>CM043015.1:161659956-162259956 GCA_023690525.1 Holotrichia oblita | reverse complement strand
GCGGTAATATCGCCTTTTCAAACCGAGACGAACTTTAGAGAGCGCTATCAATCGGAAAGGAACCGGAAAACGTTTGCATTAATTCCCTGGGGCAGTCATATTCATGTTCGCGCGCACACAGGATATCACAATAACAGTGTTATTAAAGAATTACTCTTTTTGTTGTAGGACAATGCGGAAACCCACTGGGCATGGAATCTGGAGGAATAAAGGATTCAGCAATAATAGCAAGTTCAGCATACGATTCAGGAAGTGTCGGTCCTCAACATGGAAGGTAAACACATAGTTGTATACTAGTGGTTATAAGTATTTTATTATCATATGTTCCATCACCTGATATTGTGTGTAACTATGACTTAAGTTTTAAGTAACTATTTACTACGTTTAGAAGTAAAAGATTCTGCCAAAATAATATTTAAACGATTTTGAGATTACATTTACTCGAAATTATCTTGTGAGACCCTGTTAACTCTAAGAGTTTTTGTCTATTAAGTTTCGATATTGCTGTTACTGAATGGTTAAAAGACATCATCAGCATCCTTAGATTTTCAGTTAATGTAATTACTACTTTAGAACTAACTCGAATTATCAAGTTTTGGTGTTAAATTTAACTGCAAGCAATAGTAGGTCCCACATCATATTATGTGATCTGGGATGATACCCGTTGCATGCGGAAATGTATTACAACTAGCAAATTTAGAACCAACATAGTCATCGGTATGTCTGATATATGAATCCAAGACGTGTATGTAGTCCAAACACCGGATTCTACAAAAGTGAACCCAAATGAAATTCTAAGCGAAAATCTACGTTGTAGTCCTTTGCGTCAGAGAAAACCTAAACAAGTGTGATACTCAGACTTCTAAAAGCATTGATCTCACTTGAATTTTCATCTAAACTGCTTGGTGGTCGTGTCGACTCGATATTACGCTGCTGGTCAGAACAAAAAGATTCCAAGACACTCCAACGTGAATGGTATTATTACGACAAATAAACTTGCATGTCAGAAAGTCAATACGCAGTTCGTTAGCTGAAACCTTTCTATGGTGTTATCGGCAGCCAACATAGATGTTTTGGTAATATGCAAGTGATACTTCTGGGAACATACTTAGCGATTGTAAATAAATATGAGAAAAATTCGACATTTAAAACGGACTATAGTGGCCAAGGAGACCAATGCGTTAAGAAGTAAGTCAACTTAGGACTCATTAGGACAGTACTAATCGAACTGCGGAAACATAATAATGAAATATTCTTCATATTCATTCTGACATTTCTGAAATATTTTATTAGAAATTTGTTAAAACCTTATGTATGTTTTGATATAGAAAAATTATTATCAAATCTATCTGCAAAAAAGAGGATACATAAAATGGAGTAAGTAAATATTTGGGAAAGTTGAAAGATTTTAGCGGTGAAAATTTAGTGCGGTTCTTTACAATCTTCCATAAGAGGTAAGTTCGAACATCTGCTACTTTAGGAGTTATGTTGTACAAATTCTGCGCTTTCAAAGTCTAGATGTTCTCACTTTCAACCTTATGTCTATGTATACGGGGCCGTCTAAAATTAATATTCCTGTAAACTAAGTTCACGTCGTATCATTCATTATCAGATATATTACACTATATTTTTATGGCTTTCTAATTAAATTAAATTATAAGAAAAAGTTTACGCACTGAATTCACCATTGAACGGTTAAATGAGTTCTACGATTATGTCCACCACACTAGAAGTTTTCGCCTTTAGCGTGGTTGACACGTCGAGTTACCGTTACCTTCTGGCGCCCTTCACCTAGTATAGTGTTCCTGAAGAAGCCACTTACAGTAGTGGCGAAATGTCGAGTTTGAGTAAGTTGTATATATTTTTTGTATTTTAATTTTCACTTTTGTTTAATTTTGTATTGTATATATATATGTACTTTACTATAACGCGGTCAAAACCCGGAAGCCACACAACATTGGAAAAATCATTAATAGTCAACACGAACTGTATCTCTAGGACGTTTAAGAAAGGTCCTTTAGCCATGGCTTTTATTCGTCTGCTATTATTTTATTTGTTCTTATAAATATTCTAAAAAAATAAATAGATATACTCGACCTTGTCATATTATAGTACCGTAATTCATTTTCTACCAACTAATTTCTTAAAATCTTGTACTGCTTCCAAAGGACACCATTAAGAACACCGAAATTCCAAAGTCGTAAATTTTAGAATTTCTTAATTTGTCTTTTATGTTTTATAAGCTAGTAGTGTATCAACATTGTGAAAACCTTTTATGAGACTCAACGCGATAAAGTTTGTGTAAGCTTCGAGTAAACTCTACTCTAATCTTTACGCTAATACGCGCTAGTAGTTTACAGTTTAATAAAAACATTGTTGTACTAGATCAAGATATTGTTGAAAGCCCTAAAATGACAATCCCTTATTGTTCTCTATAAGTGCCTAATGGATACTAAGAGAATGCTTCTACTATACTTCTTTGCATAATCCGATTCAAAAACTTTTTTTAATTTCGTTGTTAGCAGGAAATCACATTTCTCTAGTATTACTGAATACATCTGCAGAATTTGTAGAGTCACAGCTTTAGGAAGATATTGTAAACAGGTAATACCTTTATTGTTCCTAGAAACCGTCATAATTAATTAGGAAGCACAGCCATCATCGTCAAATATAAAAAGTATTACAAACATCGCTTCTAATTTTTTCTTGTTTATATAGTATCATAGTTGATACCGACACTTTATTGTTTCCTAGGGTCGGTTTCAGTTAGATGTGAATATAGATGGATTTGAATAATTTGGATCTGCTACAGAATAAATGCGATTTTGTGTCACAATGATGTTAACGTCGTTTCGCGCTCAAGGACATGCGTCTGTAGACCTGGACGTAGATGATGTCTGGAACATATACGACATCGTAAAGTATGACAATATCTCTCTTTTTACTAAACTGAAATGTTAGCGTTGTCGATAAAGTGTTGCCATTTGTTTATATATGTCAATAGCACTAGCCGCTATCATTTCTCTACCACGAGTATGTAGCAGTAGTTGTACTTACATAATGCAGTATTTTATCTTGTTTTTAAATATGTATTCTAAATTTCTATGTCTCTAACATACTTTTGCTACTTTAATTTTTGAAATATTTTACTTTTATCCATTATTACTAAATAATCGGTTTTAGGGCAATGTAAACTTGATGGAAGAAAATAGTATTATTGCTACGGTTGTGCAGATCCATATATGCATATACATCTGCAAACGTGATCTATTAGTGTAGTACACAGCTAAATACACTATTAAAAAAGAATGGCTTCAACGCGGATCAATCATTCTTACGCAGAAATTGTGAAACATTACGCATTATGTAATTCTCACATATTAAACTAGAATTAGTGAAGAATTTCCTGACATGGACAACACTTCTGGTTTCTATACTTAAAACAGTAGTTTCCGAAAATTTAGTGACGCAACAATTATAAACAAATATGTGATCACTAAAGTATGACGAGAAATTTGAAAGACTCTTGAATCCACTGGAGAAGCTAAGCAAGTATTCAAAAATGTTAGGTATGATTGTTTAAGGAATCAACAAGCAAAAAATGAGTTAGTCAACGGTAGTACATTTTCAGTACTCGCAGCTTAAGTTTGCTTCATATTTTATTATCAAACTTTTGGAAAATCAAGGTTGTACTTCAAAATCGTTCTAAGAACTGTTTCACCAATAATATGTATTCATTTGGTAAAAATACAGCTTATTCCATTTTAAAAAGCAATACAGGTTCTAATAATACACAACAAACTTGAGCCTAAACAAGTTTTTGACAATTTATACTACTTTAAAATTGAATAAATCTGTATATTGTCTGTATATGTTGCGTGCGGAATTTTAAATTAAAGCTATAATTAATTATAATATGTTAATTTGTCAGATTGACTGTTTTCAAAGCTCCGGATTATGGAGTTATGTAGAAGTAGTACTTGAGTCCTGCTTTCGCAATTTAGCTAAGAGACACTAAACTTTGTCCAATTTACGTCATTTTTAAATACCAATACAGTAAATTTTATACTATAGGAACAGATGGCTATAAACTACAGAAACTCGTGTACTAAATTTATTACGTTTACATATGTACATCATGAACGGGTCTATAGTTTTAACGTGACGCAACGAAATTTATATTCTAGGAAATTGAATAGCTGCACCAATATCGACTGGCTGTTTCCATCCGGTGACGTTAAAGTCGGCCGCTGATCCGGAAACGCTTTTACCGGAATGTTGTTTGAGCCAATCTCCATCACCGTTTTGACATTTTACGGCATACCTGTACATGTGAGGCAATACGCGATATCCTGGTCCAATATTTCGGAGTTTCTGTTCTTGGAACATAACATGATTTAGGGAACAACGAACGGACGACAAAGCACTAAAAAATAACAGGTATGCGGTGCTTTGTATACAGACTAAAATATGTACCAAGGGCGTTAGATACGTGATATGGAAGACCTCCAACAATAACTCCCTAGTGTTATCGCATAATATACGTGGGTACACTAATTGCAAAATTGATTTTAAGAAAACTAAAGAAAACTAAAATCTAAGAGTTACAACGCTTGGAGTTTACAATGTTTGAGCACAATCGACGAACTTCACTTGTTCGAAGAAGATTGTTTTCCTGAAGAGTTTTCAAAGTTTCCATTTTAGAGTTGTTTTAAAAGCTTACTTCAAGTAATGCATTTCAAACAGATCTCCAATTGTATAAGTATAACTCCCGCTCTCTTTCTCTTTTTAAACGAAACAGTCCAATGTTATTTAATTTTTAAGATACAGAAACGAAATGCTCTTAAAGGAAGGACACACACAAAAGGGATTATCCGTGTATATTTGGCTGGTTTAAAGCAATCTCAGTCAAATTTATGTAAATATACAACTTTTATTAGCAGGTGTGCCTACTGCGCATATATTCAAAAATTATTGTACGGTTGTAATAAAACATCGTCAATTTGAAATGAAATATACAGCATTACTAGCAATTGTTTTATGGTTCAGGCAGTAAAAAGTTTTTTTTTATACAACTATTACGTCAATCAACAACCAACTCGTTTTAATATCGCACATATACAGGGTCCTGCAATAGTGCGTCAGGCGTCCATAGCTCCTTAACGAATTAAATTAAGAATTTCATTCATTGCCGACTTATACTATATTATAGGGTCTACCTTAAGAAAATATTTTCAGTAATGGTGAACTTCCGGTTGTACCGTAAGTAGATATCAACTTTGTTATTTTAAATGGAACACCCTATATATTAGTGCACTTTTGGATTCCTAGTAAAATTTAGATGGCACTTTGTTACACATACATTAGGTATAAGTCGCATCGTTTTTGAATTACATGACGTTTTTCGAAAAAAAAAATATCTGAAGGAGCGTATTCGAAATTTGAAAATATCTCCGAAACTGTAAAAGTTAGACAGATGAGGTTTTCAGTTTCCGCTTAAGCATGAAAGAGTACACGTCTTTTATTAGAAAATTGTCGCGTTTAAATGACATGATTATTAAATGGAGATCTGTAATTTTCGAACTCTAAAATCATGGAGATCTTGATTTGTTTAAATAGAACGGTATAGTAATTTTTACATAAATGGATGTAAAATTTAATTTCATTTCAATTTTATACAAGTATTATGATGTTTATCTGTAATGGTTTTCGAGATATTTCCAGTTTTTTTGGATTTTCACGACAGATGTGTATTATGAAGAAACAAAGGCGGCCATGGAAAAACAGGCATGTTGTTTATTGATACAAATTACAAAAATGACCAACAGAACACAACAAACAAACAAAAAAAAAAAAAAGTAAGCGACATCTTCAATGTTAAAATAGGCTTGGAAAGTATATTTTCAAATTGACATTATAAAACAAATTTCTTCTTTTTATAGATGTTCGAACTGTCTTCCATTTTGTTGAAGGCATTTATCAATTCTGTGTGTGATTGATGCAAGCGCGCCGACAATTCTTTGTCGTATGTTTTGTTCAGTGGTTGGAGGTTCCCTATAAACCAATACTTTTACATACCCCCATTTTTGTCAGGTCGGGCGACCTTGCAGGCCAAGGAACTGATCCCCCTCTTCCAATCCATCTGCTTTCATATTGATTATTTAACAGGACTCTGACTTATTTTGTGGATGTTTATAGGTAAATTTTGGATTAATCTTGGTAATTCATTTATTAAAAATTCCAAATATATTTGACTGTTAAGGTGACCATCAAAAAAATGTGGGCCCACCACATGTTCTCCAACAATAATTCCTCCCCAAACGTTTATTGACCAGCGTTGTTGGCGATCTATTTGCTTAACTATTCTTGGATTTTCGACAAAATAATAATGATAATTATGTTTGTTGACGCATCCACTATTGTGAAAAGTTGCTTCGTCAGAAAAAAGTACGTTCATAAAGAGAAATTAATTTTCTTGAACGCGCAATTGTGCCCACGTACAAAACTCTGCCCTCCTCTGAAAGTCATTTTCACACAGAGCCTAGTGCAACTGAATGTGGTACGCATGAAAATGATGTTTCTTTAGAATTCTTTGGACGGACCTCTCACTTATTCCAACCTCTTTCCCCACAGTAGTATTTGGATTTTCAGTTACTGTCAATAAAACTGCCAACTCATTTTCGTCATTTGCTGCTATCTTTCTTCTTTCTGTTTTTTTGTAGTTAACGCTTCCTGTTTCAACAAAGCGCTCAAGAAGTCTGGTAAAACTGATCGCTTCTGGATGTCGCCTTTCAGGAAACGGAGTCGCATAAATTCTTCTAACAAGAAAACAGATTTTTTCCCCAGCACACAAAAACACAAAAATCATATCAATGAGTTCTTCTCTTAAATACTTCATTTCTTTTTAATAAAATATTACCTGTTTAAGTACACACACTTATTTCAGACAGGAAATGTCCAAATTTGTATCAATAAACAACATGCTTGTTTTTCTATGGCCGCCTTTGTTTCTTCGTAATACGCATCTGTCGTGAAAATCCAAAAAAACTGGAAATATCTCGAAGACCGTGACAGACAGACAGCATAATACCTGTATAAAATTGAAATAAAATTAAATTTTACATCCATTTATGTAAAAATAACTATACCGTTCTATTTAAAAAAATCAAGATCTCCATGATTTTAGAGTTCGAAAATTACAGATCCCTATTTAATAATCATGTAATTTAAACGCAACAATTTTCTAATAAAAGACGTGTACTCCTTCATGCTTAAGCGAAAACTAAAAATCTCATCTGTCTAACTTTCACAGTTTCGGAGATATTTCCAAATTTCGAATACGCTGCTACAGTTACTCTTTTAGAAAAACGTCACGTAATTCAAAAACGATGCGACTTATACCTAATGTATGTGTAACAAAGTGCCATTTAAATTTAACTAGGAATCCACAAGTGCGCTAACATATAGGGTGTTCCATTTAAAATAACAAAGTTGGTATCTACTTCCGGTACAACCGGAAGTCCACCATTACTGAAAATATTTTCTTAAGGTACACCCTATAATATAGTATAAGTCGGCAATGAATGAAATTCTTAATTTAATTCGTTAAGGAGCTATGAAAGCCTGACGCACTATTGCAGGACCCTGTATAGACACATTGAAAGAAGTCATAATTAGAGTAGGCTATGTAAATGGATTGTTACTTGAGCCACTTTCACATAATGACATTTAGTCCCTGACATTTAATTTGAACGTTTGTGTCAAATATTTCTGAGTTTACTAAATTAAATTAAATTGAAAAAATGGTATTCAACACAGAACAGAAAGCTAAAATGATCGAATGCTATTTCCGTACAGGTGCGAAAGTAAATGGCGAAATAATTTTTACAGTGTTTTGACAAGATCTGTGCAGTTATTCAGAGAGACAGGTAACGTTGGTCGAAAGACGTAGTGGACGGCCATCTAACGTACAGCTGAAAATATTGAAGTGATTCAGCATATTATTGATGAAAATCCAAAAACATCCATTTCAGCAATGGCTCAACAGACAAATTTATCCTATGGCACATACCAACATATTCTCAAGAAAAGTTTACACTGTCGTGCATACAAGCTGCGATGTTTTCATGGACTTCTTTGAGTGGATTATCCAAGACGAGTGGAATTGTGTCAATGGTTCCAAAATTATCTCAAGAATCAGGTTATCCTTAACACAGTTTTTTTTTTCAGATGAGGCTTGGGTTTATCTTTCCGGGTGTGTAAATTTACAGAATATGAGGTTGTGGTCATCGATAAACCCTCATTTTTTTGTTGAAAAATCATCGCATCCCAAAAAATTGGTGTTTGGGTTGGAATATGTCGAAGAAGATTGGCAGGGCCCATTTTTTTTGAAGGTACATTTACTGCTGCACGATATCGCGATGTAATGCTTGGTCCGTTTATAAATCAATTGGAAGATGAAGAATTACAGAATGGGTATTTCCAGCAAGATGGTGCAACAGCACATACGACCATAGAAGCACTTCAATATCTGAGAGAATTTTTTGATGACAGAATAATAAGCAGGAACACTTACATCCAACTAGGTCTTGGGATTTAAACATGGCCATACATCAGAAATTCCATTTATTCAACGCCAATACATAATCTGAAAGAGCTTAAAAATCGCATAAGAAGATTGATGGATTATGAAGCATTGGGTTATGTTTAGACGTAAATGGACATTTTCAACAATTTTTGTAGTTTTATGTATGTAGGATTAAATAAATAATCGGGATATGGTCCCCGAAAACCAACACAACCTATTCCTGCGGAAGAGGTAGGTAACTGATGAAGAGGACTGATTTTCTAATCTATCCAATATCAGTTCTTTTCAGAACCAACACATTTACCTTAAAGGTAAAAATTATGATAGCTCTGTTATACATATATGCTTTAATATTGTATTAATAAATTACTGTTTTCATTGATAAATCAGCTTTATCGTCATATTTTGCATACGTGATGGTGTTTTCGAATAGCTGATTCATATTTTTAAGTTAGCTTAGTTTTTAGCGTTATTTTTTCCCTTTTATAATGCGCAGTGCTTCACAGACATTATGTTGTTATTAACACATTTCAACAACCACTAACGATAGCCGTCTTCCCCGTAAAAGTCAATCTGTCCTAATCAGTCCTACTATCTTATCAATATTAAGTGAATTATTTATTTCTGTTTATATTGCAGTATCATTTCGAGGTTATAAACTTTGGTTACAATAAAATGTCAAATAATAAATCACATTATGTGGTAGTGGCTCAAGCAACGATCAAAATCATTTACATAGCCTACATTAATAAATTATAGTTTTTTCGATGGCACGTTCATAAACTTAATAGAATACGTCACAATAATTTACTGGACCAAACTAGTCTTTCCACACACAAAAAAATCATGAGTATGTTGCAGAAGGTGGCACATCCTTTTTAGCAGTAACTGTAACTTCTTTATACAGTCATACACGAAAGTCTACATACAGGTAAAAAATTGCTTGTTTTAGAAATAGATGGCGAAAACGATTTATTTCGCCACAAATCGATCCTTAACGACAAGAACAGCGCAAATATGAGTATTTCTCTACTAAGTTAATTATGAACAAAGTTACAGGCATTCAAGTACGCATAAAAAGAATGCACCTTTCTTTGTGTGAAACTTATGATTTCATAATCCAAAATCCCAAATTTCAATTGATTAGCTGCAATGGTTTCAAAGTTATGAATTTTTTACTCTACGCAATAGAGGCGAAAATCGCGTGCGGACCCTATGCTCATGCAGTGAGTGTCCGCGACTCGTCATGGTCTGCTGTATACACAGCAAACGTGTAGGTCCAACATATGTAACCGCACCCCATGTCATGTAGTTGGATGTACTGCTCGAATTGACGCTCACCACATCTCAGATGAACCAAAATTCGCACAGCACCAACACTTAATTCGAACCTGCCTTCATCGGAAAACAAACTGTGCCTCTACTTAGCAACCCACAGATCTCTTACCCCGATCCACTGCCGCCATGTACGGTGGTACTCGCGAGTCCTGGAATTCGCTGCAACGCATGACGCGCTCGCAGTCCACTCTATAGCAAATGCCGCAATACAGTTCGTGTAGTGAGTAAGCCTTTCCTTTCTACTAAACAAGCATCTCCAAGTTGCCTGGAGTAGGACATTCGCGACGCTATAACACTGAAAACAAGGGCGCAGTTCTCGCGTGCTGTGATCACACGGAGCCGTCTCGTTCACGGCTGAAGGTATGCACGTCCTTGCTCATTCCATTTCTGCCATGTCTGTGGGACTGCCGATATCGACCGGTCGAGACGCCAAGCGATTTCACAGAAGGATATACCTTCCATGTGCATACCCACAACCATTTCTCGTTCAAACACGCTCGGGTAACGCGAACGGCATTCTATTACGTATAAAGTACGACTTCATAGTATCTCTTCGCACCACAGTAAGAAACGTTGCTTTCTACCACTCGTTTCGGCTTCCACGCCGACGAAATGTTGCATTTGTCAGAGCTGCATAGTAAAAAATGCAGCAAGAGAAAAATTCGAAAATTCATTGCATCAACTCGTCTCTGAGAAACCTTTATGTCCCACTAAGATTATGCATGTATCTTTACGCGTTGACATTTTATAGGGTGTGCTCGTAGCTGACACTAAAATATTGCTTGTTTTTAAATTTAAGGAACTGTGAAAACATATAACTTGTGAGAAAGGTAACTTGTTATAGAGATAAATTGCTTTCAATATCCATGCTGTTAAGTTCTCTATACATCGTTGCTCTATGTCTCTTTTTTGTTAAGACGACTAAAAGCTATTAGTCGTAATGATAAAGAAGTATAAATCTTTTTTTTTTTGGAACTGAACTATACTCTAAACATAGTCTCAATAAGTCTTTCAATTTTTGATTTTATTAGTGCTTCATATATCTATGAATATTTGAATCAGATGTATGTGTTTGCCTAGAAAGATAACAGCGCAAACTTCTACGTGTTGGCATACTTTATTTATGTATTTATTATACATGTTTTGACAGTTTGACAATATGGAAAAATAGTGCTAATTAAAATAAAATATTGTAATCCATTAGCTCTACTGCCTATAATCCTGTCACGGTTGCCAAAATTTATATCCTAGTTTTGCTTTAAACTATGATCTTCATGTTTTTACTAAAAGATTAGAAATATGAAATTGAACGTCACATACATAAGGCGTAATACAAGTAGTTAAAATTTTGGTACTTACACATAAGTTCCAATATCCAAAATTGAGACAGAGAATACAAGTACTTAAGTATTCAAGCGTTGTTCTGCGAAAAGTAATTAAAATATTGACGTGATCGCAGAACGAACAAGGAAACGAGAAGATTAATTACTAAAAGAAAAGTAAACGATACAGACGGAGAAGTCGAATGAGGTAGGCAGTTGTGTAGAAATTTGGAGCCTCATCTGTTAGAAAGAACAAAAACTTTCATTAAAATGCTATGCATTAGCACGCAATTTTCCTTGGCTAAGTATATGGAATTAAAGCTAGTTCGTTAACTTCTTTTACACATTAATATGTTAGTAAGTAAAAAAAAATATGCATTAGACGTACAATAGGCTTCTGCTCATAAATAATCTTTATAACTTTGTCTTATATTTTTTCCTATATAATTACTACTCGCACTACTCGCCTGAAATTCTGAAATTCGGTTAACCATTTCAAAGTTAGATACATTTTTGCTTTTCGGCATTGGAAAATACTCTTGTTGAAATATATTACAAGTTTGCTGTATTTGTTTTGAACTATTTAGTAGTTGGGCTTATTTCTTTTCTGATGTTGAGACAATATTCGTATTATTATGTGACAGCATAAAGTACTTGTGTACCAAAAAACTGCTTTTTGTTAATCCTAAAACAGAACTAATCACAGACAAGTACATTTTATATGTAGGTAGTAAGAAACACGGTAAACAAATGGATACTTCCAAGGCCTCCCTGTGCTTTTGTTAGATACTGCGAAGTTCAGGAAACAAACATTTGTGACTTTCTACCATAATTCTTTTTGTGAAAATTGCCTTTATTAAAGTAAACAAGGTCCGGTGAAATTTAAAGCGCTCACAACAATACTAGGAAAAAACAAGTACAAAACAGAAAGGGGTGATTTAATCACGAATGTGAGGTTTTGATACAAAGAAAGAGAAAAGAGAGATTAAAATGGCTACAAACTAACAACGAACACGACTATAAGAAGTATAAGGACTCAAGCAAAGAAGAATAAAAATAATGAAAAGTAAAAAACAAACATGGTACCAAGAAATTGATGAAATGAATGAAATAAAAAATGACAACAAAAGCAATACAAAGTTATATGAGCAAATTAGGAAACAAAGACGAAAGAAATAGGAACACATCCAACATTAGTAAAAAAAATTGGGAAAAATGTATGAGTGATATAGCAAAAGAGGGCATGGATCAGGAGTACGAAGAACAGAGCTGGATAAATGAATAAGAAATACAGGAGCCTACAAAAGCAGCAGGTCCAGATAACACCTATGGTGAACTTATAAAAAACGGGGGAAAGAAAGTTAAACAAGGAATTTATGAGTTAATCCAACTAATATGGAGAAATGAAGCAATAAATGAGGAATGGAAATCCGGAATTATAATACCGATACTAAAGAAAGGAGATATAATAGTTTGTGAAAATTACAGAAGAATAGCTCTGGTGAATGTAACCTACAAAGTGCTAACCACGTTGATTCTGAAAAGACTGAGAGCATTCACAGAAAAAGCAATAGGGGAATACCAGAATGGATTCAGACAAGGTAGACCGACAATGGATGCTATACCTGTAATGAAGCAAATAGTGGAGAAATGTACCGAGCAAGGAATTGATGTTGATATAGTATTTGTAGATTTTAAGCAAGCATTCGATACGTTAAAGAGAGAGAGTATTATTAGAGATGCAAGAAACCTAGCCATACCGGCAAAATTATTAACACTGATACAGATGACAATGACAGGTTCAAAAGTAGCAGTACGTACGCTCTGTACGACTTTGAAGGAATGACGGAGGAAGTATGTATTAATACGGGAGTACCACAGGATGACGGGTTGTCGGCGACGCTATTTAATATAGCAGTGGAAGGAATAATACGGCAGTGTGAAATACATGGAACCATTATAGAAAAGTTAATACAGGAGGTGGGCTATGCGGACGATATTGCTGTGATAGCTCGGGACAGGAAGAGTATAGAAGAAGCAATAGTGAAAATTACTCAAGAAGCACGAAAGCGAGGATTAGAAGTTAATCCAGAAAAATGTAAATACATGAACATTTGCAAGATTGACAACCGAAATAGCAAAAAAATGGTAAAACTTGGAAGTTATGAGATAGAGGAAATATATAGTTTCAAATACCTAGGAATTCAAATAAATAATAAGAACAATAGGAAGGAAGAAATAGACCAAAGAATAGAGGCAGGATACAAGGCATACCATAGATATAATATGTTAATGAACAACAAATCGCTCAGCAAAAAAAATGACACTAAGGGTATATAAAACAGCAACAAGGCCGATTGAAATGTACGCAGCAGAAAATATATGCATATCAAGGAAGAATAAAGAAAAATTAAAAATTTTTGAAAGAAGAATAGTAAGGAAAGAGAGAGAATGAAGGACAGGTGTGAGTGGAGAAAAGTGGTAGAAGAAGCGGCAAGTAAAGTGGAATGGAGTGACGATCCATATTGATCTTAGTCTATAGGGCCCCGCTAAAGGGGTGGCTACAATCCCGACAGGGATGTACAGCCATATATATTACAATACTATGATGCGGCGCACCTAGAAGCAATACACAGGAATAGTAGGCTAGCCATCTACATATTATGTAGTTGTCTGAGCGTTAGTCGTGCAATGCTAAACGAAAGATAGAATGCACTACATCATTGTGGAGAGATGTAATGCTATTTTCTGTTGCTACACTATACACTATATAAAATGCAGTTTCAGGTGCCATATGGATATTATTGCTTATCATAGCACTAGATAGATGTACCTAGGCAATAGCCACCATAAAGTTTTCTTATATAGTTTGTTAAAAATAGTTCACAACTGCCTAAATAATCGTTAACCAATCTCCACAATATGAAACTATATCCCCTACGATAACTATACGTACTATTGTTGTAGACTACATCCAATCACAAAAATTATTTTGTTTTGATTTTAAGGAAACTATCATTAAAACATATTTCTAATCTAGAATTCATGTGTGTTTGTAATTTATATTCAACTTGTTTTCTTCAAATAAGGCACTCTGTCTAGTTTTATATTTTCAAAAGACTTTAAAGCACTTTTGTGTACGCAACTATACTCCTATCTTATGTATATCAGTTTTGAGATATTTGCTCTCTTCAGTCATTTTTATCAAATCGATGTACAGAAACAATTTCATTGACATATATTGAAGTTTTGTATCTACGTGTTATTAACAAAACTTGGGTGAACCTGCCAAATAGAAATTTTTCGAAATGTTGCACAAGGTGTCCAGACAGTCGATTCAAACTTAGATATTTACAAAAAAACTTTTTTAATGGAAATCCCGTCTTTATATGTTTAAAATTAATATTTGTTTATTTGAAATACAAAGAAATATTATCATTATCTTTTGCCGAAATGGAAAGGTTGTTAGTTATTTGCAAATAATCATACAAAATGTGGATTGTTTCTAAATAGAGAAGTTTATAAGCTTTACAGCACATAGCTTTTAGTTAAAACTGTTGGTGATTTATATCACAAAATGGTCTCATCTTTTAGTGCAAAACTACTAATTTCTACGAAATTAATGTAATTATTTTTTTGTCAAGATGAATCAATTGATAAAATACGAGCAACTAACATTGTCAATAATTACTGAAGTTGGTGGTAGAACATTCAGATATTCTCTGTTTCAATTTTTAGTATTTTATTACTTTCGATTAATTTCTATCAATTTGTAAATATCTTGCGTGCTAGTGGCAGTGCGGTTACATGAGGTAATTATTCGTAAATAACTTTAGAACCTATCTGTTTCTATAAAAGATATAACATTTTTGTAGTAGAACATTCAGATATTCTCTGTTTCAATTTTTAGTATTTTATTACTTTCGATTAATTTCTATCAATTTGTAAATATCTTGCGTGCTAGTGGCAGTGCGGTTACATGAGGTAATTATTCGTAAATAACTTTAGAACCTATCTGTTTCTATAAAAGATATAACATTTTTATTTGCTTCTTTATTAACATTGCGCTAAGTAAAATTTTTTCGCTTTTATTATTCAAATTTTGAATTTATAGTTTGAATGTCCTATGTAATATTTCTAAAACTTTTCCTTGAATACGATTGGCCCAGATTTTACGAAAAAAATGATATACCCATTTGGTAAAAATTACCAAGAAGAGTAAACATTCCTGCATTTGTGCATAAACAAAAGCATTTTAAAATTCCATCAGAAGTTCGAATACGTAAAAATTTACAGAACGTTCTATTTGAAAGAAGTTGGATACAGTTTCTATAGTAACACAAATGACATCTTTGTTACATTTCGATGATTACTGAACTAGCAAAGCCGCCAGATACGGATTTAAAATCGCTATAGCCTCGGTTAATATGGAAGGAAAAAAAGGGATCTTTTGCGGCGCAGGACAACACAAAATAGGCACTAAATTGCGTAGTTTAAATTTTGATATGATGTAATGGCGGGACAGGGCTGGCACACCGGTTAAAATGAAATTTTCTTCTTCGAGGGCAAAACCACACAATTTCTTTTACGTTTCACTAGTATTCTATAAACTGAATTTTTCTCTTGACAAATTACCCGATGTTATACAGATACATACTACTATAATACAGAAACAACCGCAGCGACGAAAATTTATCTGAGCAAAGCAATTGGTTGGTTAATGGATCATTGTAGTGATTCTACAGTCTATGTAGTGAAACCACCACATATTACTACATGCATTATTTCGCCCCACTAAGATGTTAGTGAATCCCCCCATCTAAAATTGATTATATGTCCTAATCCAGCGTTGTACAAAACGTTTGGTTTATGATACAAAACAGTATAACAGTAGTACAGTGGTATAAATAATGAAATTCCGATATGGAGATGCTAGCCCCCTACTTAAGATCAATTATATCTCTGAAACTAACAAGGTACAAAATGTTTGGTTTGAGGTACAAAACAGTACAAAACTAGTACAATAAGATGGCATAAGTAAAATTTTGAAATTTCGATATGAGGGGGCTAGCACTGTACTTAAGATCGATTATATCTCTGCAATTAACGAGGTACAACATGTTTGGTTTATGGTACAAAACTAGTACAATACGATGGCATAAGTAAAATTTTGAAATTCCGACATAAGGGGGCTGGCATGTCGCTGCCCCCCTCCACATCTAAAACTGTGTATATCTTCTAAACGGGCGAGGTACAAAATTTTTAATGGTTGATGGTACAAAACGGAATAAAATGTGTACAAAACTTTAGTCCAGAAAGAATTTTTGAAATTCGGTTATGGGAGGGCTGGCGACATGTAGCCTTTGTGTAGCTATTATTGGGATAGACTCGGCTAAACATTCGGTCAGTGGATATAATTTTTGTACGATGTTGCTTGCCACATAACACTGCATTTATTTCGTTATTATCTTAACATAAACTGTCTGAGATATGAGCGGACAGCAGAGCACTAACTGCATGGTCAGCGCAATCACAAAATTTATATAAAATTGTCTTTGTTGTCTACTACACTAGAAGATGTATGAAGTGTAGAATAGCATTAATGTAGACATGTTAAGATATGTCAATCATTCGAGGAAGCGGGTGCATATTTTGTTACTTTGCGAAGATTTAGAAAAATATTAATTATTGTTTTGCAGTCACTACACTACAGTATTTTTGAATAGCAAACTGTCGTATGGCATCTTTTCCATGACTATCGAAACAATTTTCTAACAATAATTAATTTTTTTGGTACAAGAGGTATTTAATAATACGGTATTAAGAATACGTATATTTCCTGTACCCTGGTAATATGGAACATACTGTATAAAAGTCAATATTTTCAAAATATAACAATTTATGTGGTCTACTATTCTTGTAAATAAGTTCTGATGTCTGTTACAGTATAAAATATATATTCCGTTGACGCACTAATGCGTCAGCCTGTATCGCCTAGTCGTTTATATTATCAGTATCTACGAAACATAATTCACATAAAAATCTATACGTGCCGAATAGAAATGTATTGTTTACACCTACATCTTTCAAAAATAGATCAAATATTTTACGTATAACGTAACTCCGGTAGCTATGTGGTTGATAAGCTTTAAAATCTATATTAGCAAGTTTATTTATTTAACTCCCAACTTTCAATTCTAATAAACTAGCCCTTGCCGCACGAAAGCATTTAGAAACAAATCAAGGCAGCTTTAACTCGGCTTAGTAATTACACAACTTTTAATCCCGCTTAACTGAACCTCTATGTCCAACATGTTTTGCAGAAACTATTGACGTCCTAAATACAGTTATCAACTCGTGCAAATTATATTAGCGCTTCGAATTTATCGTAGCGAATAATTGTATACCGCAACACGTTTCGATGCTGTTGGCTAAACAAACTTTTCCCATTCTTTTTTAGCAATGTTTTATTATTAAGTTACAACCAATAAGTTAAAAGATTTCCTGACAGAGTTATTGCCGTAAAATTTTTCTCGGTTCTTAGTTGTAGCGTTATTTCTGTCAAAAATAAACAAAGGAAATGGCAACTGTAAATGACTGATTTTATGTAGATAAGACAAATTCTTTCTGTAAATGGAACAGTCTATATTTGTTATGTATAGTAATGATGATAATATCTTTAAATGGGGAAATCAATGAAACCTTACGGAAATATAATGACTCAGATACTGATTGAACGTTCATGATAACGAAAATTAAAATCGTTATTGTTCTTAACATAATCAAAAAGCATGCTCACGTCCTATTGTAATCCTCTAACATACTGATTTCGGAAATGGAAATAAAGGGCTATTAGATAAAAGAAGGTATTAGTTCTGGTATATTAGCTTGACTCAGTTGCTGTAAACTGTATTATGTAGATCGTTAACAATAAATGTTATTGAATTATACTTATCTGTAACGCTCGCGACATAATTACCTTGAGGTGCAGTTACCCAAAATACAGAGAGATATAATTGTCAAACTACCTGAAAATTGAGAAATCGGCGTTACTAGTATAGTGTTTGCTTAGTCACTGGCGCGCTACTAGCTACACTTGCTTCATAGATTCAAGGATACGTAATCTTGTCAGTTTATAGACGCAGTTAAAATAATGGATAGCGACTGCCTAATAACATACACATATGAACAATAGTCTACATACGGGCAGCAAAATGTAAACATGTCGCTTACATGTTTTATGTACGTTATAAGTGGTATAAGCTATTGGGAAATGCAAGCGCATGAATTATAATTAATATTAAAATTCTATTTTAACTATTTCATGACAAAAAGCTTATCCAGTTTCCAAAAAATCTTTAGATTGGAATAAAGAATGGTAACATTTTCTGCTATCGGTGAACATATTTCTAAGGCGACAAATTGCGTTTTGCGAATTTCCAGTAACACAAAAATAATTATTACATATCAATATATTATTGTGATATTGATATTGAGTTTTCAACCATATTAATTTATTAGTTTCCTTTCATGTGGCTTGACATCAACTGTTCGCATAATGGAAACTGTAAGTGGAAAGCACTAAATTAGTAGCATATTGATGAAGAAGATTATATAGCAAAGTACGCATGCTATATAATCTGTCACATTTTTTAATCACCATATTTGGATTTATTAATGTAGTATTACAGCTGTGGTTACATAAAAACGTAATATAGTTTAATTATTCAGATTTACATATTACAATTATTTCTATGATTAGTAATTACTTTTGTATTTTGGAATCACTAGTAGGAAACTACTATTCTCGTATATAACAGCCGAAGTTGAGAGATGCTCAGTGCCTGCTTATTTTGCCATGACAGGCTAACATTAATATTTGAAGCAGAAAGTTTAAATATCAGAATTTTTTTAAATATTAAATAAAATTAGTTCAATATTACAACAAAAAAGTTGCCCAAAAGTGTTCTATAATAAATTAATAAAGAAAAGAATAAGTAAAATATATAATATAGGTACAAAATCATAACGTGTACATTAAAAACAGGATGTTTATACATATAATACTTACTAACAATAAACACGTATTCACAAATTAAAAACATCCATCGAAAGAAAATAACAATAATGTCGTCTATAAATTAGACTGCAAAGACTGTAAGAAATATTATATCGCTCAAACCACCAACAATATTTAAAGAAATGACTTTATAATCACCAGTACACTGTTACACATAGCATCACTACTAAAATTGCTTCGCCTCATAGACGACATAATTTTAATTTGAAAATATTAGGATTTTGAAAAAAAATTATAAAAAAGATCAATTTACGAAATGATATACATCAAAAAAGTAGAAAAAAACGCAATAATTTAATTCAGGCCTGAACTTTAGTAATTTAAGCTCTTGACTAGGTATTTTATCATATTATTTCTTGAAGAGTATTGTTAGAGCTTGCCAAAAAATACGTTGATATACAAAATAATTCAAATCATTCTCATTTTTATAGTTAGATTAAATTTACGTTAGTATGTGCTTTAAGATTAATTCAGAATGTAACCACAATTTAATATATGAGTGATTTCTTTATTTTTTAGATATTTGCGTTGATAGACATGGATATATATTGTATAAGTATTTGACAGACATTAATGTCTATTTCATCCGCTGAAGAAATATTATGAACGTAAACATAATAATTTATGTTCTGGATTGAATTGGTAGGTGTATATGTATATAATTTCAACTGACCTAAAAATGGAAATATATTGTGGATTGAAAGATTTTACAGAGTGCAAAACATGAAAAGAAAAAATGTTCGATGACTATGTGACAATGCACCCGTCCACACTGTAACCATTACTAGAATGTGGACGAGTAGGAACAATCGTAGTATAGTTCACAAATGGCTTTATTTTATGATTTAAAAAACAATCTGAGGAAAAGTTGTTCTAAGGACAATAGCAAGCAACTGAAATAGAACGTTTAGGTAAAGACGTCAAAATAAGTGGTATGTAAAACAAACACCCTAAGCACCCTTGCTTCCGTAAATTGACGTATCTGAGCATTTTAAGTACGAAAATTAAAATCGTTATTGTTCTTAACATAATCAAAAAGCATGCTCACGTCCTATTGTAATCCTCTAACATACTGATTTCGGAAATGGAAATAAAGGGCTATTAGATAAAAGAGGGTATTAGTTCTGGTATATTAGCTTGACTCAGTTGCTGTAAACTGTATTATGTAGATCGTTAACAATAAATGTTATTGAATTATACTTATCTGTAACGCTCGCGACATAATTACCTTGAGGTGCAGTTACCCAAAATACAGAGAGATATAATTGTCAAACTACCTGAAAATTGAGAAATCGGCGTTACTAGTATAGTGTTTGCTTAGTCACTGGCGCGTAAATAAATCGTTATAAGTTACTCATCTAACATTTTTTAGGTATAGGAACAACTAATACAGATTAAAAGATAATCTTCCGTAGAATTAGAATATCTAAGAAAATATATGCCGTTCCATTTAAACAAAAGCGACTTTCCGAACATTGAACTTATTTGCAAGCAATTAAGTTTTTAAACACCCTGTCTAATATTACAGAGAAGAACTGCAAACACTGTATAACTACACAATATCAGCTATGTATATGCTAAATTTCATTCGTCTCTTCTACTCCTGCCTGACATAATATCACTATAAAGTAAGATCGGTACCTGTCACTTTTTTTCTTTAATTGCGATTAACTCAGAAGGAATGGTATTTAGGTATAGGGTATGATACATGAAATATGTGTAAAATATATCCTAGAAGCTGAATTTGTAATTGAATCTATAGCATGCTGTATAAAATATCAAAGTTGATGCCCACATTCGGTTAAAATATTTTCGCGTGATAGTTCATATATTTGTTTTAAAATTCCGTTCCGTTTGTATAATATATACTTTTAATAGGCCATTCTCAGCAATCAGCCTGTATATGGGTATGGTGAGTGCAGCTGCAGAAGCATACTAGGCTGTATTACTTTTCAATACTACCTGCCCCGCTCTTGTTGTGTATCCCCAACCAACCGGGTTAGCAGAAGCGTGACCGATAAGATTTGAAACCTGGACCATAAGTACTGCACTACTTATCACCAGCCGCTTTTACCTCTACAGCTATTGAGCTGTATATAATAATCAATAAATATAAGCACTAAGCAAGTTACTCATAAGCAAACCAATTTCATAAAATAATAAGCGCGCATTGAAGAAGAGCGCCTATCGATCTTTGTCACCTCACCATGTACACCGGGTTGATTCGAGACAAATTCTTATTGAATGAAAAGTAAATTTAATGTATTAGGCATTTTTCGAGGCAATTCCAAATATATAACAGCAAAATGTTTGCTCATTCGATTAGTATTATTCGTGTCATAGCTTTCTTCGAATTTCAACTAGAGCAGTATTTGTCAAATTGCACAAATGAATATCTCAGTTACTGCAAGAAACAAGTGAATTTATTGTAACCGCTCTACTTACTCATATTTCCGATTTATACTATCATCGGGTACAATAGTGAGTCAAAACTACAGACATCATGTATATATGCTACTGCCCTTAAAATTATTAGCTTGGATTATGTTCATACACGCACGCGAACTTTATATGTTGAACCTGAGTTTATATCTTTTTAATTTCGACTTGTACAGTAAAATAGAAAGTATATTTAGAATTAAATACAAAATCAATAGTTTAATGTGGACCTTTGGTGGTATGCACGACATTTCATGTCGCAGAATTAGAAATGGTATATGGAGCCAATCCTGCAATTAAAAAGTTATTAAATTATTGCCGTACTTGTGGTGTATACAAGGAACGCAATTTGCGTTAGAGTGAGATAAACGTACAATTAAAGGAAAAAGTACCGTCTGTTTAACAACACCCCACGTTGTACCTTTTATTTGCTGCTCTTCATGTTAAATATCACGCAAAGTGTTCGAAACGTTGATTACACTTTCATTCCTATAAGGAATCGGCAGTCGGAGTATGCATCAATCTAGTAGCGCAATTAACGATATTTGCATTTTGTTTCGAAAACAGATGTATTTTTTATTCATGCACATAGACCATATTGGCACAGTGGTACAAGTGCGGACATGGCGGTTGCGCGTAACATAAAAGTAGGTTGCCATGATAATTGCAGTTTGATTGCTAAAAAACGTATATTCAATTACCTCGTTCTAGACCGTAATTGCTACATACAGAGTTAACAAACGTATGTATTTTTCTGGAAACATGAATCGAATGGAAAGCCTATTTTTAGCGGCTTAAATGTAGTATTTAAGGGTTTTATGCCTGGCTTAATTTTATTTTTTTGTGCATGATTGACTAAAATGGTTAAATGCAAAATGCTGGTTGTGTTTCAAAATATGACAAACTATCGCTACTTACAGACACAGTGACACTCATGTTTGAATATAGTTGAGTATAAATTTTATGCAAAAGGTATTAAAAGAGCAGATTTCACAAATAGTAAAGTTGTATGTTGTACTTTGTGTTTCAGGATTATAAATACTATTACAATAATGCAATTTTTCCCAAACGCCAATTATTTAAACATATTTTTATATAAAAATATGCCGTCCCGAAGTGGAGTCGAACCACCATGTAGGGCTATCGCGGCTCTACCGCAAACCGTTGCGACCACCGGGGGCTTCGACTACACAAGTAAACTTCACAAATATATGCGAACGAGATGTAATTGTGAAGTTTACTTGTGTAGTCGAAGCCCCCGGTGGTTGCAACGGTTTGCGGTAGAGCCGCGATAGCCCTACAAGGTGGTTCGACTCCACTTCGGGACGGCATATTTTTATATAAAAATATGTTTAAATAATTGGCGTTTGGGAAAAATTGCATTATTGTATTTACATACGCCAAGAAAATAATACACTTCGGTGTCAAAAATGTTGCCTATCCTAGGTCATTATAACATCTCGTTCGCATATATTTGTGAAGTTTACTTGTGTAGTCGTAGCCCCCGGTGGTCGCAACGGTTTGCGGTAGAGCCGCGATAGCCCTACAAGGTGGTTCGACTCCACTTCGGGACGGCATATTTTTATATAAAAATATGTTTAAATAATTGGCGTTTGGGAAAAATTGCATTATTGTATTTACATACGCCAAGAAAATAATACACTTCGGTGTCAAAAATGTTGCCTATCCTAGGTCATTATAACATCTCGTTCGCATATATTTGTGAAGTTTACTTGTGTAGTCGAAGCCCCCGGTGGTCGCAACGGTTTGCGGTAGAGCCGCGATAGCCCTACATGGTGGTTCGACTCCACTTCGGGACGGCATATTTTTATATAAAAATATGTTTAAATAATTGGCGTTTGGGAAAAATTGCATTATTGTATTTACATACGCCAAGAAAATAATACACTTCGGTGTCAAAAATATAAATACTATTATTTGCTTTATAGATGATGGTAGCAAATCGCTAATTCTTAGTTTAGGCCTTACTACTATATGCGCTGTGGACAGAATTCGCGAGCACACGCCGTTGATGTGAAACTCTCACACACAAGTCATAGCAAAAGTTGTGTGCCTGTCGTCAACTAAACATATTTTAAAAATGGTGACAACAAACTCCATGACTTTCATAATTGCTACCGCAACATCGAAAATGCTGAGCCTTAACATACTTTCTGGTGGTTTTACTCCTGGGTCCTCTATCTCATACTGGATCGGGTTCACAGTCCTTTGGAACCTTTACATCATGTGTCAGGCTCTTCTTGCCTGTGGGGATTTGTGCCAGTGATCATCCAAGAAAATGTGCGAGTCAGCAAGCTGGAGTGTTTGCTGAGGTTCTGGTGAAGCATGGAATGGTGATGGTGACTAGACAATTCATCTTGTCGGTCGGTTTATTGTGCTCCGATGCTTATGAAATGTCTACACGGATAGTTAGCTATTATAGAGTGCCGAACTCTTACTTTAGGTGGTGGTCGATCTTGGGGCTCTACGACACTCAGAAGCAAGGGTTTTGTAGTTTGTATTGTTCTTTTCAAGGTTATTTTTGCAGCGGTCTTCAGACAGTCTTGAAGGCTTGGAATTTGAAAGTCTCTGCACAGCTGAGCGTTAATGATGATGAAGGAGGCGTTACACAACATCCTTAAAGTTTTATTTTGTAGGATCTCTAGCTGATTTAAGTTGGTCTTTGATATGGTGGCTCAGACCAACGAGCCGTAAGAAACAACCGGCAACAACCTTAACTTGGTTTTATACAACAATAATTTTTTACGCAGGTTTAGACTGCTTTGTCTGCTCAAAAGCGGAGTCAATATGTTCCTGGCGCTTGTCGCTTGATCTATAAACAAGGTCATTTGGTCCCTGAAGTGGGCGAATAGAATTCCTCGCCACTTTGTGTCTGAGGGCTTTGCTAATTTTCCACAGCGAGAGGTCTTCCGTATTTAGGGACTGAAATTTATCCTGCCACAATGTCTGCCTGTGATCATCGAGAGCCTTTCGGAGTTCTTTAGCACGTGATTTTACTCACGTGAAATGAATACCTTCTCAATATGCCGACATGGCCGAAATCATCTGCTATACTGTTTCATATAAAGATACATATTTCTGTATGTCTAAAAAGTTAACGCGTAAGTTGAGTACAGTTTTTGCTACAAACGCAAGTTGCGAACTTAGGAATACAAATGTACAAATGGTTCAAATAAGAAATTCATCATGTTTTGCGTATTATTGTAGACATTTCACAAAATCTTCAATTGTTATATTTAGGAAATTTAAAAATCCGTAATATAATATTTAAAATGAGAAAATTCTGTATAGTGTTTAGCATATTGTATTATAATTCGTGCCTCAAATTATGTCCATCTAAATAGAGCCTTTCATCGTTATAATGCTGCATATAAAAATACTGAACCCAAGTATTTAATTGCATCAGAGACATCTATAATACTAATAAAGAACTGTTCTGCGTTAAGTTTACTCTAAGATCCAGAGAAATACTTGGTTCCTTAGAACACTGGATTTTGTTAACGCTACTTTTCAACAGGTTTCAATGCACTGCTAGTTTGTCACATACAGGTATAAGTAGTATTTTTTTCAGGCAAATAATATAAACGAAAGGAAATGTCTAATGTATTCTAAGTTAAGGACATGATATAAATCTTCTATTGTTTCAATCTCTAAGGTTAATTACTAAATAGTGCTAGATAACAACAGTAAATACAGTAAATCCGCGTACTATTAGGATAGGTCAGCATTATTTGAGATTGGATATAATAAATGATGCCATTATATCCGGTCCCACATGATGTCGATCTGCACTAATCGTATGCGGACTTTCAGTTCCCCAGCTCGTGTTAAACAGGAGCTGGTGCTGTGAACTAAATTATCTATTTACAGACTATGTTTAGGTAGTAAATTATTATACTACAGATCCAGTTTCGACGCCAGATGCCAAAATCTAAATGCTTGGTTTGAATATATCATTTTACGCATATGATAAGTTTGTACCTATAAGAATAAACTTAAAATTAATTGAACATGTTTGTTCGCTTCTTGGCTTGAATTGAATAAAACTGAGGTTATGTGTGATGAGCAAACTGTGGAACCGACGTATCCTCTATCAAGTGTGATTCACTCGCATCGGTAAAGCACAGTCGATCAGCCTCACATGTATGCAGGGTGCCCGGATTTAGTAGAGACAACATGGGTAACTTTTTTATTTGAAGACATAGAGAGACTGTTAAATTACCAAAAAGGTGTAGATTCAAAAGCTCACTAAGAATCCATTTCCAAATTTTACTTGTCATGCTTCATTTGTTTAGTATTGACGAAAAAACGAAATCTTCTAATTTCTTTTATTTACCGTAACTTTTTTTTGTCACTTGACATATTAAGATGCGGTTTGAAGCAATTCAAATTGTAATTTAAGTACCTTTATTGGCGCGTAATAAAACAAATTTCGTTTGCACAAATTTTTTGTAATCTCACCTAACATCAAAATTTTAAACTGGAACCGTGCAATTTTTGTGCCTCTTTTAAAAAGAGATTTTTTCCTGAATACAATCATCTATCGCATGATATGGGAACTTTGTCAAAATTTGGAAAATTAAGCTTATCCTGATTTCGAGCAGACATCACAACTTTTTGTTTAGCGCGTTATCTGTGAAAACAACACGGTTGTCGTTGTACGAACCTTTCAGAAGTGTCAATGTTATTATACTTCAATTTATAACGCATAATTTTGAAATATACGATGTAGTTTGTACGTATATCAAAAGTTAGAAGAGCATAAAACTAATATTTAATAACACAAATTTCATATGTTCGTATTATTAGTAACCTAATCTCACCTCAAAATCTTTCATTTGAACTAATTGTAAGTAGTAACTAAGTAAGTGTTGTTCTTCAATTGTCCATGAAATCGTTATCATTTAAAGCACAATGTAGTTAGGTTTTATTGTAATATCAGTGTTCATTCATTCTCGGAACATACTTGGTGATTTCATATTCACTGCAGTCAACTACTTATCAGATGGTTTCTTCCATGCCTACGAAACCTGCTAAAGCAACAGATTGCTTTTTGTAATTATGCAAAATGAAAAGCAGAAGAAAAACAGTAACCATTAATAAAAAAAGGTGCCAATGATGCCACAAACACAAAAAACACTCCAGAACAAAATACTTTTCTATTTGAGAATGTAATATATACCCTCTTACCCCGCCAGCATCGAATATTAACATTTCAAATGGCACTACGTTATATTATTACATTTTTCGATACTACATACTATTTGAAACAACTTTTATATGGGACAACCTATACGTACCTTACCACTTTAGATCTTCTCAAGCTTCGAGATATATTTTCTATTTCATCAACGATTCAGTTGAACTCAAGGTTAACTCTAGTGAATACAACCACCACTGAATGTCATATGTATAGTTGGAGGCATGGAATTCCAGCCAACTAATTTGGCAGTTTTTTTAAATATTTTCTATTGCCAACGGGTATTCTACTGTCAGTTGTAGCGTCAGGTTATATATCAATGTGCAGCGTGCTTCAGTCATGAACAATTCAATACACGTTAGTAAATGTCTAATGGCAATAAAAGTATATATCAGAAGCATATTTACAGTAGCCAATTATATGTGTCTGGAATTCCATGTTCCTGACTGTACATATATTATTTGGTATCTAATGTTAAAAGAAATCTACATGCAGCTTTTATTATCTTTATGGCCTATCTTATATGGCCTAGATCTTTTTCGGATAAAATAGAAAATAGATCTTGAAACTTTAAAAGATATCCTCTAAAGTGTTAAGGATAGGTATAGGGTGAACCACACGAAATTTATTGGAAGTAGTAAAATCGAAAAATGTAATTAGGTATATGACGTAGTACCATTTGAAATTTTAATATTCGATGCTGGGTGGCAAGAGGCGCCAATACCTGGTTTTGCTTTACATATTGGTGAAAGATGTCCCGCTTTACACAAAAATCAATTTGTCCCAATGTGTTTTCTTATTCCTTGACTTGTTTGACTTGTTTAAGGTGGATCGTTGTCAATGAAATTCTCTGTATAAAGATATTTAATTTTCGATTATACTTTTATAACAAAATTAGACTTATCGGCATTGTTGCTACGTTCCAGTAAAACTCAATTTTAATAGTCAATATTTCATCATTTATTTATTATTCCTGATGAAGTAGTAAATAAATTACGAAATATTGAGAGCAAAACTGAGTTTTATTGGAACTTAGCGACAATCCCAATAAGTTTAATTATTATATTATATTAATATCGATGCTACACATCTACAAAATCGATTGGAGTTGTAGTCGCTTTCAGGCTCCAATAATGTTCTGAGAGTGATAATAGTTTGAAAATTTAACAACGTATCGACGTTTATAAAATTTACATCCGGAGAGACTGCTAGTTCTATAACTATAATCGATTTAGTAGGTTTTTTATTCCAGTGTCTAAAAATGTACAAACTCTGTATCATTTAAACATATGAAAGCAGTAAAAATACGCATACAATAACGTATGACACATATATCGGCAATCAACTAATGTTTATAATACCAATTAAAACGAATATTGTGCTCAATATAACGCAATAGACTATATTTGCTTTAATACAAGATCTTTTCGTTATTTTTTAATTAATTACGAATAATCATTCAGTCGAAAAACACAAAACCGAACCATTTTCCATAATAATATCTGTAATACCACGTAATAAATAGCTACAAAATAATATAATCTGCTAAACCTAACTAGCGTAAACTATTTTAGCAATTCTCTTGGTTGATATAACAGGAATTTTAAATGTCGAATGATTTAATGCTCCAGTAAATTTATTAAATATTTCGCTTATTTTGTTGAATTTATCTCTAATTTAATTAAAATTATATATACTATCTCATAAAAAGGTTTTACATTCCCACAGGTTACGGAATGACAAAAATGGAGGTGCTTGGTGTCCACGTCATATGGTGTCAAGAGACGCGAAAGAGTATCTGGAAATCAACTTGGAGGAACTTCACGTTATTACGGGCGGACGAACGCAAGGTCGGTTCGGTAATGGACAGGGACAGGAATACGCTGAGGAATACATGATAGATTATTGGAGACCCAGCTTCTCGAAGTGGGTTAGATGGAAAAACAGAAACGGCAAAGAGGTAGGAAAATGATTGTGTAAACTTTGAGCACAAGACTCTAAATAGGAAAGTTGAACTAATTAAAGTTTGTTATTTGAAGTTTTATAGTTTCTACGGTAGATACGCTTCCGTAAATATCTTAATTCTGTGCTGAAAATCGTTGTGAATATAACGGAAATATTCTCTTCAATGCAGTTACCATATGTTGCAGTCAAAGTAAATGTGTCTCATGTATGAACTCTCGTATTTTCATGTAACAGTTATTTTTGTGGATTCTACTGTAAGGTGAACAAGATTGCCTTAATCGTTAGCTTTCATTACATGCCATCTGCTAATGTTTCAGTTTTATATAAAATATGAAAACTAACCCCTAAAACCAACGATGTGCACTATACACGAGCCAATTCAAAAGCAGTCCTGAATTCATTTGTTTGGTTTGGGATACCTAATCTGAGAAAATTTAATTATAAGATATGCAATTATGACGAAAATATTGAAGAATGGATTAATTTCTAGCTAACTGAAATAAAAACAAATATGTATAAGAGAAACAACTTTTCATTAATTTAATATTCGTTATAATTATTCTTCTAATTCATTGTTATGAAGATGCGCTTAGTTACTTACAAATTGCCTATTTCATTTGTTACTTAACTTCGCTAAAGTTTCTCATTTTTACTTTGCACTTATCGGTTTCATTTTTTTCATATTTTTTCACACTGCATATATATGTACAGTGAGGTGCAAAGATATCCGGACACGTCTAGATAGAGAAATACCCTGCGCTCAATACTTTATTCCAAAGAACCGCAGGGCACCTTACTACCTCCTGAGGTTAACCGTAGTTTTTCGCTCTTACAATAACATTGCGATATACAAACGCGTATAACACGTAATTATATACCTCATACATATATATATTATGTATATTCATATAGCATAAATTAAAATATGGGAATTTAAGCTGCTGTAGCGTCAAGTAGATGATATTATTATTCCTTATAGTAGCATTACATAAGTATAGAAATAAATATCGTGACTATTATTTGACTTATTAGTTTTAACGAAAATTAGTCAATATTTAAAATATACATATTACTCCTTTAGTTAATAATAAATCACTCAGCTTACTATAATAAGTAAAAGTTATAATGGAAATTAAATTTTTAAGGCTTCATAAAGTTAGTAATATAGAGATAATTCAATTCTGTTTAATAATAACTAATGTATTTATATTGTTTGTAGTTAGTATTCTTATTTATTGTTCTATATATGATTTAGTTGTATGAGTTTTAGGTTAGTTGCAAGGCAAAATAGAAAACAACTTACTAAAAGTGTTTGGACAGATTAACACCTTTTACCTCAATTACATATTGTGAATAAAAATATTTCATTTAGATTATAATTAGTATAGATAAATACAGTTTAAAATGATAAAAGCGATCTGGAGCTTTCGCCGATCGCTTACGGAAAGTATAAAAACCCTCAAAACAACAAAATTCGAAACAAAATTTTTCAAAAACTAGCCAATTCCACATAATAAGGATGTTGCTGTAATTAAAATTACATCTTAAACATATACACAGGCGTATTGGCGAATTACCAAATGTGCAATATAATTTTAATTTAATTTAATACCGTACTTAGTTTTAAAAACATTTTTCATCTGAAGAAGATTCACTTAATACAAGCGCAGGTAACAACAGGTGACTTATTTAATTAGAAATTTCATTTAAATACTTCTTAGTATTACTAAAACCGAAATACAGGCTAGCCGAAATACATATACATATTATATGAAGAAAAACGTCAGAAGAGATTAAAGATGTATGTATGTTATGAGTATTTGTCAAGTTTATAGGTGTTTATGATTGGATAATCCACAAACACAACTCTATTAATCTATATATCTTATTCTAGAATTAAAGTGTACTATTCTGTTGAGCATTAATTATTTATTTTATACGCAAACATTCTTATTGTTGTTTTTAATGTATTTTACTATAAAAATTAATATACATTTTTTATGACGTTTTACTTATCTTTTATTCCCTATCATTAATTACAACTTAAATTTATTCTATCTCACATCTTCGATTGCAACTTTAGCGTCATCTTCTCTTTGAAATGTAAATGACAAATAATATCAAAATTTAAAGACATGCCTGTTAAAAATATTTATAACCAAATTAATCATTGATATATTGAGCCATGAATGAACACTAACTTAATGTTAAAAAATTGTTAATATAAATAAAGTGATTTTCACTAAACAGAATTAAACAATTAAACAATTTACTTTCTATTATGATCTCTATTGTATTATAACTTGACAAAATATTTTAATATAAGTATTTTTTGACCTTTATGTACTTATCTTTTAATTCCTGATTTATTTCCACTTAGAGGTCAATAAAACAATAAATAATTAAATACCAATTTATTCCATAACATATAATAATATGTTTTCGTTATTATAATTATATATTATTACAATAATTATTAATTAAAATTAAAATTCGATATATCAGTGAATTCTTTGTTTTTTAGATAATTTTGTTGATAGGCATGGCAATTTATATTTATATTATTAGTAATTTGAAACATATTAAATGTCAATTTCTTTCACTGAAGAAGTTATTTAACGAAAACATATTATTATATGCTCATCTTTTAATTCCTGATTTACTCCCACTTAGAGGTCAATAAAACAATAAATAATTAAATACCAATTTATTCCATAACATATAATAATATGTTTTCGTTAAATAACTTCTTCAGTGGAAGAAATTGACATTTAATATGTGTCAAATTACTAATAATATAAATATAAATTGCCATGCCTATCAACAAAATTATCTAAAAAACAAACAATTCATTGTTGTCTTAATAGTAGGTTGCATGATTACAATTCAATAAAGGAGTCATATATTTATTAATGTTTTGTAAAACGGACAACTCGGAAAATATCCGTGATATAGAACAAATTCTAACATTTTAATTTATATAATATGTCTACATATATGCGTTTATATAATACAATGTTATTGCACGAGTGACAAACTACGGTCCCACCCAGCAGGTACTAAGCTGCCCTGCGGCTTTTTGGAATAAAGTATTGAGCGCAGGGTATTTCTCTATCTAGTCGTGTCCGGATACCTTTGCACCTCACTGTACATGTACCGGGCCTTCATTATTTGTTGTAACATGACACATATGCAACCAACATGACAGATTGGTAGTACTGCTTCAAAATATTCCTAAATAGTTCAAAATAGTTTGACAGATCATTTTAAATTTTATTTTAATTGAAACGTGTAAGTAATTTCTTGGAATAATAAAAATAAATTTTAGATGTACGTTTATTTAAATAAAAGACTAGTGTATATTATCATTTTAATAGCATACATTTTATTTACATTTTATAATTAAAAAATTGTCAATTTTGCCTCTATAGAAACACATTTTATGAGTAGCTAATGTACTGAAAGTTCTTCACAATAAGCACAGTTAAAACATGAATTTTTGTTAACATCTTTATAATAAATGTTGGAAATGATGACCATTTTGCAGTAAACAAATATTCACCCTGCGTTTTAAATTTTCAAAAACATTGTGTAAATCATTCGGCGTAATGCTATTTATTTCATGCACAATTGCTGCTTCCTAGTTCTTGTAAATTATGTAGTCTATTTCTATATACCTATCCTATTTTCCAAATATCCAAATAAGTAAAAATCAAGCGGAGTAAGGTCGGGAGAACGGCGTGGCCATAAATTAAATAGTCTATCATCGTAAAATTCTGCCAAATATTGGTGTGTCTCTAGCCGTGTGAGCAGGTGCATTATCTTGTTGAAACCAGCCATTTTGTAATTCATCGTCATACAACTGATTAAAAAATGTGTTTAATATTCCCCGATATCTTGCTGCAGTAATGGTATCGTAAAAGAAAATTGGCCCAATAATTCTTCTTCTCGACATTCCCACCCATATTCCTACTTTTAAAGGATGTAATGATGTTTCTACTAGTTGGTGTGGATTTCTGTAGTCCAAGATCTATAATTTTATGAATTTACGTATTCTGTCAGATGAAATGCCATAACTAACCTTCAGAAAAGTTACAATATATTCAACAGCTCTTAAAAGAACTGACCAAGTGACTTTTTAAAGGCGAAATTAATATAAAAGTAATGCAAAGAAAATCTAACCCACACAGTATACAACACGCACAAAACTGTCATAACAAAACATTTGAGTATTTGAGTTTACTTATGCAGGATTGCCAATCCAAATGTATGCAACCAATATTGCAATAGGTCACGTGGGTTACAACCTTTTATGAAGGCTCTCTATATTATTATATATACTATTACAATATTATATTATTATTATTATAATCCAAGTGTTCAATGATCTCAATATATGGATGATTATGGAGCCTCACTAACATAGGCTGTTAGTTATCTTAAATATGTGAAAAATGTACGTGCCTGATTCTATTTTCACTTTTTATTACAATTTGTCTTCTAAATTATGATAACTATCAATATTTTGTTATCATGGACAAACATAATTTTAATATATTACAAATGTAATGTCCTTCATCCTGCGTTAGATTTAAATATGCTCCATCTTGGTTAGTCTGAATCTGAAGTATGTCTTAAATAGTTAAGAATGTATGTAGAAGTCGTATTTATTCGACAAGAAAAGTTGTTCTAGCTGGTGCAATAGTTTACTGGATCAGACTCGATCGAAGCCATTCATTACATCCAAGAATACCATACCGCAAACTTCTCCCTTAATAATTTGAAATATATGAAATAGTACCACGGATGATGCACGTTATTCATAAAATATTGGTAAGATGAAGTACTCAGTTCAACATATTCGCTTTTCGCAAAAATCATTAAATTACAGAAGAATTCGTTTCGAAATTGTGTAGACAAAATGATTTTATCCTATTAGTCACTGAGTGCCATTTTTATCAGAAAAGCAGTGGGCAGTATAGTCTTCCAAGGAATAGTTATAGTACGCAAGAAATGCTAGATTTGGGAGAGTCTACAAGAAAATTATAGGTAGGTACACTTGGAAAACTTATAAAGTAGTTCTTTCAAACGAAGGGATGATGTCAGATAGCAGAACGCAAATAGCGCAGAACTATTTACAGTGAGTTAATGTTTTAACAACGCCATGAAGACACATTTACTAAAAATTCGCCTAGAAACAAATTCTATGGGTAGTCTTGATAAGAAATACTGCTTAGAAAGACACTTCGATACACTCACGACAAGAAAAATTAAAACAAGATAAAATTCAAAAATAAAAATTGTTGCCGGCGGTTTCTTGCTGGCATTTTGCTTCAAATCTTTCAGCTATAAGTCGCCTGCTTCTCCCATTGTTTAAAGAGAACAAGAAATCACTACTAACTGATTACTATATTAATTAAAAACAAATACAAAATATAATAACAAAACAGGAGCGTGTCTTTAACCGTGGCGTTACATTACATTCCCTATACTATAACTAACTGTCATTCGTGTTCGCCGACTGCGCGGGAAACTTGTATGTTACAAAATTAAATTAAATTAAAAATTCTAAATTACTTAAAAATAAAATTCCATTGGATTAATTATTAATATTACGCTGTTATAGTAGTGAAATTTAGTTCAATTTTTCTTTATCAGTGGTTGTTAATGTTGCGTTAGTTGCACAAGATGAGATGCCGCAAGCTGCAAAGCTTGATGTGTCAGTCGTTTGTGTTAAATGTGTGCAAATAGGCATCTAACAGCTCTGTTTCGGCCTTTATAGTGCTAGGCTGTTAACCACTTTGCTCAGTGCTCTATCACCGCCTAATCACCGGGACTATCGATACATAATATACATATAATTATATATACTTATAATTGATTATTATTTTGCAAGTATATTGCAATTTAACTTAAAAGTTAATTTTGTTTTGTCAAAATGCTGTAAAATTATGTACTACTACTTTATTTTCACTTATCGCACGCTGTTATTCTAAATCGTAAAAATAATTTGGTAAATTTGGAAAATTAAGGTAACCGGCTCTTTTGTTGCTTTTGATGGCGACTTTACGATCGCTTACTTTTAGTTACTTGAAGCACTAGGTACTATAACTGCATTTATAAATTTTTTATGGTAACTATTGACACAACTAACGTAATGTCGCCAACACTATTGCACACATTTTACGAAATAATACTTAATACGTAGAGCAAACACAAAATGTTCAAAACAAGGAAGTCATTGCCTTGTATATTATTTCAATCAAGCTAAATGATAACAATTTTCAGATAAACACTAAATATATAGTGTGTGTGGCTTCATGCTCACATGTTGATGGGTACCTACCTGTTGGTAATAATAAATAGGAAAGTCCTTTTTCTCACATTTTTTTTCATTATGTTTGTATGTCAACCGGTTACTCACATGTTTAGGCAAAAATTCTACAAAAACTAGTCGAATTGTAAATACAGGGCGTAGGAAGTTAATTAAATAGACCGTGATAACTTAGTCAGCTTAAAACTACAGCAAAAAATTTGAAGGTGAACCCATAATACCATTTAAACTAACACTAGATTAATGTATTAAAGATTTTAATGTAGTTTTAAACTGGTTAAGTTGACGCTGGCTATTTTGTTAGTGGTAATTGCTGTATTGTCTCCTGAGCTCTGGAGATGTATTTAAATTAGACTTGAACAATGTTTGCGTAATTTAGTTTTGGCCTGGTCGCCTAATATAATACAGAAAATAAATTGTGATTAATTTTTATTTATTGTTCCCACTTGGCACGTATGAATTTTTTAATATTTTTTCTTGTGTGCAAAACTAAAAAAGACTAAATATAAAGAGCTAAAATATATGTGGGGCATATCTGGACAAGTGATTAGCAATGAGTAAATAAGCATTTATCAAAAAAAAATTAACATTTATTATAGTATAAATAAGAAAGAAATACCTAATAGAAATAAATAATTAATTAATAATGAAAATAATATTAAGAATTTCCTAATAATTGAATTGATTGCTTTCCCTCTAACACTAATATCAGGATATATATTTACAAGAGAGAATGCTGTAACATTTCTAATCCGCAACCTATAAAATGTAGAAATTCCAAATTTAAAATAAAGTAAAACGCAATACACATTCCTAGCAAATCTACTAATTCTATGGCTTCAATAATCTCCATATTTTCACTGAAAATGGCAAAATTTGTCCGTTCATTGTAATCTGAAATAATGAAAAAAATAGAACGCGCAAACAATGTTCGAAGAATCACAGAGTGAAAAAATGCGCACAGTAAGCACAGTTAGGTCCACATAAATACATTAAATTTACTCTAGGTGGTATATGTTAGTTATTGTAAACATCCAGATAATTGCATCTAAATATAATTTTTAATATTCGAATAACTTCTTCTAATAATTTATTGAAGTCTGCGGTGACAATATTCATATCATGTAACCAATTTAATTTCTCGATACCGGTCTTTCATTTGTACTTATCGTTTTTTGTGTCATGTTCCTTTGGTACGGATACGTCTGTATCAAGTAAACATTTGTGGGATCTTCGTAAATAACTAACTCTTTCTTAGATCTAAATATCAAGGTTTAAGCAAGAGTTAGTTATTTGTACAAGACTACGTGTTTTTATTTGCCTTAATTAGTTCACAAGACCTATAGTATACAATATCTGTAACTATTTCTTCCTAATGTTTTTATTGCCAGCTTCGATTGCATGCGTTTCGAATGATAAATTTCGAAGAAAAGTTTCTGTTTCTTTACACAAATGTTGAAGATAAAGGGCAAGAAGCAACATTTCTTCACAAAAATTATTATGGTGTTAATAGGTTATAAGTTAGTCCTGCTACTAGAGACTTGTTCGGTTTAATCAGTTAATACTTCTGCAATCTTGGCACTGAGAGTTAATGAATTATCCGCATTTTAATGGAGTCTCATTCTTTTTTACTGCGACACTAAAGTATGACAGGGGTATGAGGCTTATGCCTAATATAGCGGTTATTGTTCTAATTGTATGTTCCTCCGGGGTACAGTAATAACAATACTTTGCCGTTTACTTATTTTAAAGCGTCATCCTCAACATTCAAAAAACTAGTTAGAAAATGATAGTCCAAATTAACATTTTATAGTTACTACTTAGTTTGTCACCTAATGTTTTCCTAGGTATTCGATGATTCAAGTCAAACATTTCTAGTTCAGACAATCAGCAGTGTTACAAGTTCCTTTTATCAAACCTACAATTTACACGCCTTAGCTGATATACAACAATTTATACCTTATGGTTGTTTTGTTTCTCATTCAGTCAATCATCTGGTAGACGACCCTCTTAACCTAAGTTAACGGAAAATAATTCCCCTGGAATCCTTTATATTTCTTTTCTGCTGTCGTTGGTAAAGAATAACGCAGTAGATTTTGATTACACCAATTAGTGGGTAAAAATACAAGTCTCCAACTAATAATAGTGGATATCCTTCCTCCAATTTATTTTCATCTTGAGTAAATATTTTACGAGTAGCTTTTAGGATTCAAAACTTAATAAAAATTGCTAGATACTTATCTCCGTTTTAGCCCATTGTGTAAACATAGTCTCTAGAAAATAAAAGTGATGATTTAACGACGAAAACGACTTGATCTATCTCGCAATGTAAATTATACGTTTCACCCTCAGGGAAAGCATAAAGTCTTTCACACGAAGAAATTGCCACCAATGCGACCCGCTTTAAATCCATATCACCTAAGTAATTTATGTTTACACGTGAAGTATGGTTTAAAATAACTGTGCGGAGTTTTAGAATCGGGACACGTGGGCGCCGGAAATAGAGGAATCTGACACTTTAGCATGTATGCTGGAATTGAGAGTAAGCATTTGAATACAAATTTCGTTTCCGAGTTTTGTGTGTGTATTGCGTAATCATGTATACTATCAATCCGATTCCTTTACTACCGTGACAATATCTGATTTATATTTCTGATTTGTTTTTACGGGAACGTGATATTTTTGTTATCGGTTGAGAGAGCAAATCCATAATATGTGAATGTATCCTGAAACCATATTGAAACATTCGTCTTTGTTTTTATATTTTTACGAAAAATCCTATATGGCAACAATGATACAGCAAAATATATTTGTATGTTTGAAAATTATTTTTGTTTGAAACGCACTGAATACGAAAATATTCAACGAAATTTAAATTCATTTGTTTTCTTGAATTCTTAAGCGCTTTAGCTTCTCGTATTTTTAAGGCAAGTCGACAAAGAAAAAAACAACAAATATCTTCTTGTAAAGGTTGCCCTCGTGCCATATTGTAAAAGTGTGTGTGTTTTCGCCCTGTTGTTACATTAGATTTTAAATAGATGTATTGAGTTCATATTTATACTTTATATTCATTGAAAATATTAAATCGGTGTCAGTGCAATAATAAGCAAATCCCACGAAATGTATTTAAAATTCTCATGTAACGACGATAAATATTATGCGCAATAATATAACTGCAAACAATACGAATTACCTTGGCTAGCAAACAATAAACCAAATAGCAAGAGAACATCAAACTAAGGAGAAACAGTATAAACCCATTACGCTGATACAGTATTTTAGGTAGCGCTTGTTTAATTATTTTTTATCATAATGGGTTAAATTAAGCTGAACAAAATTCTACTTAAATGATTGTTGACCAAAATATTTGCTAATTTTCTACGATTGCGGGCGTTGATTTCTCAAGTTGGCCAACAATGGTGAATTCTCAGTTGTACAAATACTGTGCTCTTAATTCCGATTTTACTATTACATTAATAAATTGTGTATACTTTTCACACCTGCTGTTTTTGTCTAGGGAGACCTTCTTCCAATCTAGAGAACTAAAATAATGTCAAATAACCTCAGGCGTTCGTGACTCAACCGATAGTGATTTGTCTTTTAATATATTTTCCTTTAAAGGGCTATTTTCGCGCAATGTGGGCCACGGCTGAAATTTGTTTTTTGTAGAGACCACTCCGGCGAAACGTATTCTCTTCGCTCTCACATACATATATTAGTACATACCTTTTTAATCCCAAATATATTTCCACTTGTAAGTGAAATAAGACAGTAATTAATTAAAATTAATTTATTCCAGAACGTAAATTATTACGTTTTCGTTGAAAATATTTCTTCAGTGAACGAAATTAACATTTTAAGTGACAATTAATATAATAACATAATAGCCATGACTATCAGCCCGAATATTAAAAAACAAATAAATCATTGATATATAGAATTATGGTCACATCCTTAAACAGTATTTTTTTAATGCATGGTGGATGCTTAGTTGCAGAGGCTTATTAAGCTATATCGCTTGGTTGACCATCATCACGCAACTCTCACAGTGTAGTTTTTGTGTGTGTGTAATTGTGGTTAAATGGCCTTGTGACATCATTATACCACCTTTTATAATGCCGCGCTGTTAATCACTTTGCACCCGAAACATCCATTTATGTAAATTTAATAACAACAATGCATTTATTTTTGGAGTACGGATAGTTACATATACAGTAGATTCCGCTTATATGAATCACGTTGGTACACGTTGGATTTTGGAGTCAATTAAGCGGCGATTCAAATAAGCGGCGGTTGTATGGAAGCCCTCTGGATGCTTTCATAGGCTTTATAAAGATGGTCTAATTAAAATTCATTTATGATAACGCATCGTACTTTTTCAACATTTCACATTTCTCTCGAATATTTAAATTTTGACGCTGCGTCCTTTTAGGCATTTTGAACTTATGTTCTACGCACGAAGGAAAAAGTGAACCTGAAGAATATACTGCACGAACATCATAACTTGCAAACTTCTGGGATTCCCAGATCGAATAACAAGGCTAGGGAATTGACACGTACATACATACGTATATATAAATATGATCATTCAAAACACCGGCGTATTGATTCATATAAATTTTACATTAGTCATCATACAAATGGTTTGGGCATTCATACTTTGAGTCAAGTACGCGGCTGATTCAAATAATCAGTGATTCATATAAGCGGAATCCACTGTAATATATAATTACATATAATATTTTTGGAGTTTGGACGATCAAAACAAGAACTTCCACAAATTGTTAACACTATCAATAGGAAACATTTTTAACAAAATACAGGCGTGAAAAATTAGTTGCAAATTTTTGTTGGAAAACTTCTAACATAACTATAACTAGTGACATACTATATAGATATATATATCATACTGAAAAAACTGTCATTACTGTACCTATATACTGTAAATTTAGATTTTCAACAAAATTTTAGTAAAATTAGAAGTAGTAACGTAAAAAAGGTAGAGAGTCTTTCAAGCGAAAGTAATAAGAATTATTATCTAATTTTACAAGAAAATTGGATAATAAATCTAACAGATAGTTTAGACTCAAATTCTTAGTAAATTTTCAGTGTGTTTGAATTTACTGAATTTTGAATAATATACTCTATACAAGGAACAAATATTTCTAGAGGGTCAGTATTAAATAGTATAGAAAATAAGTGGAATTCACTACAAGGTTATATGTATTTACCGAAAAGTGAGTTCATGTTGGCTAGAAAACTAATTAAATTCATCCCAATTTCAGCAATTTGTTCTTTATTTTTGCTGTAATAGCAAACTTAATAATAGAGGACCTACAGCAAAGTGTACTAAATAAATAAAACTGCCATGTATAATTTTACAAGCGATATGTATGTAAATGATTGCACATGCTGCATACCAGTAAAGTTGATTATACTTTACACGCATTTAAGTCATACCATGATAGGCTGACACTTATATCTGAAAAAGAAACCCAAAATAAATTTTTAAGATGTAAAGGAAATACCTAAAACAAATTCGGACATTAAAGACACTATAGGGTCTACATATTTCAGAAAACATTCCAAATACCTTGCCAATGGTTTAATTGATCAGGCTATTAAGTTAGCACATTCTGATTTTAGAAAAGAGAATCTAAGCAAAATTGGATCAATATTAGGAAAGAATAGTTACCCAAAGTAGTTCTATGAAGAATTAATAAAAAAGCAAAATATATAACAGGCACAAACGCAGATCATAACATATATACACTGTACCATACCTAAACAACTTAAGCGAGACAACAAAACAAGAATTTAAAACATCTGACATTCATACAGCATTCACACCTACTAACGATACGACACTCTTGCACTAATTTCGCAGTAATTCGCACTAATTCAGCATCCATTCTATAAATTAGACCGTAAACACTGCAACAAGTCCCATATGTGTCAAACTAAACAAATTTTACAGAAGTGACTTTATAATCACCAATACACTGCTACACATAACATCACCGCTGAAACAGTTTTGTCTAAACACTCTGGAGATAGACGGCATAATTTTGAATTTGAAAGTGCTAATATTTTGAGAAAGGAAAATAATGATAAGGAAAGATTAATTTATGAAATTATATGTTATATCAAAAAAAAAAAAAAAAAAACAAAAACAGGAAAAAATCCGATATTGATAATTTAAGCGTAATTTATAATTCACTCCTGAATTTTGTTAACTTAGCCTTTTGAATAGGTTTTTTGCCATATTTTTTCCTAGTCATTGAACAGAATTGTTTTAGAAAAAACACATTGATATATGGATAATAATTCAAATCATTTTTATTACAAACTGTAGTTGTATTAGATTTTCATTAAAAAATGCAACGCGATCTCAGAGTTTATACATAGAATGCTTACAAAGAAACATATGTATCTCATAATCGTAATTTGAATTAAACTAAAAATATATATACAAATATAATATCTGGTTTAAGAATAATACATACAAATTGACATCGACTTAGAAAATACTAACCTTTCTTAGTAGATAAATTGCGACATTAGACTTTTTAACTAACAGGGATTCGCTGCATTTACTATAATTACAATAAATACGATTTTCCTCCAATTGTTTGTAGTTAAAAAGTTAAATATAGTGCTAGGTTAGTAATAATAGGAATACAGAGACCTTATTTTGTATGCGCTTTTATGGTAGAAGTTTTATTTTTCATTGCATAAATACTGTCCTCAAAACAATGTTGGATCTTTTAAAATGATATTTCTATGCACAGCTTCCTCATTTTTTTCAATTGTTAGAACGTTTCAATTCAAACACGACAAACTGATAATAGTGGATGAGTAACAACGAATGCTGACTAGCTGTAATATTCTATTATTTTCAAAGTTGGATCGTATATGAGCAATCCTTTATCCGAACATTTCAAAAGTATTAAATAAGATTCCTAGTTAGATGTTTATGCTCGTGTAATAAACAATATCCAACATTGGGCAGTACCTTTCCAAACTCAATAAGCAGATCTACTAATGAAATCGAATCAAATGTGGTAGTTAAAATCGCGCTTTAGTTGGTTCACTCTTATTGACGTGTCTAGTAACACTAGCCGATACGATTTTTATAACTCACTTAACAATCTAAAATTTTAATACTACTATTTTGCATTATTTCAGACATAAAGCTACAGTCTAACATAAGGTATCAGGTCGCAATAATATTTTTGTTTGTTTTCCACTAAGATTAACGTAAAATTTAAAAGAGGATGTATAACAAGTTCGAACACTAGAAAAAAGGCAACTGCGTTGAACACTTACGGGATGTTTCTCTGCTGGAAAAATTCACAAAGGAATATTTGTTGGTCCACAAATTAGGAAGCTTTTCAAAGATGAAAATTTTGAACATACTGCGAATGATTTAGAGCTGACAACATGGACGGCTTTTAAAAATATTTGCAAACATTTTTTGGACAATCAACAGATTGAAAACTAGCAAAATACTGTAGCTATTTGTTAGAAAACTATAAAAATGTAGAGTGCCAAATGTCGCTCAAAGATCATTTTTGCAGTCTTATTTGGATTTATTTCCTGTTAATTTAGCAAAGATGAATGATGAACACGGGGAGACATTCCATCAAGATATTGCAAAAATAGAGAAACGATATCTGGGCAGATGAGATCCCGTTAGGATGGGAGATTATTGCTGGCTTCTCATTAGAGAAGATAACGGCCAACATAAAAGGAAGAAATAACTCTATTTATGCAAAACTTTGATATTTCTGTAATTTTCTTTGGTGTTTTTGAATTCTTGATGGTATTTGTTATGTTAAGATCTTTGTGGTTGTCTGTTTTGTTATAACTTCTGTTAAACAAAATTTGTAAATACAATTATTATTTATCTACTTAGGGACATCCACTATAACTCCAAAACTATCGTAATGGAAAAATTTAGTTTTTGGTTATGCTTTCACTTAAAGGCTGTAAGAACTATAGACACATTTTTACCCAGTTATTCAGTCAAAGTATAAAATTGTCGACTAGTGTAATGGGGTAGAGTCAGATACTTAGATATTAAGAAGTAGTCTTCTTTTTACTAATATACAATTTACATCGGTTAAAATTCAATCAGAAAAGAGGACTTAGAAAGAAGATTTGGAATTCTCAGGAGTTATCGGTCTAGTTATTCTGATATCAGTACACTCCAAAGTTGTATAAGAGGAAATGCATTAGATTTTCAACATCTTGTTGAAGTCTAATAGATACTTAAGGAAATTTAATAGCAGGTTGTAGAGTTATTAATACCACGCAAATTCATTTTCCACTTGAAAGTTTGTACTGACAATAACAATTTATTGTATACAAAATTTCCTCTTGTACTAAATCTAGTACTTGATGCTGTTATCGTTTCTACTCATAAAACATACACGGAAACACTGGTTTGTTTGACTCAAACAAATTTTACTTGCATTGACTAAATTTTATGGTTGAATATGGGCAAACAAATATATAGTCGTTGGTAACAAATAATTTTGTTGGTTATATTTAAGTATTTTAACTAAATATTTCTTTGAATAAAGCAAATATTCACAAATTTAGTTCCAAAAATTTCTTTAATTCAATGAAGTTTATTTGAAACAAATAAATTTGGTTAAAAACAACAACTAGATTTTGTTGAAACCATTGTTTTATTTGTTTACCATTACGTTAAGAAAGTATTTTACCGAATTATTTTGTTGCGATACGTAAATCCTTTAACAAAATAATTTGTTTGCTAATAACAAATTTTGATTTAGTATTCAGTTAAAGTAGCAATACGTATGTATCCTTAACGGGTCGATGGCCGCAGTGGTTAGGCGGCTGACTATTGTTGTGAGAGGACGATAGGTGCCGGGGTTCAATTCTCTGGAGGGACGGTGACATTTTTTCAGAGAGTTTAATCCCGGATCGACTTGCCATTCGCTGTTGGGAGCAAAGTGATTAACAGCGCGGCATCATAAAAGGCGATATGATGCTGTCACAAAGCCATTTAAACACAACTTACACACACTAAACTACACCGCAAGAGTTGCAGTGATAGCCAGACAAGTGATACAGCTTACGGAGTCACTGCAACTAAGCACCCACCACACATTAAAAAAAAAAAAAAAAAAAAAAAAAAAACAAAATATATGCCAACAAAATACATTTGGTTACTGTAAACAGCTGGGGTTTTCCGTATACGTATACTACATATACTAAAAGTTTCTTAGTTTTCTTTAGACATATGAACATGAACATTTTTATTCTCAACAGGTGTTCCCTACTATAAGATTATTGTTGCTATTTCTCATCGGTATTAAATGTAGTTAATTCCAGGTATTTGTCTTTACTGCACCTGTTTATTTCTAACTGGCGAAAGGTAGCTTTATAGCATCCATAATTCGATTGCAAAAATTGTCTTCTTCAAAGCTCACAGTATATGTACAAACAAAAAGGCCACTTTACTTCCTAAGCGCTTACATATTCAAACAATAAGAATGTTATCCGAATATTTCGCAAGTCTGACAATAAAAAGTAAATATGAAAATGACTACACCCTGAGAGCGCAAAATGTATAATATCTTTTTTAAACCAGATAAATCAGTGCGCGAACCTTTTAAAATACATCAATCCGACTCGCGCTTTAGAAATTTCTGTTGCTCCTGGAATAAATTCAAGATAAAGCCTACGTCTGATGGAGATTAGCCAAATCTCTGTTTCCGAGAAGTTTAAGTATGTATATGCGCCTCCTTGCAACGGAATGGTTATCCAATCACGTTGGATTTAAGGGATGCTTTGTTCTAGTGCATCTTTACTTTGTGTAAACAAACGTAGATAAAGTAATCCCAATGGAGACTAAGCATTCGTAGTGGTAGCAGATGCTGTATCTGCTCCGTAGTAGTAATGCTTGTCATATTTCTGAATCTATCTACTTATTTCTTTAATCCAAGTGTACACGTTTGTATTAAACTGAAATTCGTATTGTTCTGTGCACAAGTACGTTAAAATCCTTTTATAATATTAATAATTATCCCAGTAAAGAAAGTTTAGCGAGATTAACTACTAATTATGAGAATCCAATTAGTAGTTTATAAATGCACCACAGTCTTAATTTGGTATTGGTATTAATAACAAGTACTACCTAGCTCAAATAACTTTCATTTATGCATATTTTATGTTTACTGGACTTAAGTCACTGGAAAATTTCGTTATATATAATTTTCGTCTCATTCCAAACTAGATTAATGCAAATATCATACGATGGCATTCAATGTAATTACAAATGCAACAGGTACAAAAAATGTAGTTCAATATAGATGACACAGAGATAGCATTTACCGTTCTCCAAGAATCCATGTTGTTGATGGAGTACGTTATGACAAAAAACTAATATTTGCTTTACACTAGACTAAAACAAACAGAAATCACGAACATACAATTGCCTAGACTTCCGGAATAAATCAATTCTACTTATTACATTAGCGTGTTAAGAATGCTTGTTAATCTTCTTAAAAATATGAATTCCTATAATAAATTATTGTACTTTTATTTAAGCATCGGTTACGGCGAACAGAGGATAGAGAGTGCCTCTTGACTACCTACATTATCTGCGCACACTCTATTCTTTTCAAACAAATTACTAGTATCATCAGTTAATATCGGTTCTAGGATGTAACTTTAACTAAATTTAAAAAAAATGTTTTTTGTTACTAAACTGTAATGCAGATAAATAAACATAAGCGTGCCCTCTTGTCCTTGATGCAACTTAGGTGATGAAACTTAAGATGATTTTTTGGATTTACCTACCTCAATACCATAGGTACGTACGTTTTACTAGTGTGGTTGTAGAAAACAAAGAAAACGAAGCTAGGCGTCTATATTCGAAAATACAGCCAGAGGTTTGTTTGCTTAAGTACTACAGATGCAGTTCGAACCTTTCCAGCCACAGCGATAAAGGCTCTATTAGATTAGAGAGAGATTGATCCGTTTCATACACATAAAAAGAGTGAACTGATCATGAACACAACGCGGAACGAAATACAGTTTTGAAAACAAAAGCTCTACTGGGCCATCTTCCAATCCTATATCAGCTAAGAAAATTTGCGAAACTAAAAGCTCACATAGGACGAAGACCAAGATCTCCAAAAACAGTTGGAAAGCGTAATTCAACACCATCAAACGTGGGAGTCTAGCCTACCTAATCTACATGAGGCGTCCGTATGCTGGTATATGTACAGACCCAAATTGAAACCAAATAGAAACAGAAGTGAGAATAGGTATAAGGCCGAAGTGCAAGGTCTCGGTAGCGTTAGCCGCAAGTTGACTGATTTTTCAGGTGAAAATATATGTTGTTGGACAGTGTGTGGACGACTTTTTAAATACCGTTACCACGATGCTCGCATATATATTTTTTGAGACCGTCAACCAGCTCTAAACAATCTAGGAGCTTGCATTTTTATCTACTCACCCTCATTGATCTGGCTCAAAGAAAGGCAGTTAGATCAATGTAATGATCAAGTGTCGATGATCTTGGTAAAGAAAAGCTTGAAGACGCAATTAGACCTGAGCTATTCTGTGGCCTCATGGAAAGGTGGGCAGTGATAAATGTTCTTTATAGGGACACGACAGAACACATTGATTACATGGACATAAACGTCCCATCACGTCGAACAGACGCCCTTCGATACGACTAACTTTTAAGCTATAGCCCCGAGAAGATCCTAAAGTTCTTGAAAATTCTATTGTTACTGAAACATTTCCTTTAGTTGCGTTATAATACACCTTATCGTTTGCAATTCATATTTTTTGTATGTAACCGCCAAATACTCCAAAAATGTCACCTTGTTCACGGTAAATTGAACCCCGAATCTAAACCATTTGCCACATCTCTCTGGGTAACACCGAAGCATTGTAGTTACTCATTTTCATCTGAGGCATATTAAAAACATTGTATGGGTACATGTAGTTGAACTGGAAAGATTTTCAGCTTCCTTTCAATTTTAGTATCCATCCGACTGTGTCCACTATGTACTACCTGTTTGTGTACAGCTGAGTAAGCGAATAAAATAAAGATTGTTTGAGGTTGCTTCTGAACTCTTTGTGTTAGAGATGGTGCTTTTATTAATCATATATGATTAATTAGAAATTCAATTGTACAGTTATGTTTAATTGATTAATGTATAATAATTAATTAATGTTGTTGTTTTCTTCTGACGTAACTTGTTTACTTTGACAGCAGATTCAACCATCTTTGGTGTTCCCGTTCTTTTATTGTGGAATTTATTTATTCCGTCCTGTCACTAGACACTATGTCTACCATTAATCACGTTTGAAATTTGTGTAACTACTAACTTTGGTTAACATGTCTTACATTCTTCTGAGTTCTTTTCTGTAACAAGGAACTAGTCGGTATTGTTTTGTCTTATTTAAAATCGAGATAGGCAATAACTTCTCTCGCAAATTTTTTACTACTCAGATATTTTTGTAACAGTATTTGTTAAAATGTACTGTGCTGACCAACATTTGTATGGTATGCCCAAGTAATTTTTCACATACGATACCCTTGGACTTGTAACTTTATTTTCGGACTTTCGGACACAAGAAATTTAAAACTACAACTGTAATTGAATTGACAGGGTAACTTTCCTCATCCTAACAAAGCAATTAATATCATGTATTTAATTGAAACTAAAAACTTGCATAACGTGATATTTCTGTAAATCCGCGAATTATTAATATGAGAGGTTACGAGCCAAGGGAATTATCGTAATATTTCGTCATTAGGCAGACTATACATTGATGATACGGCTCATATAGTAGAATACAATTTACCAGTACGATGTCGTTTTTGGTGCCCGCGCCGGGTGACCCAATTGTAGTAATACAGTTAAATGTGTGTAATACCCGATCCTTAAAAGCAAATAACAATTAATGGTAAGTAGACTTCCGAGTTATAAAGAAACATACATGCCTCCGAAGAAAGTTCGACGTACCAAGAGCTAATATTATATTTTTATTGCTGTAATTCCTTTTTATAGTCGCTGGAATAGATATACCTCTCTTTCCGTTAGATAATTTCAGACCTAGAAATAAAAGTTATATCGTCCTTTTCTCAGTTTTATATCGATTCCAGAGTGTGATTCCTTCAGCTTCAATTAGCCTTGTACATTTGAGATAATGTTTTCAAAACTAGCTTTGGAACATCACGCAATAAAACGTACACTTGCTGTCACACAAACAGTCTCTATTGAAAATAATAGAGACGTATAAATGGAGTGACTGAACGGAGGACAGGTGTTGTTATGTTACTTTGTCCGTCATTAATCAGACTATTCATGGCGCATTCTCCGATTTATCCTCCATACATACTTCGGTACACTTTCCTATTTAATTTATAGCTGCAGGCATATTCTGTCTTCTGATTTTTTTGGTTTCGCTACTTTTTAACTAATCTGCTTTATTATTTGGTCCAAACTGAATTTTATCAAATGTGGACCATGTTTTATGAAACAAATGTATCTCGGTATGTACCTATAAGGATTGTACGCATGTACAGTCAGAACAGCAATTACCTCTAAATATTACCAATCAAGGGTGATACATCTGATGATACATTAATGATGTTTTCATTTCGACTTGCGCTTTTATATAGGTGCAGCTTGATTTAAGATAGAAAATGTTGGAGGTTGTTAAAATCAAATGACTGATGCGGTTAGACTTGACTGATACTCGACACGAATTGCCGGCGCAAATCTTATTAAGTGGAGAGAACATTTTCGAGAAGATAAGAGGACAATACACTGTTGTGATTTGAGTTTCATTGTCAAAAATGGCTATACCTTCAAACTAAACACCACTCATACCAATACTTATTGTTTTTTTTTCTTATTTATAGTAGATACTAAACACGTTATTTAATTTAACTATAGGGCAAACAAGGAAATTCGAATTATTGTTGATGTAAATTGTGCGGCTAAGGGTATGTATGGGCCTGTATTATGCATAGTTGTTCCAAAATCAGAGAAGTAGTTGTCAAAATATCAAACTGAAATGAAATCAAACCAATAGTGTCTACTACCATATGCATGAAACAACAAAAATGGTTTGGCAGCTTTGGAAGGTGATGTGGGTATATTTCGCTCTTAATTTTTTTTTAATCCTCCAAAAATTATCATGCATACACCCTCTGTTTGAAAGTTAAGAGCCTGATTCTTTTTGATAATAACAAGAACAGTTGGATAGTAGTTATAATAATTAATTTCAACAAAATTTTAATGTCACTATAACTTTTACATTTTCTAAAACTGAGTTAGTACCTTACGCGTTTTGTTTTCTAGAAGAAACCTTTAGAAATGCCAAACCACTAGTTCAAAACTGTGGGTCCTGTTCAAAACCGTTACATAAATACAGGGGTAAGCACTATTCAAATAATTTCTTTTATTAAATTCTTTACAACACAGTAGTTAGGTTTCATAGTTTTCAAAAATACTCTGGTGAATAGCTCTGGTCGCTGTATTAATACTTGCCGTCCTGTCTTTTATAACTGCTGTTGCATGCATTATACGGTCTGATAATGCGTCTCTAGTGTCCATTTTAGTTGCGTATACTAACGATTGAAACCACTTCTAGAGACAATAATCCAGAGGATTCAGGTCAGGAAAGGTGTTGTTCGAAAAATTTATTACTTGTAGACAGTAGTGTGCAAAGGCTCTATCATGTTGTAAGTACATGTTTTGTCGTACATTAAGTGGAACATCTTCTAATAGGTCTTGTAAATGATTTAGTAGAAAATTTAAGTATTCTTGTCCCGTAAGATGATTCTCGAATATGAATGGACCGATTAACGGACGATTTAACGTACCACACTACACATTACAGAATTGTAACCTCAACACAAAATTATCATCGTGTAAATTTTCAACTCGTTATAAATGAAACGGATGTAAACAGTTGATGTGAATATATATAACTTAACACTATATGTCATATAAATAGGGTATATACTCGTATAACCACTTTCAAAGATCTATCCCGAATAATACCCGACACATATACATATTTGATAGAATTGCCTTTTACGCTTCTAAAAAATGCAAAATAGAAAAGGCCGACCAACCGTACTACATATTTGCTTTTTCATGTCGCAGTAATAAGTCAGTGCTACATCATCAAATATTTAATTCGTGTTATTTAACGCGATTACATATTCATAAGACGTATACCATGAATGTTTATGAGCAAAATCCGTCGCGCTCATAACATATTTGCTGTTTGATACGCCAGCAGAGCTAACACAAACGAAAGAAAAAATATTTCAAACGGAAACTTTTATCGTATTCCCTATATGAGCACGATAAATTTCATTTTATAGTGTCATGAGAAACATAACGGGGGACATTATGAAAATTTGGCTATTTTTTTGGTCTCCTATAAATCGCGTTTACGACACATAAACCCAAGATTTAAATGACTACTTTTAAACGTAGAAATGCAAAACGCTTTTGTGGTGACATGAAAATGCAAAGGAAATTACTTTCGATTTATTGGAGTTGCAAATATAGATACTTTTAGAATGTAGTTTTCATGTTATGAGTATAACAGGAAAAATAAGAAAGTGATACAGGAAGATATTCTCTCTCCTTCATGTCAACTTGTAAAGCAATTACTCCTTACAAGTGTAAAAATAACGTCTTTGACAAATAATATACGATACTTATCCAATAAAAGCCTATGAACATTTTTGCTCTATTATAAATGATTTTGCTATTACTGTGTGTTCACTAGCAACAAGTTTACACTAAAGCACAGTTGAAATTGCTAGAACGCTTACAACTATCTTTTTCTTTATTATTAACAGGAACAAAAAATAAGAAAAATGGAGTTTCCTTTCTGAATCTGAGGACCTTGTCACTTCTTCATCCACTCAACAATCGTGTAAAATGCGCGAGTCCACGTCAATCAGAAACTTATCCTCTTCAGTGAGACAGTCACTGTTTTCCCACAAACAACAAAGTTTTGCAATAGTCATGGCATTTTTTCACTAGTGCTAGCTGCGATTCTAAAACAGCGTTATATTTAATCAAAGGATTGTTGAGAAAAGAGTTCATCCGCCACTAAATAACCATTAAACGTTGACATATGTCGACATATCACGATCCATCAGGACGTCTATGTAATGATTAATGATTTGTCGTGAAATTATATACATATGTATGTCATACAAAACCAAAATAGGTACAACTGTGCGTAAAAGAAGTTAGAAACTTACCTTGTGCAAGACGGTGGCTGTTTTTTCACTAACCACAAAGTTAACCACTATACTAAGAATTCCTATACAGGGTGTCTGCCTTATGCGTCCATGTCTCCTTTTACTGACGTTATACTGAAAAGAAATTATAGATCAGAGTATAGTTCTAATTAAAATAAAATAGGGTCGCGTTGTCTACTTGTATCGTTGAATGATCAACAGTTTCAAAATATTGATTTTGTTTCTTTCTTTGAAATTTTTTGGTGCATTTATTGCTGCCGTTTTTACATGAACGTTTTAATTTTCTTTGTGTCTGAATGTTGCCTTTCTACTTCACATATTTTTTCCGCTAATCTTAGAACTTTTTAAGTTTCTCTTCCAATTTTGGACATTTCTTTTTCTTTCTCTGGTGTTCTTGTTTTCGTCTTCTACGTCTACATTTTCCTTTCCCGTATCACGATTTTCGGTTTCTTATGAGTTGTTATTTTCTTGATTTTCTGGGATAAAATCTGGATTGTCGCTGTCCTTATACGTTGCATCCGGATCGAGTTCTGACGGCTTAATAGAAGGAAGTCATCACTTGTATCTACGTCGTTTAAAGAAGCCAAAGTTATTCGCTTCTGTTGCCTACTAAAGACCGCAGTTAATAGCAATAGATTAAGCTGGCCAAAGGCGTTCACTTCTATTGGTTACTAAAAAGATCATTTACAATACCTGCTGTTATTAAAGTTGAAGTTTCGCTTGTCACTAATTTTTGTGGAGGGTGTAGATTATTGGGGAGAGACATTAGATGTTTATAGTAGATTTCGTTATTGGCAGCTTCTAATTTGGAAGCTTTTGGTAACTCGGGTGCGACATGCTTTACTACAGTATTTGTCTTTTTTTGTAATAAACTATGTTTTGGTATCTGTATGCTATGTCGCCAGATTCAAAATATATTCTATAAAGCAGAAGAAGTGTACCTTCGCTATTTACTAAATCATGTGCGTGTAAGACAAATGACAATTATGCTATATTCACGTTATTGTTCGGACATAGAGCATCCATCTTTCTTGACAAAGTCCTACACTCAGCTAAAACATGACGAGTCATTGCACAATATTATATTAAATTATCGAGAAGGGATAACTGACGGCTGAGACTTGGACAGCTAAAATGGGTTTATACTAGTTCTACATTCAGGCGACGATATACATATGTATTACATACAGAAGAGGGCGTATGCCTGATAGCATTGAGGAAGAATAGGTAGGGAAACGACATAACGTGGTTAAAACGGATACAGGTCGGCCATATTAGTACTACACTTACGTCAAACACATAGATTATAGTGTATGTTTACATTAATTGTTTATTACAGTTATACGATAAGTAAAATATTAGAAGACATATGGTTTCTTGTGCTCTACGTAGTTGTAACAGCAGAAACAGCGTTGACAATAAGAATTCGTCTAGAATAACATTTCATAAGTCAGTGTATGAAACAAAAACAATGTGCAGCACCTTAATTGGAAAATTTCAATTGGTACCCAAATTATAGGTACATAAATAAACTATTACATATTGAGTGTTTATATTGTCAACAGTTATGGGCCTTGGGCCTAACAGGTGCGGGATGACGTAATTAATTTTAAATAAAGCCATCTGTTAAGTGGAGGCTTAAATTATACTTATAATTTTTAGTAGTCCGGACCTGGTGAGGTAGCCATATTGGTGCTACACTTAGCCCCGCCCAAAGCTGCCGTTTTGAACATACAGCAAATATGCTTCATAGCGTCTCCTTAGTATACTAACTCAATGCCTGATAGCCTCGACTCCTCTTAACGCAATGTAGAAAATTCAATATATGTATGTAAAATCTTATTAAAGACATTCGTTTTACGAATCCATGACCTACGATCTCTTATATAAACTGCCGTAGTATCAGAAAAAGAGAAATGCTTTTCTAAATGATTTTAAAAGTATTAACACTGCTGGTAACTTCATTTTTAAACATATAGCGTTTTGAGATCTGCTAAAGGCATTTGAACATCGTATACTTATATACACACAATAAAGAGTGATACATATTTACATCATGGCAAAAAATATATGTGGATATTTGCATTAGTTCTGTACGCTAATAGTATTGCTTCTATAAACTCAAACTTGGCTGCTTGTTAAAACGAGATTGCTTTGAGGACCTATATCAAATAACTTTGTCGGATGGTGTGAGTGACTCAAATTGTTACGAGTTTGGATCCTCATACTGCTAAATATGCCGCTACAAAAGGTCTGCCTAGTCTTTCACGAAATATTACATAGTAATTTCGAATATATCACCGCGTCTACATTAAAGCGAAAGTTGTTGTTATAACAAACAAGAGACTTACACACACGGAATTGAGATGTATATGTAATGAAATAATAATAAAATTCCTTCACATGTACGCATGTTTCATTTTGGAGAATTGTTATTGGAGGTAAATGTTTCATTTCATAACCGCTTTTATGTTTCCATAAATAGCGACTATATCAGTATATATTACGGGATGATATGCATACATACCTGGAATCTTAATTATTAAAACATGTTTAGCTCTCACTATATTAATTAATATATTAATATCTGCTTACTTCAATTTCTTCTATACCAGATGTGAATGTTTAACTAATATAACCTGGCTTTGGCAATGTTATTTACATAAGATAAGGCTATATACAGTGTGTTCCACTGCGAGCTTACGCGAAAAGCATCTCAAGCATTGTTTTTTGACCAAATCCGAAATTTTGAGCATATTAGTTTTTCATAAAGCTCGTTTCAGCTAAAATATTTTGTTTGCTGATCTCCGGTTATACCAGAAAACCTCTTTTGGCTTCTCCAAATTTGTACTCAAATGTTGAATAAATCACTTTGTTATTTCTTTAGGTGTCAACCGAATTAGGATTCTCTAGTCTTTACTATTTGCTGGAAATAATTATTTCTTAAGAACATTGCAGTTAAAATGACGAAGTTGGTACTAATTTCCGGTATATCTGGAAAGCAGCCAACTCTGGAAATAATTTACTAAATGTGCTTTATACAAAACTTAGATACTCCAAATTTTAGATTTGTTCTACAAACAACGCTTGAGATAAATTTCGCGTAAGTTTGTACTGAGACACACTGTATACTAGTAGTGCACACTAGAGCAGCATTTTGTGTTTAGATATACTATATGTAAGTTTTTAGTAATCGAAATGCTAGTTTTTTATTGCTTTATGTATGTATGTAAGTATGTGAGGAGGTTAGGATATCGTTGGTATATAAATTGCGTTTCTCCAAAACAGTTAGTTTTGTGAATGTGTTTAAAGTTCTCATTGATTGAATCGCTTTTAATCACGTTAAACGATATAACCGCAACTGAATTTCCTGTTTAATTGTGAAAGTTATATGACTTAATGGCGTTAATGTGCTCCAATGATCTAAATTTTAAAACATTTTTCAACTTCAATTATTTGACAGAGTTTTTGGCATAATAGCAATATCACAGATCACAAATATATTCTGATATCTATAAAAATATCTTTCCTTCTGATTAGCTTACCCCTACAATATTTTTCATTGAGCATATTCTAGTTTTCGGATGTGCTTGGAGAGGAGACCATTAATTTTAATTTTCTTAACTATTCATTATTAACTGAATATTGAATTAGAATCGTGAATATCCAAGATAAGTGTCCGATGAATACCATATACTTTTATTTGTGAATATGTTGCATTTTAATGTAAGAGACTTATATTTCCCAAGGATATGAAGCAGATATAACCCAGCTATTTTTCCTTTCTTTCGTTTCAATTTCAACTGATTTAGATTAGATTTAGATTTAGATATAAGGGTGATGTTGCACCTCGACCGTGGGTCTATTGTGCCCCCTTACATGAGGTGTAAGCTGCTGGGTTTTGCCCGCAGTCACAGCTCCCCATCCAGCCTGAGGGCTTTAATAAACTGTAACAGATGTGATGGTTTCAAAGAGGGTATTTCTTCCTCGTCTATAACGCCTTTGCCAAGATAGTTGGCGCGACTTTCTTCAATTTCTGTGCAGTTGGATATCAGGTGTTCCGGACTTTCATCTTCCGCCCCGCATAACCTGCAGTCGCTATTCTGTTTCAGACCTATTCTCTTCATGTGCTCCCCGAGGTGACAATGCCCTGTAAGGAAACCTGTGAGAATGCGTAATCTGTTCCTGTTTAGTTCTAGCATGGTTTTTGCTCTCTGCTTGTTGAAATTTCCAAGGAATACCTTGGAATGTCTCAGACCAGGAAGATTGTGCCAGAGGGAAGCTCTGACGTCCTCTTCCCTGTCTTTAAGTTCTTTCTTATAGGTGCTCATCCCTATTCCACAGAATGGTTCCGGTCCCACAAACGATGTTGTGGCGGCCTCCTTTGCTAATAGATTAGCTTTCTCATTGCCACTGATTCCATTGTGTCCTGGTACCCAGCACAATGCAACTTTGTTTTCTTTGCCCAGGTTGTTTAGTTTATCCCGGCATTCCCAAACTAACTTGGAGCTGATGGTGTTAGAACTCAGCGCCAATAAGGCTGCCTGACTGTCGGAGAAGATTGCAATATTCTCCTTCCGATAGTTCCTGTCAAGATTCACCTGAGCACATCTTCCAATCGCATTAATCTCTGCCTGGAAGACACTGGGTTATATTCCCATCGGCTCTGAGTATTTGGTTCCTGGCCCGAATACCCCTACACCTGTTCCTTTTTCAGTTTTGGACCCATCCGTGTACCATTTGATGGTGTTTGCTTTTAGAGAGTAGGTGGAGGATTCTCCTTCCCACTCTCTCTTGTTGCTCAACTTCGTTGAAAAGTTCTTTTCGAAGCTGTATTTCCTAACCATTTCGTCGCTTGGCAGATCCGAAAGTGGGGAGAGTCCCGCCATGGATGACAAAGCTCCTTGGCATAAAGTCTCGCCCCCTCCCGTCCGTGCCCTGGCTAGTCGGTACACTGCCGCACGGGCCACTCCCTCCACTACTAAATGTAGAGGTGTGAGGTCTAGGATGACCTCTAGGGCAGCGGTTGGGCAGGTTCCCATTGCTCCGGTAATGCATACACATGCTAACCTTTGCAGCTTGCCAAGGATATTCTTGGTTGTGACGTGTGTGACCTTTTGGAACCAGGTTATTGCCCCATATGTTACCATAGGTCTTACTATACTAGTATACAGCCATCGCAGTATATTTGGGTTACAACCCCACGTTTTGCCTGCTAAATTCCGGCATATCATTAAAGCTCTTGTTGCTTTATTCACAGTCAGTTCGATATGCTTGTTCCACAGAAGTTTTTTGTCCAGGGTTATTCCTAGATATTTGACTTCTGTTTTGCATTCGATTACTGCTGTATCTAGACATATATCTTTCATTTTCGGTAGTTTCCTCCTCCTAGTGAAAGGTACGATTGTGGTTTTTGCTGAGTTAATGCTCAGCCCCACTGATCGACACCATTCGCTTGTAATTCTAAGGCTTGTTTGTATCAGGTCACAAAGAATTCCCTCAAATTTGCCTTTTGCTATTATAACAATGTCATCGGCATATCCTATGCAGTGTACGCCGAACGCGGTCAACCTGTTAAGCAGCTCATCCGCCACCAGGCTCCACATCAAAGGCGAGCACACGCCGCCTTGAGGTGTTCCACGGGTAGTTCTGATCTTCGTAGTGTATTGACCTACCGTTGTCTCAGCTGTCCTTGTGGAGAGCACCTCACTTATCCATTTGGTTACTGTTTTACTCACCCCCTTGTCTCCAGTGCTCGTCTGATCGCATCATGCGACGTGTTATCAAACGCACCTGAGATATCTAGGAAGGCACAGATAGCTGTTTCTTTTTCATTCAAGGTTTCCTGGATGGTTCTTGTTAGCTCTTCCAGGGCAGTCTCTGTCGATCTGCCTGCCCTGTATGCGTGCTGACTTGTGTGAAGTGGAGCTTTCTCCATAACCTCCATTCTTATATAGTTGTCTATTACGTTTTCCATTGCTTTCAATAGAAAAGATGTCAGGCAAATAGGTCTGAAGGATTTGGGGTCAGTCCCATCTTCCTTCCCTATTTTTGGTATGAAGGTGACTTTCGCCCTTCTCCAGTCTTTGGGGACATATCCCAACGCGAGACTGCTTCTCGTTATATTTACGAGGTGCTGTAGTACCTCTTCCTGTCCTTTCTGCAGGAGCACGGGGAAAATCCCATCCGCTCCTGGTGATTTGTAGGGCTGGAAGGTGTTTATTGCCCACTCCATGCGTTGTCTCGTGCAGATTCGCCTAGCGATTTCCCATTCCTCCCGTTTGGGTCTCTTGGTGCTAGGGATTGTCTCTGCCGGATCTGCGTGCTTGCTGCCAGGGAAGTGTGTTTGAAGGAGCAGGTCAGCCCGCTCCATTTCCCCTTCCGTGTAGCTGCCATCTGGTTTTCTCAAGGCCATCACAGGTTTAGTCCCGCCTTTTGCCATGGCTCTGTGAAGCCTTGCTGCTACAGGAGTGGAAGTGATGATTTCGCAAAAATTTCTGAAATTTTTTGTTTTTGCTTTCCTTATCTCCTTGTTGTACGTAGTCAGCTTCTCTTTGTAACTTTGCCAGTTCCCGTCAACCTTTGCTTTATTAAACAGGTGACGGACTTCAGCTCTGAGATTTGCCAGAGTTCTGTTCCACCAAGGGGCATCCTTGGCTGGTCTTCTTGGGGATAACGGACAACTGGCTTCAAAGGCCTTGGATATCGCCCCACAAAGCAGCTCTACATCCTGTTCCAGCTTGAGGTGGTGTCTTGTCCCGCCTGTGTTTAGCTGGCTAAGGTTGTCCTTTAAATATGTTTTGTACAGGTCCCAGTTTGTTTTCCTGGGGTTTCTGCACTGGTGCATTATAGGATCTAGCCTCTCCAAGGTGAACTCTATTATCCTGTGGTCTGACAGGGAGGGTTCACTCGAGACTTTCCAGTTCTTAACTATGTTACTTATGCTAAGGCTACTGAAAGTTACATCTAGTACTTCCCTCCTTACCCTTGTTACAAACGTAGGTTCTCTGCCTACATTTGCAATTTGGAGATTCCAAGCTAATAGAAATTCTAAAAGTGACTTACCTCTTTCGTTGACGTCAGTGCTTCCCCACATGACGTGGTGTGCATTGGCATCACATCCGACTATCAACGGCAGGTTCTTCCTGCTGCAATACCTCACTAGCTCCTTCACTTCCAAGGGCGGTGATGTTGTTGTCCCGTCGTTGGCGAAGTATGCGGAGGCAATTACAATGGCTCGGTTGCTTCCCTCGATGTCGAGGTGTACCATGATCGTCGTCAGGTCCCGAGTCATAAATTCTGCAACACATATATAGCTAATGTTGTTTCTAATTAGGATGCAGGCCCTAGGATGCTCCTGCCTGTAATCCCATATTACCTGTGAGTCGTTACATGACAGACCCTTGATCTGCCCTCGATTGGTCCAAGGTTCTTGGATCAACACGAGTCCCAGGTTGTGTTTTGCAAATATCCTTGCAGCCACAGCCGAGGCTCCCCTCGAATGCTGCAAGTTGATCTGCGCCAGCCTGGTGAAGACGTCTAATGTGGTGGAGGGCCACCTGCCTCCAGCTCTACAAACTCCTCCGGCGTCAGAGTATATCCTTCTTCCGGCCCGGAGTCAATTCTGATATCATCTAAATTGATGTCGTCTAGTGTGGAGCGAGAGGCCGGCGAGGTAGTCTCGACAGTCTCCCGCTGCTCCACCACGGTCTCAGAGGTCTCAGAGGTAGTCTCTTTCTTCTCTGTCTTTTCCTGGCTCTTTTTGAGCCCTGACACGGGGATCCTCCCAAATCTAAAATGTAGGGTACATCCCTTTGCCAGGATCGCCTCACATGATTTGGGGTCAATCCCAATAGTGAGGACCTGGCCGTGCCCTTCTTCTTTGTTATTCATCACTTTCCAGAGGTTTGTCTGGAGTTCAGGGTTCTGGGTATCGACCAGTTTCAGCAGCTTCCCTGCCTCCTGACCCTTGCTTCTCGGAAAGAATACCGTCATGACGTGAGGTTTAGGGAGGTTTTCCTCGTTACTAGCTTGGGTCCCTTCCATAACGGAAGACCGCCTACTATTTGGTCAAGCCACTTGACTGTTTCCTCGGTTTCGCAGTCCACCAGCACCATTCCTTGGCGGAAGTGAATCCCGGCGAACTGCAGGCCTCGTACTGTGCTCTCTACCATTGCCTCGACTAGAGCTTCTTCCAGCGAGGACAGCTGAGCACTGTTCAACATTACCTGAGGGTATTCCTCTGGTAGTATTCCTACCTAGTATTTCAACTGAACAAGACGAAATAATTTTTTGAAATTATAACTGAAACTGCTCTAAGTTATTACTGAGGTACCTACCAATTGGACTGTAAAATGTATAAGCGAAACAATTTCGGAAATATAGAACAATATTTAAAGTCAAATAAAAATTGTGTATATCCTATTACTAATGGCTTAGACAAAGATAAGTAAGGAAACTATTCCAAGTTGTGCCTATTAAAAATTATATAAATTTCGTTTTATTTGCAATTTTTGCGGAATTTCTATTGTTGATCGGGTTGACTTTTTATCCCACCACAATTTGTAAAAGTTTTCTTACTTCAAGCTATCGAGCTTTCTTTTTCAACTGCCAAATGTTGCTGTTAAAAGTATTTCGAGGTTCTTTGTTTTGAAGAGCAGCTTCATTCTAGCTGCGTGATCATTTGTGTATTCCAATATTGTTTAAGGACGGAATACACACAACTCAAGTGATTGCAACACTTCGCTTGTGTGTAGGGAAAGCTTCAACATTGCTATAATCGCTCTGGATGCCCATGTACCATTTTAAGTCTTAAAAAGAAGTCGTCTGTAGAAACAATTTTCACAGAAAGAAAATTACGAGTAGTACTTTTTTCTGAGGTAGCCCAAATCCCACCGACTCCAAAATTTGTGTTTCCGCTTCTAGTGAAAGAACTAAGGCTCTATCTTGAGTTTGACTTGTAACACCTCAAAAACCTTTATAATGACTATGAATTGTAGCTTTTTGAAATATTGCACTTCGCTGATGTCTATATAAAATTTATTACTGGTTTTAACTCATTGCCATTTGTAGAGTTTCCTTTCAAGAAGGTGATTATCATTCTTTTCTAAGTAGTTTCTAGATGTTTTGTAGAAAATAACCTAAAACAAATCATTCATTTATAGAACTACTAGCATTTGTAATTCAAACAATATGTACAGAAATCCATATATTCTCTGTGAATATTAACCCTTCGATTGTTATTTTAGTGCTACTCTACACAAGAGAAGCATAAATCTACATAGTAAGTGTATACTGCTTCCAATGACACTTAAATATGCAATCTAAAAGTGTGTATCTACTTTCTGTGGAGCGCAAAGGTGAAGAAAAGCGGATGTGATACCCATTATTCCCTTAAATAATTCAATGAAGATTAGAACCATTTTGAGCGGAATTAGAATTTGAATGTTTTCACCAGCAACTATTCACTTTCTGTTAGTCGACACTTCTCCAATAAGTGGTGGCTCTGGGCTTGCGCTTCTGACTACCGTTAACTGTAATAAAAGCGATGGTAGTATGATGCTGCACGCTTTCTGTCATTACAGTTTAAAAGCGAGCTTCTATCCGTATCAGTCTCGTTTCCTTTCATTTCCATTCCTCCCATCATTATCACCCGAGCGATATAAATGCGAATATGAATGTATAAACGTAGATAATGAAGGTACAAAAATCACATACACTGGGCATTTACGGGTTTTTGACGACACTATAATAATACTCCTGGGAAGTTTCCATGGCGCCAAACAGTAGTGCATTATGTTAGCTTGCCCGTATTAATTTAATTTTCTCTGAAAAAATGTCGTTCCCTACGATAAGGCAAATGCGTATATTACAAAGGGTTGAAGGTTACATTATTTCGTTTCAATTTCTGCTTGTATTTGAATATATATGTACATAGGTTATTAATGCAGGTAGTACTTTTGGCGGAGACCGATGCTGGTAAGTAACCTACAGCAATTATGTATCAATCAATATCATAATTCACTTGATAGGGTCGGTAGAATTAGAACACGAACGCGAGTGTGCTCTAATGATACTATGCAACAGCCCATGCATTGTTAGTACAATTCCGTCAATAAAAAGGGAAAGACAAAAAAGAAAATTATCCAACATCTGGACATTAATTAGTCGACTATGATACAGATGAGTAAATTACAAAGCAAAACTAGCCCCTTCAAACGAAAGCCTAAACGAAAACACATACATCAACCGAAAATGATTTACTTGTATCTATCTATTATGTTGAAAAGATGTCAGTGTTCTTTTGTAATGTCTAGAATAAGCACGTTTGAGTTGGATTAAAACCAACCAAAGAGTTTTTCATTTTAGCTATTGATAATTTTGCAAAATAGATACCATTAAACGAGGTTATTTAAGCACATTTTTTCGATTTATATGAAAATTTTTGACATTACTATTCTCTGATTTTGTTTCGAAAGGTCCGAAAGGTTTAGTATCTCAACTGACTGGCATAGTACTTGCGGTTCTTATGGAATTTACAATACGCTCGGAATACCTAATACGTCTTACAAAGCTGCACTTCTTAACTCTCTGATTATCCATCAAATTTGGTTCGTCATATTTTAGCACTGAATTGATGTTTCTCAACCCCAGAACTATTTTTAATAAAGAACTTTGTTAGAACTGCATGGAAAGGGCGAAGGTTTTGTAGAAATATTGACAGAATATCTATTTGAACATATTTTTTATGGAGTTGAAAAACAGACATATGGTACATATTATCGTCCAGTGTATACTCTCTACAAGAGAGTCTTCTTGTGGTAAGGGTTGATCTAAATTAAAAAATTAATAATAACTTCGTACATATAACGATCACAAACTATCAGAAATCGTCAAACGCAAGTACAGAATGCTTCAAGTATTTGTGGCAAACAAAAAATTGTAACCGTGAAAGTAATTTAGTGTAACTTGTAATATTTAAAACAATTTGTGTTGAACTGTCAACTATCAGAGGAGTTTCTAATTACAAAGAAAGTTTAATTTTAACCACGATTACCACGTTTCGTGGCAAAATTCACATTTTTAATTCTCTGAGATTTGTTACAAATGTGATACCAATGAGCGCTGTCAAACTTTCAGTATTATATTAATTCAAAAGTATGTCAATTTAAACATTCCATGGCATTCTGCTAAACTAAAACAAACACTAAGTATTGTGGGGGTTTTGGTTAAAAATACTGAACAAATTACTGAAAACTTGAAAATCGGGTTTAAAATTTAATTCTAACAGTTGTTTCAAATACCAGTCTCTCCCATGTCCCCAAGCCGTAACAAAGTATCGACAAAAGATTGTGTTTGCAACATGGTAATAAGCTGGATTTAAGGTTTATATTTATGTTGACATCTCTCATCAATTTATAAGACTATGCAAAAATTTAAAACTGCACTTCTGCAAATAGTCAACATATAGGTAGATAGGAACGTTTTCGAGATGCAACACAATATATATATTTTGTATGTGTGATACAGAATGGGTAGATTCAAATAAACGTAGACTCAATATAAATGATACGTTTGATAGTAATACTAATGATGAAATATATTTTTTATTTATATTAACAAGTGCTAGAAATGTTATTTAGAGGACACCAAATCTTGTTGCAGTAATGATGAACTTTTAATGACACAGCTATGAAAACCAGCGGGTATTCTATGCTTCTTATTTTTATGATACGAGAATTGCGAGTTTGAGAAATAACACAGCTATAAAATTACTGTTAATATTATAATGTTATGATGATATCCTGGTGTGATTGTCGTAATAGATGGCACTCATGTATGTACTTACGTGTGGATAAGCCGGGAAATAATGCAGGCGCGTACCTAAATAGAAAACATTTTTTTTTATATAGGTGATATATCCTTTACACGAAATATGAGATAGTTACTGACATGTATTAGTTTTAGGCTGTTTGTGGCTACGAAGAGAGACTCAAAAATAATTTTGTGGATTTCTCTGGTTCAGTTGACGAGAGTAAGGCGTTTTCCCCTATCCTTGTTATACGAAAGAGAAAAGGGTGGAAAACTTTTATATTATAGTCAATAGTTGATATCCTTTCCTGCGACACGTATTAAATCCATATCGCGATAAAGCACAATTACATCCCTTAGAAACAAAATATAAACAGTAGTTGTCAGTCAATCGATATATCATCGAGTATTGTTTCGGTGTTCTAAAGCGAATACTCCGGAAAATCGATCTTACAAAATTTAGAAAAATTGATATTTTATTAAGATTTGTAAGAGCCTGTTGTGTACTGCACTACATTGCACGTGCAGATACATTTCAAATTAAAGAAGACAAACTAATACTAGATCATGTAAATCTTCTGAGAGTATATAAAGCAGAGCACGAGGAAGGGAAATATGATTGAGATTAATTTAATATGTAAACTACACATCGGACTCAATAATTATAATAAACCTTCTCATGATAAAATAATATTTTTAAGTAACCATTTTAAGAAGATATTTTAAAGATATTCTAAATTATAGTCTGAAATACCTTCCTTTAAATATATAATTTATGTCTTGTATCAAGACATTTTTTCTATGTAAATTTCTAACCTTTTCTCCTTTCTAATTTAGTGTTTGTGTTACTTTTTTCGTTTCAATCTCTAGCCTTGATATACATCTACAGTGGAACCTCCATTAACCGGCACGTTCGGGACCGCGGCCGTTCCGGTTAACCGATTTTGCCGGTTAATAGAATATAGGTAGAATACATAGAATTAGGTTTAACCAGTGATATTCACGATCAAAACTAATTAAATCACTGATAGTACATCTGTATTTTAAGTATTGCATCAGACGTAGACAAACTGAGGAACACTAAATAACAAAGAGAATGGCGCGCAAAGACCAATAGATTGGCGGGAAGTGTTTATTTACCTCTAGCAGCGTCAGAGGCGGCTCGAACGTAACCGGAAAAAGCCGATCGTGAGTCGCTCGGCTGATGCCGGTTAGTAGAGCGTGCCCGTTGTTAGAATGCCGGTTAAAAGAGCGTCTACTGAATATAACTCGCTGTGGTCCCACTCTTCGTTTTTCTTTTTTAACACGTTGCATAACCATGCATAGCTAGTAAGTAAATCTCTCCAGTATGTGTATACAATGCATTCGTAAAGTAACGGGTAAATTCAATAAACGAATCATGTCTAAGTAACCGCGCTAGCGTTTCTAAACCCCCGCAGTAACAAATATCTGGTCGAGTTGTGGTGAGTGAAGCGATAGCGGCTTCCTAAGCTGTATGCTTGTAGACACTGCTATTGCAGCTATTTTTGTGAACACTGTGTGTGTAAATGTGTTTCTATGGATTGGTTACAACATTACCTTGCCGTAAATAATATTGCGTTGTTAATTATGTCTGAACAATGAATATTGTCCCAAACAGGGTGCTGATCTAGTGACACGTAGAGCAGGAGAAAAAAGTATCCGGACAGTGCGCGAAAGAAGAAGGCTTCTTACTCAAACCCTACGGGAACCTTATTGTCCTAGAGTGCATACAAATAATGTCTGTGCCACAGACAGTCCACGTAGGTATACTAAGTCAATAAAGTACCCGTGCATTTTGAGTGAAGGGCGTCTTTCTTACATGCACTGGCAGGATACTTTTTTCTCCTGCTGTACCACAACCGCACAAGCACGGCACTACATACAATGAACCGCTCTGACCTCTGTAGCTACTAAGTACGTTATTTTATTCTTTCTCATCTAAGAAGACACCAGTATTATAATTTAACACCTCTTTTACCTCAAATAGGTGTCTTTATGCATCTGTGCAAATATCAATATGCTGCTTTAATGTTTCACGGTTTCGACCGCAGCCATCAAAATTACTTGCGATCGGGGTTACTCTTCAAGAGAGGTTTTCATCTGTATTATGCTTTGCATTCTAACCTCAAAAAGTAAGATTATATTACATAACTTGTCACTATAATACTCATTTTATGGGTCATTTAGTAAATTGCGTCCCCACATACTGCAAATAAATAGTAGAATTTGTAAGGTACTTGTATTATCGGCATTTTTAATCCAGACACATTCTGTATGCTACGTGTATCTAATTGCTAGAAGCAGGTAAATAATATTGCAAAAGCGTATAATACGGTCAAAGTGGTCGATAAGCATCGTCGTGGTAAGCGGAGAAGGCATATGCAATGTGACCGGGTTAAAATTACCAAAGATGTACATATACAAGGGACTGGTAATAAAGCGGTCATATTTTACAGCGTGTTAGTAAAGATTATTTGCAATAGATGTAACCTAATTTGCCTTATCCAAAAGTCACCCGTTCTCGAGATATTGTTTTTTTTGTTCATCACAACTCTCACTCAAACTTAAAATTTACGAAAGTAATGGAATTTTTCTCAATTTTTCAGTTTGTCTGGCTAGAGGAAATCTCAACACACATTATTTATCGGTGGCAATTATGTTAAATACTTCGAAAAATGAAAAGAACAAAAATTAAAACTTCCGCTTTTGATGAAACTGTAGACACAATCGCTACTTTAGTGACTATTTATTTAGCGCTTGTGTCCACAGTTTCATCAAAAGCAAAGTTCTAATTTGTTTTAATTTTCCCAAGTATTTAACGTGTTTCTACCGATAAATAATGTGTGTTGAGATGTCCTCTAGGCAGACAAACTGAAAAATTGAGAAAAACTTCCATTACTTTTGTAAATGTTAAGTTTGAGTGAGAGTAAGTAGTGATCTTCGGATAAAACAAAAAAAAAACAATATCTCGAAAACGGGTGACTTTTGGATAAGGCAAATTGGGCTACATCTATTGCAAATGATTTTTACTAACATGCTGCAGAGTATGACCGTTTCAGTACCAGTCACCCGGTATACATATGTGATGCTTTTAATCACAGAAGCTATTATAATAATCACGTCGCCGCTCTTTTGCTTCTTATTCCCGTTTTTATTGAAATAAGGTCGAACTGCTCAGATATTTTGAAAATAAGACAAATTTATTATATTTTACTCATTTTGCCTTAAAACTTGTAATTAAAATACAAGGCAGTGGTAGATGTTCATAGTACTTCAGTATATTAGTACTTACGATTCTCGTTCTCACACGGTGTAAAAAAGTTTACTTTCATATAAATTATAGCATTTTTCCGTATACGTGCTCTAATAACACAAGCATATTCGTTATATTCGAGTATATAAAAGAAATAGAGGGGAGGCGGAGAAATATATCATGAATAAATACATATTTATTACACGCAATACTCCAACTTCATATCATACAATCGATTGTTACTCCTATACCTTTAAAATTCAAATTACTTTTTCATCGGATCATATTTTGCACAGGAATTCTAAAAACAAATGTATCCATCGCGTATCATAAATTTCAATATATGTATACATACATCCTTTGAGTGAACCGAAGTTTTGACAAACTTCATGAATAAATGGCAGTAAAACCTCTATTGGCATATAGTTACTTCTAAAATCCATTAGAGTTAAACTAAATAGTCGATTCCCTCATGTACTGAGAGCTTTTAATGCCTTATCTATTTGACGAAAAAGTTAAACATAGATAAATTGCAGTTTTATCATTTATATTTTGTTTGATATTAAATTAAGCGGATGCAGCATGCAACAGTTGGATTATATTACGAATATAGCAGAAAAATACAAATTGGATGGCACATCCAATACGTTAACGTTGCATTTTATCAGAGTTGCAGTAGTTGAAGGTGTATAAACGTGTATGCCTCTATATGTATATTATGGGAAAAATGCAATAAAATCAAATTTTACCCGAAATATAAAAATGAGCTTTAAATAACTACTCAATGTTCGTAAATCCGGATCTACAGCTGGTATAGAAAAGCCAAATAACTAGGTTAAGTATATCAGGCAAATAATGAACACAGAAAAAATAACTCCAATAAATCCCTTACAAATTCATGTATGTTTCATTTTTATAAGTAAAACACTATATCATACGGAGGTCATTGCAGTATAATATAGATGCAAAGATGGTACTACATGTCTAATTGAGGTTTAGAATTAATTAAATAATTTACCTTCATTTATTCGTGCATTCGTGTGTCTGTATTTGGATTCTCTCTTTTCTCCACCAGCTCGCCTACACTAGGCACCGTTGGCTGTAGTATTTGTTTTTTTTTCTCGATTCGATGTTAAATGATGCTAAATGCGGCACCAATATTGGACGCTATAGTATTCTTCGCAACCGGTAGCGTGGTAGATGTTGATACAGTTCTAAAATAATATTTCTCTTTTACCTTGCTCCCTGCACCAAGTCAGAATTCCACCAGAAAAAAATGTTGCTGTGTGTACTCCTTATAGATATATACGTAAGTTTCTCATCAATTTTCTGGTAATCCATAAAAATAGGTTACTGATACCCGTCTATTAATATCAATATTTTAGATGTATACATGTTTTTCAAATGCATTAGATTCTTATGCTTTAGCGCTTAGATTGTCGTCCATTTTTTTCTGATTGTGTATATATAAAATAAAACATGAAATAACATATTACGTTAATTAAACTACATCGTCAGTTACGATTATTCCCTATGTCCCTTGTGATGTCAGTCACATAAAGCTAATATTTTAAAACTGTTTGCAATTATACAAAGTGGTTCAGAAAAGTTTACTATATCTAAGTTTGGTTATTTCTAATAAGTTATTGTTTGCTGGTTAAAAATTCTGCATATTTCCTTAGGTAAAATTTGTTGATAGTTTCCTATATCTATCTCTTGCCAATTAAAAAAAAATGGTGCCTATAAAAAGTGCGTCTTCACACAATAATTAAAAACACGAAAATAGTACTACATAGAAGATATGCATTTTCAATAAGTCATTAGAACCTTTCAACATGTTGTACAGTATTTTGGCATAGAATTCAGTAAAGTTCAGCATATCTATGTTTGAATTGGCAATTAGTGTTTATTAACGCGATATATTCTAGGGATGGGAATCGCATTCGATTGATTTGTAGTCGAGTTATTCAATCAATCGAGTATTCGTTGAATATTTGGACATTGTTCCTACTTATGGGTGTATTACTGGGTAATGTACATATGACAGTAGAATGTAGCACAAAATAAATAAGTAATAGACGAAAAATGCTTTTATACCTCAATTTGAATATATACCGTGATAGTGAATTGTTGAATGCTAGTTTAAATTGAGTATTTGATTATTTGTAAAAGAAATTAAGTGATACTGTCAGCCAAAGTTAACGGCAGGCTACGTTTTGGGTATTTGATGCCGCACTACCCATTTCCCAAAACCTCTGTAATGATTTCTTCAAATGTTGTCTTGTCTGGATGTGATCGATCATATTATTTGTATACTATTAACGCCAGTAGAAAATTTCTGTAGCCCTCGGCTTAAAGAAAATATCATATTGTAATGAGGATTATAAAACTACTAATATAGAACTACATGTAACATTAAGTTTTCTGTAACCAGATATATATTTTTTTAACAATTTCTTCTTTTTTTTGTATGTTGCAACTTTTTGCCGGAATTTTCATATGCCGATAATTACAACGTTAAATAAATTGATGCCGAACTGACGTTTACAATTAACTGCTTAATTGAAAACAATGTAAACATTTGTCTCCAACAATTACAATTATTTGAATCATGTATCTATGAATTATTGCATTCTCCGTTTCGTAAACAAATCCGTATTTGCTTGAAATAAATACCAATAATAAAATATAATACGTTGTTATAACAATTCCTGTTTCTCCAGGAAGTTTATTCATACTTGCATCGATGACAAACAATAAAATATAATTTTGCACAATGATTCACTGCAATACCGATATACAACGCGGTACCCTATGATTAGCAATAATTTACCGCCATTGCTGCCTGATATTTACTTATAGTAACATTTTAAATCATTTTTCGAAATTTATTCAATCTTATTTGACCTGTTTCTACTTTCGGTGAAGCTATTTCAGATATTCTTTGTAATGAAATGATTAGTTTGATTTCAAAATACAAATTCTTCGTGAAACACAAAATAAGTGCGATGTTATATATTGAGTTTACTGAATACGAGAGTAGTAGTACAGTAGCAGTATTTAGTTACTGCGAGAATGACATTACTACGGATAGCTCATATTTTAGAAAATTTGTAAGCAGTTTAAAAATTAATAATTGTCAATTCTACGTCTTTCTGTTCTAAGAAATATTTTGCGTTTCAATGGATCTAACAACGCTAATGACACCCCTTTCTCGACAATGTACAATATTTCATTGCCACTAATACGCAATACCAATACAACGACATTGAAAGTGACGCATTCACAATTAAAAGTGATCAGTTTCATAAAAATGTGTGTAGTTTTTTGACCGATTACGTAAACTACCATAGTATCGCAGCACATAGTTACCTATATGTTTTGGGCTGTCCTCCAAAGTCTTTCAACAATTTGAACAGAAAAAGCAGTAACATGTATTCTTGCCAATTTGAGCATTTGCTAGAAATTAAGTTTGATTTCTAGTAATACAGTCATCGTTGTTAGATTTTGGGATTTCACAAATGCTTCCAAATGATGCTCCACACCACCATAACCATGATTTAATTATTGGCATTCACACCCGACATAGCACCGTTGCTGGTGCGGCTGTGTAAATCAGAGCATTACCCGATTATAAGACCTGTATAGTACTTAAGTACTTGTATAGTGAGTATACTTTTTGACTCGCTTCTAGCAGCATAATACTATTGTTCGTCTTCATGTTTCTTTTCATAAAGTCAAAAAATAGATACAACAGCAACCTCAAAAAAACGGAACACATTAGTTTTTATCGATTGGGATACTTCATTTCTTTGTAGGTAACATTACCCCACTAGTTCACATTCTATATAATGGATCACAAAAGTTGGTAGTCAACATTATGTCAAGCTATTTTAATCTGAGATCATCCTCTTCTTCAGATTCACAATGGTGTGCGATATTTTGAATAATATTTAAATAATTAAATTTTAGCACCTATAACTTATCATATTGAAAATATAATGAAACCATCGTATAACTAATTTAATATATACTATTCTGTGATGAATCTTTACCTACGAAAATATTGATGAAACCATACTATCTATCCGATAATGGCCATAATTTATTGTAATAAGAAAATAATACGATTCAAAGGTCCATTAACAGTGAAGGTACGATAATATCCCTTTCTATACACACATCACGAACACCAGTTATTCTGTTAAATTCGATTTCGAAAATACCTGCCCATTATGAATAACTTTTTTAGCAATTTAATGAGTATTTCACGAGCGATCGACCATGTGAACATGAAACTGGATATTTGTTTGATTTACGAGTGTAATGTGTGAAATAATCGGTACGTCTGTTGCAGCTGCTGTCTGGAAATACCAACACCTACACTGTGGTTGATCAGAAACTGGACCCACCAATCATCGCCACTAAAATACGATTTTTGCCGTATAGCGACTACGTTCGTACTGTGTGTATGCGAATTGAAATATTAGGATGCAAATTTGCAGGTTAGTTATAGTGTAATACTGTTTTCTTTGAAAGATGCCTATCTCTTGAAAGTTAATAATAGTACGCCATTCTAAGCATAAATAATATATGAAGCAAATGAAGAATGTGCCTGTCAAATCGTGCATGATGCATAATAAATATTGAGTAGAAATTTTCACATAATTACTGATAGTATTCGGTTTTAAAGCACCACTAAATAACCTAGTGCAATTAATTTAAATACTTAATTTGTGAAAACGTATTCCACATTTATAATAAGGGCAAGTATAAATGCAGAAAGTGTCTACAAATACGCCATAATATCCACATTATCTAATGTTGCTAAGTTAAGTTATTGCGAAATTAGAACTATTCGTTTTTAACTTAAAGCCTTAAAAGAAGACTAGACAAGTACGAAATACTTCTTTTAACTGTTTATTAATATTAAGCTTGGCTGTTACTCTTATTATGCAGTTTCCCATAATACTAAGTTCCAAATAAAACTTATTCGAATTAAAAGTTTTATTTATATACGCTGAACTATTACTTGGTAGATTGTATGAAATATACCATGTGGCCGCATGTGAGTGCACTATAGAGATATCTGTAATGTAAGCGAAACACACAGAGGTGTCCGTGTATTACAGAACGGTAAAGAAGTAGACGCAATGTCCTAGAATTGAGATCGTTATAATGCATAATAAAGATCACAATGCACCATTGGATACAGCAGTTACAGATCTATTGAACTACGCCATATGTATTTTTTATGTGTCGTGCTAAAAACAGCCCACCTCCGCCCTCCGTATAAACAGGTCAATGAAAAAAAAACCTAAATCCACTCACAAATGATCTCCAAGGAAAACCATTTACGTGTAAATATGTAGATACGTCTGTATTTTACTGCCTTGCTTATTCCCCTAATAAAATGATAAGTTTGGAACACACAAATACTACAAAATAAAGACAGATATATACATAATTTTACAGACTCTTTTTTCATTTTTAGGTACCATGCGAATATACAAATACTTGGCCAAAAATATTCATTTATTGGTTTTTTAAATGAAAGATTTTTTGTACTGTTTAAATTATTTTATAAATTAACATATATAAAATTAAAAACAACATACATTAACATTTAGACCCTCTGGCATCATAACAATAGCAGCAGTAGCAAGTTATGCGCACCATGTACAAGTTTTATATGTTTGACTGTACATATAACAACCCATTCGTGAGCTAAAGCGTTTCGACACTGTTTTTGACGATGCACTGAGCTCACTGATTTTGTACTTTCGAAAGCCCAAACCTGCTCGACGGAGTTTAGATCTAGGAACTGTGCTGATCAGTCTAACCAACGCAATCAATGCTTAATCAATATAACAAGCGCTTCATATTTGCTGATTTATGACAAGGAGCATTGTTCTTGAAGTTGACCTCATCCAAAGTAGTATTACCAAAGTCATGCGTTAAACAATACAACAATGTGCAAGTTTTATATGTTTGACTGTACATATAACAACCCATTCGTGAGCTAAAGCGTTTCGACACTGTTTTTGACGATGCACTGAGCTCACTGATTTTGTACTTTCGAAAGCCCAAACCTGCTCGACGGAGTTTAGATCTAGGAACTGTGCTGATCAGTCTAACCAACGCAATCCATGCTTAATCAATATAACAAGCGCATCATATTTGCTGATTTATGACAAGGAGCATTGTTCTTGAAGTTGACCTCATCCAAAGTAGTATTACCAAAGTCATGCGTTAAACAATACAACAATACAATTCCCAGCTTGTGTACATTTTACGAACCAGGTGATCTTCGCAAGTGAACGTTTCGCTAACAGCCCGCCAATCACATAATCTGGAGAATATTTTTCGCCAACGCGTCTTATCAAAGTGATGTCAGGTGGTCCAAAAGTCTTCATTACGTTGCCAAAACCAAACTAGATCAAGATGTGCTGGTTTTTAAACAATGAATTAATCAATAATGTTTTTTTTAACGAAATCCACTAGACGCTTTGATTGGAATATATAGAATTAATTCAGAGGTTACACGAAATTCAAAAAAAGAATGCATTCATAGCTCTAAAGTCATTTGTTTTGCTTTATACAGCATGCAGTATATTTTAATATTTAAATAAATTTTGGTTGAAAATTTTTTGTGAGCCATTAAAATGCTGATGTAAATTTGGACACCATTTGAAACAGATATCGATGCGTGAAAATTCAACAAATTAATAATTCCGTGTGGCGTCATTTTTGTGCTGAATCAAACCCGACGTGTTACATAAACATTACACAACATTTAACATATATTAACTGAATATATTTCATAGTGTAGCTATTAAATTTATTTATATCAGATCACTTTCGAAGGATGAATCTCTCATAACAGGTGTTAGGTACACGACATGAAAGAAATTTGAGCAAGGATGTTGTAGAGATATCTTGATGCGCGTAAACGGTTTTATAAGAATATTATTTGAAAATATGTTACCTGCCAAACCTCATTTAAATTGGTAGATGACATTTAGGATTTATCTGTTGTAAAACAAAAATGTGACCAGCAACTAGACCTTAAGTATATCCTAGGACAGGCGCAAAATCTCTGCATGCAAGTCGTTACTAATAGTTGTATACCTCAATTGAAGACACCGGTGCAAAAAGGAGGCAGCTCCGTATTTTTACGGTTATTCGTTTTTAATCGCTATAAAGTAATTCAAAGGCGCTCTATCGACTGGTGCAAAAACGAGACAGATCCGTTAACTCGTAAGTGAAATATAGTAAATATATAGATGCCTCCTTATTTGATTCGGTGCAAAAAGGAGACAGCTCCAGAGCTGCCTCCTTTTTGCACCGAATAAATAGTTCATACTTTAGCCGCTTGGGTGCAACACCTTCAATGTTGCCGTTGTATTTATAGGTTATTAACTATATTAACCACCTTCAGTTCACGTTGTAAATCCCTGCAATTTGTGAAATTTAGAATTTGTTGAAGAATATAGTGTTTGTAGAATGTCGGCTAGCAATAGTTCACGCGAACAATTTGACGATTCTGACAAAGATCCTGATTTTTCGCCCAATGACCCTGGACCTAGTGTTGAACGCTTTTCTGTGTTTAATTCAAGTGCAGAAATGTCAATGCTGGTCCAGAGTGATTCCGAAAGTGATCACGGCCAACAAAAACAAACAGTGAAAAAACCAGTTGTAAAGAAGCGAGCTAGAGATGAAAGTAAGTGGAAAAGAAATATTGCTAAGAAAAGGAAAGCTGAAGGTAAAGCTTACATCGGCATTAAAAACAAAATTAAATGCCTGAAACCTGAGAGGAAAAGCGGGAAAAACTGTAACTGTAAATTCAAATGTTTCAAAAAAATAAACGACACTGCTAGGAAAGATATTTTGACTATGTTTAATAATATTGCTAACAAAGAGAAACAGGACATATTTTTAGGAGGACAAATAGTTATAAAAAAGGTTGTCAGATCTAGACATAAATTGGGTGGGGGACCAAAACGTTCTTGTTCCTGTGAATATAATATAAAAATCGGCACAACTTTAAATAGGGTTTGTAGAAATGCTTTTTGTTCATTATATGGCGTTAGTAAGAAAAGAGTAGAACTTATTATCAAGCACTTGAAAAATAACATTCCGGCACCCAAAGACATGCGTGGAAAACATATCAATCGCCCTAATATGATACGTGAGGATGTAATACATCAAATTGATTCGCATATACAGTCATTTCCAAAAAGATCGTCGCACTACAGCCGCACAAAAAATGAAAATAAGTTTTATTTGTCACCTGAACTAAATATGCAAAAAATGCATAGGCTTTATCTTCAAAAGTACGAACCCGATATATACGTTGCCATTCAGAACGATAAAAAAGTAAAGCCTCAGGTTACATACGATTATTTTTGTCGACACTTTGTTTCAAATTATAACTACTCGTTTGGAAAGCCACGTTCGGACACTTGCCAGACTTGTGACAGACTGGACAACCTCATATCAGCGGAAGAGAATGAAGAAGTAAAAAGGAATCTAATAACTGAAAAAGAGGTGCATGAGAAGAAAGCAAATTATTTTTACACACAAATGAAAGCAGATATTGCAGAAATTTCAGAGAACAAAGATGAGATGGAGCTGTTAGCTTTTGATTACCAACAGAATATGCCTCTCCCCCACGTACCTAGTGGAGATGTTTTTTTTAAACGGCAACTGTGGGAGTACAACTTTTGTATCTTTGCAGCCAGTTCTGCAAAATCGTACTTTTTCATGTACGATGAAACCCTGGCCAAGAAAGGAGCTAATGATGTAGTAAGCTTTTTACATTATTTTCTTGAAAATTTTGTAGCATCAACAGTGACAAAATTATACCTTTATTCTGATAACTGCAGCTCACAAAATAAAAACCAGGTCTTGGCTCAGTATCTTTATACACTTGCAAATACAAATAGATTTGCTAAAATTATACAGAGATATCCAGAACCAGGACATAGTTTCCTGCCGTGTGATCGGAGCTTCGGATTGATCGAAAAGGAAAAAAGGAAACGGGAAAGGATTGTGTTGCCAGAAGAATGGGTTACACTGGTAAAAAATACATGCCGGAAATTTATAGTGGTTCCAGTTACCCAAGAAATGATTTTGAACTTTAGTGGTCATTTCAACGGGACTTTTAAAAAGTGTGTGACAAACCGAAGAAAACAAAAATTTGGTATATCTTCATATCGTGTCATGGAGTACACAGCAAAAGGTGTGGAATGCAGCAGTTCGGCCAGTGCTTTCCTTAAGGAATTGTTTATCCTTCAGAAACCTGGCGTCACATTGACTTTACCTTTTTCTACATTACTCCTCTACTCAGGACCGTTACCACTTAAGCGCCCCAAATACCTGCATGTGAAAGAACTTGCAGCAAAATATGTGCCTTCTGACTGTATGTGGTTTTATGACGGGCTGAAGTGTCAAGGAGAAGAAGAACCTACTCAACCAGAGGAAGATAGCTTTACAGATAATTAGGTTGTGTGTATTTCTTACTTTTGATAATAAATCGTTTTGAAATTTGTGTTTGAGATTTTTTTTTAGTCTCCGGTGCAAAAAGGAGACAACTCCAACGTTTTCTTTTTGATATTGATATCCAATCAAATTTCCAAAATGGGATATTTTGTGGGTATATTATGTATTAAGTACTAAAGTTTAACCCTACATATGAATAAAACATATAAATTAAAATAGTTCGTGGTAAAACAGTTTTTCTCTTCTCCTGAAAAATTTTCTAAAATGGAGCTGCCTCCTTTTTACACCAGTGTCTTCAATTGTCGATTGACAAAATGTGATGCTAAGATGTTAGTTTGACAGGAGGCGTAGAGCATATCGAGATTACCTCAGTCAGTCTATAAGTCTAAAGGATTTGGTTAATTTATAAATAATTTTGGATTTTTACAGAATATCATCTTCAGCAAAAACACGATGGTTATTATTCTATAATATAATCACCACGATTATTTCTATTTGACAAGAAGCAGCGCACTGCTCTTACGAAGGAGCTGCCTTACAAACTAGATGCGCTCTAATTGGTTAGTTGTGGAGAAAAGAACCCCTAGTTGAGTAGTTGGTAGTCTGTTATTTTTAATGTATGTTCATACGTCGTGCTGGCGATGCATCAGTTAGAGGCTTCAGAAAATGCGCTGCGAATGAAATTGCTCCAGCACTCAATAATTTCTACACGTGGTATATACAAAATAACAAGTAAACCTTGCAACATTGCGTTCAGCTACTTCAAGGTGGTTTCAATAAATGTATTTTTCAAGGATAACCGTACCACCACGATGTCTTTCGTCTCAGATAGATTCACAACTGAACTGGTAACAACACTTTGAATGCTGCACTTCTTAAACTTCTTAATTATGTGTTGCATGTAGTAGAGAGTTTAGTTAACGAAAAAGCGGCATCTGCTTATCCTACTATGGATATGTTTCTAATGAATTTCTGACGCGATTACAACTACAGTTACTGCTAAATGTGGCACTTAATAACACTTGAACTTTAGGAGGGAAATATTTATTACTACAAACGATATACGTATTTGTGCATGCAGATTTTGTTTTGTAGGACGAATACAAATCTATTGAACGAAAATAGAAATACAGATAAAGGAAAAGTAATTGCAAGAATTAAACTTAAAGATCAACAAAAGCCCACGATCAATGGAAATAACGACAGAAATGCTAAAAGCTGGTGACAGAGGTGTATACAAGCAGTTATATAAACTTATAAAAAGAATATGAGACAGAGAGTGAATACCATACGACTTCACAAAATCAAAACCATTTTCAATATTCAAGCAAACAGATAATCTGAGATGTAAGAAAGAAATAGAGGAATTATGCTACGAGGAAACACATGCTACAAAGTATTGACGCAACGTTTAATAAGTTTACTGAATAAACATGCAAAAAGATAAGCGAGGGTGAAATATTCACTTCAAGAGAAATAAAACTTAGCCGTTATAAATACATAAAATAGTATGTAGTGTTTATTCACTTCAAACTAGAACGGCGAAAATGTCTATGAAAAATGACCTTACAAAATACAGAAAACGAGGTGGTCTGTAAGGTATCGAACTCCAATGATTTTACGAAAACGTCTAAAACGAGACTTGATGAAGGCAATAATTAGAAAATTTAAGAAAAATAAACGATATACAAAAGTGGATGGTAGTTATAGGCGCACTAATAGCGCAACCGAAGAACTAACTAACAACATATCATAAAGTATAACTGATAAGAAATAATACAAAACACCGGTTACGGTAATGACATAATAGATCATTCTCAAGAGTTCTCTCTTGAGAATTATGATTCTTTGCGCTACACATACAAAAAACTTAAAATGTCTTGCTTAGATTTTTACTATAATTTTCTGTTTCTTTTATCCTTCTTTGTTTTCGACTGCCCGTTTTCAACCACAACAACATCCCATCACCATCCATTTTAAACGTAAACAATACGGCAAAATATTTTTAATCAACGTAGTAACAGCAAAACAAGTACCTTACCTGCAAAACTGCAAGCTAGTAAACACATTACTGCACGGCGAGAACTTGCAGCACATTGAGATATTTAAAATCCGTGGATTTGCTACAAGATTACTGTGATGTATATTGAGTTTCGAAAGAAAATAATAATAGCACTATATTCCACTTGAAACGTAGAATACAGAGCATTCATGTTTATGCATGGCTGGAAAAATACAGCAACAGATTGGTTAGTACTAAGTTAAAGTACATTTGTTGTAAATTTTTATGTTTAAAATATGATACACTATAATAATTACGATATCTAGTAATTTCACGCTCTAGACTATAAGGTCTACAGACAGTGTTAAATAAATTTATTATTTGTTACCGTCTGTACTTCTAGGGCTTCCTATATTGTAAGATACAACATAGTTTACAATAGCAGATTCTATCAGTTCGCTAATACATTCATATAGCTTTGTATTTAAATATAAATTAGATACAGTCATCGATTTGCATATTATGAAGTTGGTCTCGAAGAAACCAATTAGGACGTTATAAAACTATGATGGGGTGTGAAATTTGCATTGATTTTCGGTAACAAACTAGAATACTTAAAATCTTATCAGCACCTGTTGTCACACATTACATGCATATTTTTCATCCATGCATAGCACAACGTTCCTGGTATTTTGCCAAACTCATATTTAGCTGCCATATTGGACATTGCTGCTGAACAAGCGTGAAATAATTTACTACTTGTGGTATATAGTATGAGTTTTAACTTATCAGCATTGTGTCAGCAGTTTGGCACACATCATGGCCAATAGAACTAAATATCCTCGTTAACTTTTACTATAAAGTAATATCCGAACTAAGCGAACTGTACACACTTTTATAAAGAAGAATCAGATATAGGATGGGTTTACAACGACTTCTTTCGAAAATAACTCGATATCATTGTTTTACTGTATAAGATGAATACGAATGAATAAATGTTTATACTAGTATGTTTGTAAAATACAAAGACTGATAAACTAGTTTGGTCGGTTACATCTCGCTATAATTTTCAATTTTATATTGATACCAAAAACATTTTGTCACTTTAGTTTGTTTCTTTAATATTGTGCCTCTGAAATAAATAAATTTACGTTCACATGTAGATCACTTGTCGACATAACCAAAACACAATACTCGAAACAATTTATAAAGGAAATGAATTTCAGCAGAGCGTATGCTTACTTTGAGCATTTTCTCTTTTTTATAAGTAATTATAATATATGTATGTATATAAGAAAATCTTCAACTAAACAAATTGTTCTGTTTGAAACATTAAAATCTTCAAATCTTCAAAAATGACTAAATTATAAAAGACTTGTTTTAAAAGGATTACAGATCGTGAAGCGAACAAAAACTATATTCCAAGTGATCCAAAATGAAGTTGGAATTGTTCTCTACTACAGCATATTTCCTTCATATGGAATATATTACGTCTATTCCTATCCATTTTAACGGCTAGATTAAGATGCTGGACCAACTTATTCTTTTTGGATAGTCACATTCACACATCCTCGATGATATCTTTGATCATCGATGTATAAACATCTGAATCACTGAATTCTTTAATATTATCAGATATTCCATATACATACATTCCCCCAACTTAAATAACTTAAAAATAGCAATATATCTTGCTTTTAATCGCAGATGTATTTCCACTTTAACTTAAATGTTTTTAGATGTTTTTGTTAGGGGCATACAGGCTATGGCTGTGTTTATTTTTTTATATTATATTCACTGTTAATTTTTCCCAGTGAGGAGGTATTTTGAATGAAAACATAATGATGCCAGTTCCGGAATAAATTGATTTTTAATTAACTGTTGATTGCAGTTTGCGGATTGAAATATATCTGAGATTAAAGGATAAATACTTAAAGGTCATAATGTGCAGTCCCTTGCCATATTAATGTTACCACCACGTAAATTTCACTGATTTGGCAGTAATAATTGCAGCTTAGAAGATCATTTAAAACGGTCCTGCATTTCTCAATCGTTACTTTTAAAATAAACTTGGACTTTCGTAAATTTTAATCGTATTTTCCCAATAGCTTGAGTTCTGCGAGGCTTGCTTGTTGGTCGATGTGATTTCAACCCCAATTCTGCCAATAGTCTACTGAAAATTCGACGTAAAATATTTATACCAGAAGTTTGTGCATCTCGGTATAGTTCCCTAAATGCCCGCTAAAAATAAAACGTTTGCGTTAACTAAACACCTACCGAAACACAAGTTTACGCTACAACGATAATTGGAGATTTGATCAATTGACCATTTTTTGCTGAGTAAGATAAGAGCACTACATTTGGAGATTATTTGTATACTTAAACTTCTTACAAATATTTGTGGAGCTCAATCTCGTCTTATACCTTTCCGAAAATGCGGTTATGTTTTCTACCTGGTGGTAACATTAATATGGCAAGGGACTGTAGATATATTAATTGTATGTCTTGCTGAAGTAGCAAATGAGCAACATGTTCCACTGCAGCTAATTTCGTTTTCAATTCTTTAAAGTTAACTGATACAGATGGATAAAATACTTGCTCTTGTATGTATAGTAATAATACTTATTGTATTTTGAAATTCCTCTTTAACATCAATTAAAAGATAATTCTCTCGCAATATGGTATCTTAGTTCTCTCTCTAAGAACAACTATTGTGTATTAAAAATCATCAAAGCGTCTTCTTCTCGTAATACCGTTTAGATTCAGTATACACAAAGGACTTTATATAATGCGATTGCACGATATTACTTGAATTAAATTGGTTCGAGTATTTTATAAAAATATACGAAGTTCTATGTAATTACTTAAAGAAGTAAAACTTTCTTATCTTGATAACCTAGAATTTGTGGAAGAATGCGATCGGAAATATACAATTGGAGATATTGAGTCTATATAACAGGCAATATCGGCTTTGTCAATAATATATTATGTGGACTTTTTGTTCTTCATAAAAGCCAATTATTATTAGTATAGATTTCTATTATCAGTGCGCATCGTACAGTTCTGGTTACTATTATAAATAAAATTACATTTTGGCGTTATTATGAGACCAGTGCAATTAGAGTTGTCATTTCTTAATACCTTTTTCCAATAAAGTAAACCTTTCTTCTAGACTTATAGGCTCTTATGCTTTAGTATAATATTATAAAGCTGCTAACTATAATAGTGTATGTATTTCGATCCAGGTAATTGAAATTTATTTATTTTATGAGTTACTTTATTTGTTAAGCTCTTAATTATAGTCTAAAAGCACTATAAGAATTTAGATTTACAATTGCTAGATCAGGTTGTCAATGTGGGTGTTTTGTCATGTATATTTCAATCTGACTATCTTTTTATTTCTATTATTGATGGTGGACGAGTATATTTTATATTTATGAAATACTCAGGATGATGCTATTTTCTATATTAGAAATAATTGCAAATGACTTAATAGTTAATATTTAGACTAAGTAATCAACCCATGTTTTAAATCTATCTGCATTTAATTGCAGGTATTGTGTGTATGTATAATTTAATGGAACAATTTTATTAAACACATTATATACTGGTATATTGGTTTTCTTAATTTGTTAATTATTTGCCGCTGGATGCGAGTAACAAATACTTATATTGGGGCAAGTATAACACGCATTCTAAATTAGTTTCTTAGGGAAAATCTCACCTATGTTTCGTAATAGTGAAATTCTAAGACCGCTTCTACATTATAGACAGCTCAATAGCCGTAATAATAAAAATTGTTAGCACATCTCACCAAAAACTTGTGACAGCGATGGGTCGGTAGCTCCTTGATGTACCGTTGACTATTGGTATACAATTAATAACATTAAATTACGAAGGGATATAGTGCGCTAAAAAGTCGAAAGATATTTTGCACATATAATTACACAGCAAGGGCTGTGGCGTTAGTCCTGACAAGCAAAACAACTTAAGAAGCTACTGCAGCTTTACTTGTCACAAAAAAAAACTGAGGGCTTCTTCAAGCAATTCAATACATTAGCCAAAGCACCTACCATATTTACATGGCAGTGTTTCATATAATTTATAATTATTAATATACTATAAAATATCTGTGGATAGATGGAAAACTTTATATCGTATTTATTCTAATCAGCGCCGCTATTCCAATAACCGCTGCATTCTAATAAAAACCGTAAGAAACTAATGTTGAAATGTAATAAACACCACAATTAAATCTCTCTTTTAAACACCACAGGGAAAAGTATCCTGAACAATTAAACGCCGCGGCGCCTATTAGCAATCCAGGTAGGTATACGTAATCCAAAAAGGCAGCTGTAAATATGATGCGTTAAATACGTTCTGGCCGTCGGAAGGTTGTGGCGCAACTAATGTGGTGTTAAGCCTGATGACTGCCCGAAAAATTTGGAAATCATTTCTTTCATATTTGTGTTTCTTAATGTCTTGCGCTTTCATTAAAATATATACTTTGAAGGAATCAGTTTATCAGTTTTATCAGTTTCAAATCTATGTGGCTCTACTATATTAGTATATTAGATGCCTTTCATACATACACTATAAAACCAAAAAAAATTGGTAATATCAGAAAAGCTCATGCATGAAATGTGAAAAACAGCATAATGTTACAGTTGCATAGATTCAGCATAACGATAGTTCTAATATATTCTTCATATTTACAAGTCGTTTTGTAGCTACAAACAGTAAGAGAAAATCTAAACATGATAAGAAATCATATCAATGGAGCGTATATATGTATGTCTGTATACATTAATTTCCGCAAAAATACCTCTGACTGAATGGAATTAAATCTACGGTATTTAATTACAACCGCTACCTTAACACAAAACGTTTCTAATTTAACTAAGCAACATTCCAGAAGTTTTGTAAAGCGAATTTGCCATATTTGCTTAATTGTTCGCCGAGTTTCGAGTTGAAATAACGAATTCCAGTTCAGAAATCAGCAAGAGAAAAGTAGTACTTGGCGTTCAAGTTGCTCCTACATGGATACTAAAATTTGCAAAAATAATTATTTCTATTCTGTTTTATGTAACGAATTGCAGTCACGGTGTACATATTTAGAGTGCGTCAAATGTTTTAGCACATATATATAATGTAAACAGAAATACATTACATTCAAATCCAATCATTTTGATTGCTAACAAGTTTTAAAAATCTACCATCAATTGCAATAAGGGAACACATTTCATTAAGGGCAATGTAGAACACATTTTTCATAACTTAGAGCTTACACAACCTCAAAAGTGTAGAAGCGACAGGCAAAGTAATAGGACACCATCAAAAGCTAATTTATAATAACTAGAGCTTTTAGGTAACTTTAATGTCTTAATATCAAGATAGTATCAACGAAATTTGGTATCAGTTAAAGTGTTGATTTAAAATACTGCAAAAGCAATATGTAGTAATGGTATATATTGGTACCAAAAAAATGTTACAGACACAGTTATATAAACAGTTACAGTTTGGAAACCACATCTGTGCCACTATAACCAGTTTCCCTACCAGAGCCGATATATTAAGAAACTAAACACTTAGGGATTTGCATACAGTTTATCAAAAATTTAATACTTATTTTAGTGTTACTAAATGTTTCTACTTAGTAGAAAGAAATGCCTATAGACTTGTAGATGCTCTGGAAAATTCGCAGTTCTATTACATCGTAATAGATGGCGTTAATCACTTAACTAAAATAAAATCATGTAACTAGCATGCAATTTCATCATTATTGTCTCATTTTTTGGTTGTATAATGTTGATATCCTACAACAAAATTTACATAAATATGCGTTAGTGCTACCAGAAAACTTAAAGATAGAAGGTGGTGTTGTAATAATAATAATATTAATAATAATGCTATTAATTTTTTCCCAAATACCGCTGTTAATCGGGTCGATAGCCACAGTGGTTAGGCGGCTGACTGTCGTTGTGGCAGGACGACAGGTGCCGGGGTTCAATTCTCTGGAGGGACGGTGACATTTTTTCAGAGAGTTGAAATCCAAATCTACTTACCACTCGCTGTTGGCAGCAAAGTGATTAACAGCGCGGCATTATAACAGGCGATATAATGCTGTCACAAAGCCATTTCAACACAATTTACACACAGAAAACTTCACCACGAGAGTTGCAGTGACAGCCTGCCAAGTAATACAGCTTACGGAGCCGCTAGAACTAACCACCGACCACACGTTAAAAAGATATGGTCACATTGAGCTTCAAGGTAGAGTGGATAACTCGCCGATCTTTACCTAAGCTACTGAAATTACATCCAATCGTGATGGAATTGAATATTGAAGATTTGTCTACTCTTGATACAACCTATTCAGATTAAAAATGTAGGTAAATTAATGCGGGCTTTCTTTTGAATTTATTGACATATTTCCATATTGTGGCGTATTCTTAAATAATACACTGCGAATGCAATTTTGGATGATAGACGTACATTGCAACAGTATCACGTGGAATATCTAAAGAGCACATAAATTATCCTTATCGATTTTATGATTTACAAAATACTGTGCGCAGTCTATGAACGCAAGATTAATTGCGTCTTTATTTGTGCTAGATTTGTTGCTTGCCGTACGCCAGAGATGTTATTAATTATAATGATTAATAGACAATATAAATATTGTGAAGCAGGTGTGCTTGTTGTCACGTTGATGTGTTTCAGACGGGCTTCTAAGCTACTCTGGCCCGCAGGGATTGAAGCGAGGACTCGAGTTAGACCTATCCGATCGTACGTACGACGGCCGCGAAGAAGGCGGCTATCTTTCGCAAGGTTTAGGCCAGCTCGTGGACGGACAAAAAGGACAAGATAATTTCCGACTCGACATTGCGGGACACGGCAAAGGTAAGGTAACATTCCGTCCGTTGTTATTTGCTTGCTTGCTTCTTTGCTCTCGTTTTGGTTCTTCTACGTCTGCATTTACATTTATATTACTTCTTCTGCCCGCGGCACTTGGTACAATGTGTTGTTGTTTCCCCGGACCGAATCATTTTATTTTATGTCTGTGTTTTGTCTCAATCTTGGCCGCACTTGTGTGACCTGATGACTTTAACGACAAGCCTGCGGGCGTCGTCGTATCGCAACTGTTTGACACGGCAAATTTCCTCTGCTTGCTTCTTCGACCGACAGAAATGGCGAATTATTTTTCGATTGAACCGCAGTTTGATTTTATTTGTTCGACAAAATGTCAAGACGGAGGTTTTTTATTCGCGCACGCAACTCATAAAGTATTCCGTAGCCAAGATGTTCTATATGCTGTATCGATAAAACCGATATAAAACATGTAAATGTGTGTGGTAACGTAAAAGACCGTAAAGGCAACAAGCGGAATATACTGCGCCACTATATCATCTTTTTTTGAACGACGGTAATAAAAATTGACAAATAAGAAAAATATTGCGGACATTTTGTCGTTAGCACTAAACTTCCAATTTTGTTAACCTCATAAAATAATTACAACCGCGTCTACTAGTATGCAAGATCCTGTTTCTTAGTAAAGAATAACGAATTAACTATTAAATTCAACTATTAATTTATGGTTCTGTCAATGGCACATAAAATTTGCAAGAAAACACATATAACAGATCTACATTTAGTTATCTTCTATGTAATACAGAATACTTCTTAAATTTGATTATTATTGTTATTGTCTCAGCAAAGCCATAACAGTTCCCTGTCTGTTGAATCTTCACCAGTACTCACAAAGATTTGTCTTACCATTGTACTTATCTTTTGATCCTTCTGTTGGTATGTCTCTCCAATCGTAAACGGGTCGCATTAGTTATAGGGTATATTTCTGTTTGTAGTATACCGGCATACTGTTCCAGCCCAGAGGATTCCTTAAGCCTGCGCCTGCCCGGCGATTATACCACAATGCTGCATTAGTTTGCAAATCTTTATCTGTTTCAGACTCTGTCTTATAGCCTCCATTGCTCCACTCCTCCCTATTTAGAATAAAAATTGCAAAAAGTTTAGTGAAGTGGAAGGTGTTTTCTATCCTATCCATCACCATATCGAGTATGGCCTGACCAGACGTAAGTTCAGAAATTGTAGAGTGAACCCTTTACAGGTTGATCCGAACTTTTAATTTACTTTCAATTTGAGTTATGCTTTTAATCCCTCTACCTCTCCTAAGAGATGCAAGGTGACCACATCTAGCAATATCAGCCTTGGCATTGCTCTCATAGCTCCAATTATAGCCGAGTAAGCCTGCCTTTGCACCCAGCCGAATAATTTTTGATCACTTCGTACTCGTGCACAAGACCATCGCCACACACGGTATACATCAGTAGTAATGGGAACAACCATTACTTTGCATATCCAACGATTCATTCCCAGCAAGTATTTCCAATTAGACCCAAACGTTTATCTGCATGTTCATAAAGCTTTATTAGTTTTGGGTAAAGGAAGTTAATGGGATTGCAGCTATTCGCGTTAGAATTAAGAAGATGTACACCTTTTTTTGTTTCTAAACTTTCGCTACCTCATTAGCGATTAGCCTCACGTTTTATTAATTCTAACGTCAATAGCTACAATCCCATTACCTTCCCATTTACACCTAACGTGTACAGCTAAGTACTGCTTTTCAACTTCTATTAGTTTTGTCGACTATATTTGTTGGATTAGATCGGAGTGTTAGTATTCGGTCTAGAGTGGTTCCTTGATGTCCTCCCCAAACAAGTCCATATCATTAACCCTGTGTTGCACTGACGTTTTACAATGCTGTATCCTTTAGTTCTCTTCCGTTTGCACCACCTTTCTACAGACCTTAATCCCATAATAAAATCTATTGTTTGAAAAGATCTTTAAAGTAATCTATAGACTGAACCTGTTCGTGAATAATATTCTCTGAAACATCTCTCATTTTCTTTACGCCAAAGTTTAACGTTTATGGAGGAGGCACTAGAATGGACGTTAGTAAAGTCAGTAATATCCCATGCAAAAAGGGATCGCCTACAAATTTATACCAGCAATTGCATAACACTGATCTTGGAAAGTAAAATATAGGGAAACCAGAACATTATGTAATGGTTATCACTAACAATCTCAGCCCTTAAGTTTTGCTATTTCAAGTACTTTGTTCCTTTCTGTGGCAAAGTATATTATATGTCTACTTAAAGTTGACGCTTCTCACGGGATCGCCTTCACCTATATAGCACCATATTTGTGCTTGTTTTGTACCTTTCCTCGCTCAAAGAAACGGTGAGAAGTCCGTGAACCAAAAGCTAAGACTTGCTATTAGGTGTTGAACACAGTGATAGGAATCCAAAGGAACGTGGCTAGGCCAACTGGCTTCCTTTCCCATATACGTCAAATTCTAAAATACTATTATATCTTACAGCTAACGTGTCTAGAAATGGTAGTTAAGTTATTCTCTTTCTCGTAAGTAAACTATATATATTCGAACCGGTCAATTCATCAGGAGAAACTTCAATATTACACTATTCAGTATCAAAAACATCGAAAATGTTATTCACATATCCTTACCAAAGATAAAGATTCGCCTTCATATTATAAGTCATTTTCAAAACGTTTAATAAAAAAATTGCCGGTACTGGAGATAAAACACTCGAGAGAGAGATTAAACTAAATCAATATCTCGTCCGTCAATAACTCAATCTGAATCTCTTTAATATATTCAATGACATTTTAAACTGCGGTGCTAGGTTTTTGTATTGGCGAAGTATTGAACTCTTTGGCTAATTACCAGGAAAAGTTGGAGATGGAAACGTCTATCGTCGAGACAATAGGTCCAGCAGACCTTTCAGGCTTGTGAAACTTATAGTCTTGGCCAATTGTGTTAGACACCGTTTACTTTCACAGGTTCGAAAGGCGTTTCCGGTTGCTTTTTGGTCGATTTGTTGACGATCTACTATTCATATCGTTGCAGGGTGGTACGAACCGCACATCGCAAATACTTCATTATTCTCGCTATAGCGATTAAAGTCTTACTTTGTGTCTTAAGTAGGACTGTTTGCTCACGTTCTACTTTGGTTAATTCACAAACTTTTGGCATTGTTTCACTAAATTAAGTTCAATCCATAAAAATGAAAGTTTCCAACACAAAATATCCTGGTTATAAACTCCTAACACATACCTCTTTCCAATCGCGTCGACAATACACTAATATTTAAAATCGAAACATTGCTGCCTGGTTACCTATTGTCCCAAAGTAAGCACTAAATATGTAAATTAAGTATAAATTCGATGCTCATTTTCGTGGAAGTGTAATAATACTTATAATAATGGGGTTTTATGAGGGTGTCTAACACATTTGGCCAAGGTTGTAGATAGACAATACAATTTATTGATGATAGGAATTCGAAACATGTAGTCTTCGTCTAACATTATTGATGTCTCCAATCATTTTAAACGATTTGTGATGACTGACTTGTAAGGCTGGCAACCCAACTGGTTGTTAGCCTGATCGTAATATTTATCTTTGTCTAAAATATGAACTTTATTGTCTTTGTCATTTTTTAACTAGAAACGATATTTTCCTCAGAAAGTTTAAACGATTTTCTGATGATTTGTGGGATGTAACGGATCGGACGGGTAGATTTAAACTTATTAATATGTAAGTTTAATTTTGGTATTATGGTCGCCTTGACAATGACAGCTTCGCTGATAAAATAGTCGGCATTATGGTTTCAGTGTTTAGTGTTTTGAGGATGAAATAATGCCTTTTGTGCTTTATTAGGAAGTTTGACAGGAGGTGTTATTGCATTCAATTTAACGATTACCATAAGATATCTAAGTTCCACTTCCTACCTCCTTTGATTACCCTTGATCCTATGCTATCCATAACCCTGTCAAGGGGTTCCAAATATTTTTTAATGAGACTTAGTTCTCTCTTTGCGTTTCCGATTTTATTGCTATTTCCTTCACTATTTGATATTGACTGACTATTTTTCCACTGGTTACATCTCGCGCAGTCATTTCCTGTAACTCCAGTTGGTTCTCATTCATCTATTTACTCGTTTAGCGCCAGACACCGTATCCTTGCTCAAAACGTCAAAAGGAATGTTGTGTACCTGCTAATTCGGTTGGGTTGTATTTGTAATTAGACACAGCAACAACTTGATTGTTTGTATATTTTGTAATATGAGTATGAAGACAATAATTGACTATAATAATAATTCCTATGAACGAAAAGTGTTCAAGTGTTAAAACATACTTCGTAAACATTGTAAATTTTCCAACGGGCTTTCCTGCACTACTCCTCATGAAGGCATAGTCCTTATATTTGACTTTATTCTTATCGTACCACATAATAAACGTTTACGCTGTATATTGTATAGTGAGTGGCTTTGGAGATAAAAGCCAAATAGTGTATTATTGTCTACTAAAAGAGCTAGCAGTGCTGATTATTATTGAGTGCCAAGAAGACGATTTCAGTTTACTTTCGTACCGTAGATTTTTACTAACAAAATGGCTAATATCAAATAGGAGTGTAATTTACTACTTCCAACTTTTTTCGCAAAAAAGCCGTTGATAGATGAATTTGATTTCTTTAATATATATCGGCTACCTGTCACTGTTTGTTTTGACCGCTACATACAATACCTAACATTAATTTCAGCCAAAACACTGAACTTGCGTGCGCTTTAAGTAATATTTGCAAGCAGAATTGGCTGGTACATGCGGTCGAATTTCCGCATTTCCTGTCAGCTCCAATTTTTTTCGCACGCTTAAGGCACTTCTCATTTTGGCATTTTCAATGGCCGAAACGGCATTTCTCTGTTTTTTCCACGCACACCACGTTATTTATTTCACAAAGGGGTTTCTCTGTTGGCCAATTTTTTATCGACAAACCGGACCTTTTTTAACAAACTTCACGCGAAGTTTCACGCCATCGGTTGCTCCATCTTGGTCCGTATAACCTCTCGGGATCCGCATATTCGTACACACGCCACCTCTCAGCGGGAACTGTCACCGCTCAGGTACCGTCAGGTCACCGTCGTTACTGTTCAACAGGCGACCCCCAAATATTAATCCTTATGAAACAACCGACGGCCGCTATAAATTTACCAGCGAATTGCTGATTCACCCGCCATTAATCATATATCACGCTTTCGGCAACATTTCTTTCTTAGTAGAAGAGAACAGCCAAAACGTAATTTAAATTATCTCATTTTATGTACGCAGGATACGAATGGGTTGGATGGAGGAACGACACCCCAGGAATGGCAGGACATCCGTTAGAACTACTGTTCGAGTTTGATAAAGTACGCAACTTTTCCGCAGCACATCTACATACGAATAATTTATATACGAAAGATGTTCAGGTAATGTTGTTTATTTATTTTGATAAGAATTTGCGGCATGGTATTAAACACTACGATTCTGTTCACAAAATCTTTTTCAATATGTATGCGTACTGGATCATATTATTAATAAGTAGGCCGGGCCAACTTTAGCAATAACATATTGCTAATATATATTATATAAATATATCATATATAAATATATATAGCAAATGTTAACTAGGCGATAGACGCCAAATTTTATTAAATTCACACGTAAGAGATCTATTTTAAATACAAACCTACACTTTTTCCATTTTCATTAAAATTTCAAATAAATTTTAAAATTACCCATTAACTCTGAAAACCATCTGTGATATTTCACCAAACCATTAGACTAGATAGATATACAGGGTGGTCCATTTAAAGTGTAACACGGTAATATCTTCGAAACAATTAGTATTATGAAGAAGAGTATTAGAAAAAAGTTTAACTATAGGAAGGGGCTCATTCGATGGCGCTACTGTTGTCACTATAAAGAAAGACACAAAGGTCGTAGCAAGGTCAACTCTTTTTTGACAAATAGCATATGGTATTTTTTTATCAAATTGTAAAAAAGCATTAAGTTGTGAATAGAAAAATAGTAAACGACATATGACCTCAAATTAATATTAATCGAGATATTTCGAAAAAATGAGGTCATAATAACAGTCAGTGCAGCAAATGTTTTTTATTTGTTTGTTAAATGTAAAAGTAGAAAGTAAATGTTAATAGTAGCTACAAATTGTTTACGTAAGGTAAACAGTTGAAGAAAGCAGACGGCTATCGAATTAAATGTTCAAATTTGCGGCCACAAGCCTCAATGCACTTTTGCATTCTGGCACCTCTCGCCTAGTTTCGCTCCTGAAGAAGCCACTTACATGAATGGCGAAAGATCGAGTTTGAGTTCTATATAATTTTTGTACTTTTTTGTGTAATTTAATTTTAATTTTTGCTTTTATTTTGTATTGGATATATTTACTACCATAATGCGGTCAAAACCCGGAAGCCCTCAGAACATTTAAAGATTCTCTTCAGATAATCTTTATAGTCTCATTACCTCTATTTAAGTCATTTTGTATTATGTTGGAAAGTACTATACATGTAGGTACTACTCGCTGCATATTACGTGCATGAAAATAATCAGAAAGTTGTCAAATGTATAAATACCTTAAGTAGGCTAAACAGCGAGGGTTTTTTTTTGGTGAGGGGAAACTGCTTGGCCCCGGATCACAGGTTCGCTGTGTCCCAGGAGTGTCGGGCGCTACTCCGACTAAAACCCTCCTCGGCTTTCCCTGGCATTCCGGAACCGTCCACAGGACATAACTTCGGGAAGCCAGTGGCATTTGTCACTATACTCTGACTCTAGTGCCTTCAAACTGCTAGGGCTTCAAAAGATCAAGGCGCAGGCGCTGTCTCTTCTCTCGTCCAGCTCTCTCGCTGTCAGGACACGGGCCACGTACTTGCTGACGGCATCCCAGTTTTCCAGCATGGTACTTATGACGGAGTTCTTGTCTATGCTTTGGCCAATTTTTCGTCCTGGTCTCGTCTGTCCTCTACCATTTTCGCACATGACAGGACCGCATGCTCCGGGGAGTCAAAGAGGCCGCAGTAGCGGCAAGTGTCCACCGCGGACAGTCCGAACCTCGTTCGGTACGATCACAACTGCCCGTGCCCTGACAGGAATTGCGTAAGGTGGTAGTTCGCTTTGCTGACACTGCTCCTCGCCCGTGGCGCTAGGTCTGGAATCAGGGTCTTGGTCCAGGCTAACTACATCTCACAGCTAGTCCAGATTCTCTGCCACTTTTTCAGAGTGTACTACCATTCCTTAGGTTTCCTCAGGGCAATAAAATCTGTGACTGAAAAACTCTATAAAGCATCTCTCTCCCCCAGGTCCTCCGATGCTTGGCATGATTTTTGTAAGTGCTGGCTGGGTCGCCTCGGTCTTCTCACCTAGGTACTTGATGTGGTTCAGAACCACACCCAGATATTTAAGCTCGCACATTGGAGGTATCCAAGTACCGGCTAGGTTGAAGGAGTAGTCCTACTTTCCTCGTGGGCTCTTTAGGATCACTGCCTCTGCCTTCTGGGATGCTAGTTCCAGTAGGCTCTCACCCATCCAGCAGCCTACCTGTTCAAGAGATTTGTTAGTCTTAGAAACGAGGTCTCGCACATCGTCCGCCTCGACCAGCAACGTCAGATCGTCCGCATTTGCTGTCGCGGTTACACCGCTCATCCACTCCAGGTTGAGGACGCCATCATAGAGGACGTTCCACAGAGTGGATCCATTCATTTTGCTCCCTTTTCCAAAGAGGATCACTGAAATAGTCCTCCACCAAGTTAATCAAATACAGAGAAATACCTCTTGTCTTCATCTCCCCGACGATTTTACTCCAGAACGCAGTGTTTTTTTAATGTGTGGTGGGTACTTAGTTGCAGTGGCTCCGTAAGCTGTATCGTTTGTCTGGCTATCACTGCAACTCTCGCGGTGTAGTTTTGTGTGTGTAAGTTGTGTTCAAATGGCTTTGTGACAGCATCATATTGCTTTTTATGATGCCATGCTGTTAATCACTTTGCTCCTAAGAGCGAACGACAAGTCAATCCGGGATTAAACTCTCTGAAAAAATCTCACCGTCTTTCCAGAGAATTGAACCCCGTCACTTATCGTCCTCCCACAACGATAGTCAGCCGCCTAACCACTGCGGTCATCGACCTGTTAAAGGCATTTTTGATATCAAGGGTTGTTATGGCGGTCCACTTCCCTTAGGAGGTATTTACCTTACGGATTACGGCTTCTAGTGCGTGCGTGGTTGACCTTCCTTTAACAAAGCCAAATTGCCTGTCCGAGCGAGAATTAAGAGAAATGTAAAAATACTAATTACAATTTTGGCATGAAAAGCAGAAACGTATTAAGTTTTTTTTGACAAAGGCAAATTAGTGCAAGTAGGAGTACCACTAGGAATAGCCTCCAACACTTTCTGTTATGGTCTCTTTATTTAGTACTTTGCAGGAATACAATTATATACTATTATATAATAGTTATACAACGTTATGTATACAATTATATATATGTATCTTATTAAACGTGAGATGTTCAGCATTGTTGTTTCTGTTGCGGTTGTGTGCCACAAGCAAAGTATCTATGGTCAAATTTATTTTAAACTTGCTTAATGCTTGGACACAACCAATGAATCACATGTTTCTGCACATTTTCAAATTCAATCCCTAAGCGGGTAGAAGGTGTATAAAAAATTGTCTTGGATAAAAATGAAAATATACTTTTATGATCAGAATTACCTGAAACTTAGTATTTATATACTCGTTGACGCAATGAATGGAACATGTGTTTTGACAGTTTTCCAATTTCTAAGAGGGTGAAAATGGAGACCGAAATTTGTACAGAAAAAACTTTATTTTTATGGTGAAATTTTGTTGAAACATGGTATTAATGCTCTTTAGCACAATTAATCTTACACGTATTTTGACGATTTTTAAAATTCAACCCCTAACGGGGTGAGAGAGGAAGGCAACTTTTGCATTGGAAATAATACTTTTATTGAAAATTTGCTTCAAACAAGGTATTAATACTCTTTGACACCAACAATCAAACACGTTTTTTAGCGTTTTCCAAAATCCCTCCCCTGCGAGAGCGGCAACATTTTTATGGGAAGTAATATTTTTATGGTGTACATTGATTGTGCAGTTTGCTGATTTAGCGTGAACAATGAACGCGACTATATATAAATTTGATTAAAATAGAAAAACTGTGCAGATTAGCTATTTGTGAGTAGATGGTTAAAATTAATGAGATTACTAACTTTCGTATGCGTTGCCATTAAACTGCTTTCTAACAAAATTTTAAAATATGTTGATTGCCGTAATCTCTACCTGTCTCTCTATAAATTTAACTATTCTTTCGCACGTTAAAGGAACTATATGTCGATGATGATATAGGTAGTATTCATACAAACGTGCAGAATTAGATACTGGAAATAAGATATTTGACATACGGTAATCGTTTTTTACCAAGTAATTCTCTTACAACAGAACACTAATCTCGAAGAACAGATATAAGCAGACGTTAAATAGTTCAAATTTAATATCTAATGCATCTATGTAGTGATACTTGAATTAAAAGGTAGACAAATATTCTAAGTGTTATTTTAGAGAAGTGTAGAACTTACAGCATTATATCACTTATAAGCATGTAAAAGAAAAATGTAGTAAAAAATATGTGTTATTACGGAGGTTATCGATGCAATAATTTATATAAAAGCTAAATAATTTTCATACTTATCTAGCTACAGGAACAAGTAAATATAAAACGCAGAAATATATTTTATTTTAATGAAACAACATCTCATAAATGTGAAATAGTTATTATAATAATAACTTTGGACGCGGGACATAGTTAGAATCTGTTACTAGCGCAGCTAATAACCATTCAATCAATCTTTAACGCATACATTCCCTCAGTACGAGAAAGATCAATGAAACATAAAAATGGAAAGAGCCTAATATAATACACACAAATAATTTATTGAGCGGGTCCTGTTTCTGCCATTTACTGAACTAGTTACTCGGGTTTTTTATAACTCTCTTGTGGGAATGAATTCTCAATTTCTTAAGTAATTTGTAATTTATGTGTTTCTCCGCTGTCAGGTTTTATCCTATTAGGGTGTAATTTATAGGAATACAAGGGGAATATCTCGCAATAAGAGTTTATACATTTGTACTCGCGAATTATTTATTGTGCAATGGAATCGTTCACTTTTTGTATAGGTACAGTGCCAGATCCATATTTCAGACAAGAATTTTTTTTTGATGATGCATAGTATTCAAAACTCGCTAAAGCACTACAACGAGATATTGTAAGGATAAATTATATGATTTATTACAGGTAAATTTCAATTACTTGTCGACTAGAATATCTAGAAACAGTACTTTAATATATTTTCATTCAAATTGAGCTTGGAGACATTTTACTGGTCAGATAAAAAATTCTTATAAACTATGAACTTTACATATTTCTAGTGTTTTACAGAACTAGTCAGCAATATTGCAAATAGCAACCTTCAACTTGTAATTTCTTTAGAAGCTATTTTATTTATTTTATTTATTATTTTTATTATTTTGTCCATAGCAAACATTTACCCTGTAGATATATTCTTATATGCTTGACAATTTTGAAAATACTGAATTAGAAGCTCTTTATACAAAAACAACTTTTTTGTTAAAAGGTTTCCTAATTATACGAAATATAATAAACGTAAATAAGAAGCATATTAAAATGTTTAAAACAGACTGAAATAGAATATGTTGCTCACAATTGGTAGAGGCAACATCTTGATAATATCTACAGTGGAATGTTCGGTCTATTCGAAAGCCACAGTAGCAGTAAGGTTCAGAAATGTATAGCCTTTCTTATAAATCTAACTTCTACTCCATCGCTCTTATTCCTCTCATTTTTCTAACCAGTTTTTAGATTTCTTGCTATAAATTACTAATTTTTTGTTATTCTCTCTATGTTAGTTCCGTTTCGTTTCTTAATTCTTCTTTAATGCCATTATTGCTATTTTCATATAGTCTTTTCATATTAATTTAATCTATTGTCTCTCCTTCTTCGGTACTTTTATTAATTTTCTTACTTTCTTTGCTTTTTTCTATCATTCAATAAAAGGAAAAACTAATCTCTTATGCTGTTGTATTTCAATACCCGAGGCAACCTGTTCTTTGTTTTTTTATTACCTGATATTTCTCGTTGTGTTACATTTTCAAGCAATAACGCTTCAATAGTTTTCTGCTATTACTTACAATTTCTTGTGTACTTGTTGAAGCACTAATGATTAAATCGATCTCTATTATTTTTTCTCCGTTTTGATTGTCAAAGCTTTTGATAGCAACGGATACATAATTTTCAGTAAATATACGTAATTCCTAAATTAAATAGACATATGCCTCCTTTATTAAGCGATACCATTTCACTATAAATGTGCCCCGCCGTACTCTCATATACAGAGAAAATTTACTTAAATCAAATTTTGAAACAAGTGAATACATTTTATTGTATTAGTATCGGAATCAGATTCCGTTTACTATGCCTCTATTCAGTGCTGTTACAGTTAATCACCCGGCGCTGCGTGTTCGGGTATGTTATGTTCCAAGCTGTTAAACATCGTTATTGTAAGGTAATGATCCTTAAATTAGAAGAACCTCTTAAAATAATTTTCCTGCTGTTTAGATAATTTCCATTTTTGGGGATATCAAGTTGCAAATGGATCACATGCTCTTGAAATAACTTTTTCTCGTAAATAATAAACAAATTTAAATAACTGTCATGTATATAATTTAAGCCCTCTGACTTATTGTAATTATGATAAGGTAAATGATTTTTCTTCGACAGTTGACCCTTTATAATTTTCTAAATATTGTTGTGGCTAAGTAATGAAGGAAGAATTAAGGCAAACAGCATTTATTGCAGAAGGTAAATATACTAACTAAATATTTCAAAAACTGCCTATTTTTGTAGTTGACATACTCATACAAGGTCACTTTTATTTTTAATCTCGAATAAGATAAAATAATAAAAATTGCCGCTCCTGATGTAAAAAAAGTCTTTTCGTAATTTTTCCAATTTCATTTTCAGGTGTATAAGTCACATACACTCTGATACTTATAACAACTTTCTACAAACAATGTTAAATTATACCAACTACTTGAGGAAATTCAAAATAAACTTCTTTTCATATAACTCGTATATTGAAAAAGTGCAATTGATTTTCTGCCTAAAAACATCAATTTTGGCATAAAAATTTAAATAAATCAAAGATGGTTAGACTTAGCTAGATGATATTACGTACGAACTATATTTAATACCTAGAGAATAACCGACAACAAATGTCAGTTAAAATAGTATTGTCATTGTATTATTAATTGGTTGTATTAGTGGGTACATTGTCTTCCACATTTGTCATTTGCCACATATTATTATTATTGTTTTTAGTTACGTCAACATGCAGTTTGATAGAAAGGAACTCATTGACATGATTTTCATTATGGGATCTGCCCAAAACATTGTGCATTAACTCGGCGAACTTATGCACAAAGATATCCTGACAGAAGACAACCTTCAGGTACAAGTTTGAAAAGACTTAAGGAAATATTCATTAGAAGAGGAAATGTGAATTACAAAAAGCATGCAAAAAAAAAACAGGACATGTGAGGAAAACCAATTGAAAGTCTTGTTATCAGTAATTGAATAGCTCTCGTCTAGTATGCCCAAAATATCAACAGGAACTAATGTACAATGGTCTATTGTTAACCAGATTTAAAATAATAATAAATATCATGACTACAGCATATCCTTTCATCAGGAACTGTTGGGGCCTGAGGTTAGAAAAACATTTTGCTAATCAGGACTAGAAATTGAAAGGATAGTATAATACCTTTATTATTTACTGGCGAATCGACTTTTACTCAGAGTGGTAGCAAAACGTCGTAATGTTCCTTTGTCTTACAACAGAAAGTCCAAGAATATTAAGAGCGGGTGATAAACAGAGACAATGGACTATAAATGTTTGAGATGCTATTATTTATTATATTTATATTCATGAAGATCTAAATGGTACTCAATATTTTAGTTTCTTGCAATATGACTTGATTCAGCACTATAGTGCTCCAGCACATTTTGTACTAGATGCTCGATAATACTTAATTAAAAAATCCATTAGTAGGTAGATCGACAGCGGTGGTCCCATTAATTCGCCACCTACATCACCAGATTTTACGAAACTGGATTTTTTTTTTCTGCAGAGATACAACAGACGATATGACGCAACGTATAATCCATTCTTTTGAAACAGTTTCCACTGAGATGTTACAACATGCAAATAAGTCCTTTCTTACTTTGAGAATTTATTGTAGATATTGCTTCTAATGAAATTACAGTTTGACAGCTTTCACTGTTTGTTTGGTTTTGTTTGCCAAATCCGTTACCCAGCGCACCAAATCGAACCGAAAGCAAATAATTAAGTTTAACTATTTATAATGATAAATTAAAAATTATTGGGTTTGGGTATAGGACATTATTAACAAAAATTAAGCGCATCTAACGCATCATTCCAAAAGCTTAATAATATATGTGGCGATTCATTTGAAAAAATTCACTAAATGCTCTTTGATAATAGCCAAGTTAACTGCGTCGAAGCAAATATCCTGTATAATAAATTTAATTTTTTAATTTTCTACAGCTTCAACTCATCTCTTGGCTTCATATTTACTAACTAATTTTCGCTTAGCTAGTAGTAATACTGTTGGATAGATTTAGTATGGTCAACACTGTCGCAACCTTTTTTTTAAATTTTCGTTAATAAGTCAACAAACATTTGCCTGTCGCATTTAATAATTCCAATTCTTTTCAAGAAACATATAGACGGAACTTTAGTAGTAATTATATTAATTCCTTCTTTAACGATTTAATGAACGAAGACTGGTATGATGTTTATGCTCTTTCCAGTCTCCAAGAATGTTTTCAAAAATTCTATGGTATTATTTTGCTTGACTTTGATCTTCATTTTCCCTCATTAAAGACACAAATTAAAAATAATAGAAAAGCCTGGGTTACTTCCGAGGTTATTTCTTCTTCTCAAAACCTAAACCTTTTTCAAAAATATTTGCATATTGTTCTTTAAACAGGTTAGAGTCATTTTTGGCTCATTTTAATATAATCTCAAATTGTCAACACGGTTTTAGAAAAAAATTTTCTACTTCTACTGCTTTAAATACTTTTATTAATGGAATCATGGACCTCTATTGAAAACGGTACCTATCCTGTGGGAATTTTTTTGGATCTAAGTACGGTGTTTCTCACGACCTTCATTTAAACAAACTACAAGCGTATGGGATCAGAGGGGATGCTTTAAATTTTATTCAGTCTTTTTTGCGAAACCGAACTCATTACATCAATATTTCGTACCACAAGAGTGCTGCTGTTGGGAGTGTTTCTTCTGAGACTCTGCCTAATAACATTTGGCATTGCACAATGCTTTAATCACTTTATATGCAGATGACGTTCCTTTACTAGCAACAGATAATACCGAAGATATTTTAGCTAAGACTTGTCATAACTTATTGAGTAATGCATCTAAATGGTTCTCTATGAATAGGCTTCTTGTTAATGATAAGAAAAGCATTTATTTACGTTTTCATCCCTATCAGCCCACCCCGGATTTTTATTTGGATTTGTCACTGGGAGACAACCAGCTTACCAACGCGGGCTCTATTTTTGGGAGTATGGGTTGATTAGTCTCTCAATTGGAAGGCTCACTGTGAAAGTCTAAATTAAACTAAATTTGTTTTTTATTCCGAAACTTAAGGACGATGTTAACGCGTCAACAGATGATTGGTGTATATTATGCTTATGTTCATAGCAGACTCTCTTACAGAATCATATTTTGGGGAAATTCAACCATGTCTAAAGATGTCTTTATTAGCAAGAAACGTATTATCCGTTGTATATCAGGTCTTCAAGCTTTGGAGTCTTGTAAACCTGCATTTATCACATATAAATGATTAACTATGCCATGTATTTTTATTCTCGAGCTTGCTCTTTATGCCTACGATAATTTCAATAGATTTCCACATAGTAAAGACAAACATGATTACAGTGTCAGATGTAGAGATGACATAGCCACATTTCGGTCTAGATTAACTTTATTTCAGCAGTCCTCACAGGTTCTAGCTATTAAAATATTTAATAAAATTCCCAAACATTGAAAAGTTTAACCCGTCTGCGTTTCAGTTTGTCTGTGACTTCCTCTATATCTGTTTTGTAGATCTTTTTGGGAATAAACTTACCAAAAAAAAAAACACCATCCAAAACCAAAACCTCACACGCACACAATTTAAAACACACTTTAAACAAAATTAGAAAGAGCAGAGGTACATATATACCTAGGGTGTTTCATTCAAAAAAATTATTTCCGAATGTGCTCCATTTTAGCAGGTCAGCTTGTATAATTCAAATTATTTTTTAAGTGTATGCTTTTTGTTACTCAGTTTTATTTAATAAAGACTGTACTGGACTATGATGCAAGTCTGTATAATATAATTATTGATTAGGTTTAATTATTTGCTCTCAATATTTCGTAATATATTTACTACTTCCTCAGGAAGCTCACCTGAGCTACAATTGATATATTGACATGATATATGTATAGTTATATATGTAATTGCCAATATAAAAATATTTTTGTTTTGTAAGTTTTTGACAATTACGTGTAGATATATCATGTCGATGTATCAATTATAAGTCATCTATCTGCTAATGAGGAAGTAATAAATGCATTTTTTTTAATGTGTGGTGGGTGCTTAGTTGCAGTGACTCCGTAAGCTGTATTACTTGTCTGGCTATCACTGCAACTCTTGCGGTGTAGTGTGTGTAAGTCGTGTTTAAATGGCTTTGTGACAGCATCAAATCGCCTTTTATGATGCCGCGCTGTTAATCACTTTGCTCCCAACAGCGAATGGCAAGTCGATCCGGGATTAAACTCTCTGAAAAAATGTCACCGTCCCTCCAGAGAATTGAACCCCGGTACCTATCGTCCTCTCACAACAATAGTCAGCCGCCTAACCACTGCGGCCATCGACTCGTTAAATTGAGTTTTATTAGAACAGGCCAAGGATCCAGAGAAGTTTAATTATTATATTGTATATAACACATCCGCAACTTTCATATCATCTAATACATATAGCAGCTGAGGTAAGAGGATCTGTTTACCCAGTTTCTGTCAGGGTATTGTCAAGACAGTATGTAAAGTTCCCTTTCCACTCTCAGCGTTGGTGTTAAGATGTCCGGCATAATACATGCCTAATTGAGGAAAAATGTAACTTGCTTCGTTCAGTATAGCAGTAGTATTCTATTTGAAAATTGCGTCAAATAACAAAATCTACATTCTCAGATTGTCAATGACGGTTTTCAATGGTCAGTTTTATAAAAACAATATGCAAAAGACTTTTACATTAGTAAAACCAATAACATGTTTCCTAATGAAACATATTTAGAAGTTAATTAAAAACAAGGGAATAAAAGCCATCATATTCTGTTATCAAATAATAGCTCCATTGTGGCACACAGAAATTTCTCGTAACGCGATAATGTAAAGAGAATACATACATAAACAAACTACAAATTAATACGAGGGTATTAAAAATAAACTACATCGAATCTAATATTCAGCAGCTACAATTTAATTATATTGTAGCGTGAACAAGCTTTTACGTATATTCGTGTTTAAGCAGCTTCGTATTGGTTTATTTTCTAAACATAAAACAGGATCGAATCGGATTGGTAACCTGTTAAGGCTGCACCCTTTTTTGTGCAAACACAGATGTATTCGACCGTTAATTAGTTAAATCAACTTTCAACAGAGATAAACGTTATAATTATATTACCTTTTCAGGTTTTCTCTAGGGCAAAAACTTACTTCAGCGTAGGTGGAAATTTATTTAATGGGGAACCCGTCCACTTCTCCTACATGCCCGATATGGTTCTAGAACACGCGCGTAACGTCACCATTAAGCTCCACCACCGGATCGGACGTTTTCTCAAACTTCAACTTTATTTCGCGTCGCGCTGGATACTGTTGAGCGAAATTTCCTTCGACTCTGGTAAGTACAAGTTGATGCTGTTCCTCTTCTTAATCTACCAGCAATTTCCAATCATCCGCGTGACTTATTGTTTTACAAACGAACCCATTTTGCAAACGATAAAACGCGAACATTAATCTCCATCGGAATAAATCAAACTGTCGCACGCGAAATGAACTCTCCATATTATCGATCTTGTACACTTCGACATAACAATGTGTATAACTTCCTACTACCTACGGAGTATTCAGTCCAATTAGTCGTAATATACATTCCATACTGCGGTGTAATATATCTTAAGGTTTATAGACTGTGTTTAAGTGCCCCATTTAAGAATACCAATATATAAAAATTATGTGCGCAATTAATTTTCTTCTCGAATATTCGAAGTCAATTTTCTTTTAAATTGGGTGATAATCTTCTGAACACAGTGTTAATAGTGTATTGAATATTTAGTAGGTTTTTGTAGACGAACGATGCTGAAATGCAATACAGATTTAACTCGTTCGTAGCGCTATCTTCTCTTAAACCTATCCGCTGGTAGCTACAATATTACACACAATATCTAGCACAGTGAGTGTCCACATACAATACGTGATGAAATTTTAAATCGTTTTTAATTTATTAGCGCAACTTCTATTCTACCAATAACGTCAGCGAAAACACTTGAATAGATGTCTCAGTTGAAAGAGATAATGTAACCAATAAATTTCTAATAAAATGAAAATCATCGCATTGCTAGAAATCAATATCGTTTATGTAGATTGCGTCTAGCAAATTTAGGCCACAAAATCTTAGATTACGCAATTTATTTTAGGAATATTGGAGTTAGTTGTTGGATTAGTTGTCTTCATTAACAACCACTTGAACGTAAACATGGTCGTCATAATTCATTTTAATTTCCCGGAAAAATATAAGGCGCCTATATGCCTTTCCAGTATGTTGCTTGCAGATTACATTTTTTATTCAGATGAGATATGTATAAGTTCTTGGGATATTTGGAACAAAATGAGAACAGTTTAAAACTGTTGATTCAACTGGTGCAAAGCGTTTCTGTTACGTCAAAACCTTATGGTAGCGTTCCACGCCAATAATTTAACTATTTTAGTGATATTTATTGGTTTGTTCATTTTGTCAGTGGTTGCTTTATGTAGATTGGATTACCTGAAACTACTACTTTCGATACTTAGTCAATACTAGTTAAAGTATGTTTACCCTCATGATAAACATGAAGAAAAGTTACTCTTAAAAATTCTTGATACATATATGAATCTACTGCATTAGCTTAGATAACCACTGCACTTGCATTCACTACAAGAAAACTAACATACTACATTACTCAAAATGAGTAATCAATATTTTGTAAAACTATTATTAATCTTTACAAGATCTTTATATAGTACCATCTTTTAATTTCAATACTTGTAAACACTTATCTGAGTACACTGACGTGGTTTAGCCAGCTTTAATGTAATCATATTAGGAAAATACAAAATGATTTTGAATATAGGAAGCATTCAGTTATCAATAGCTTTTACACATTGGTAAACATATTTGGTATCTTGATAGCACTACGTAGATTGGAATGAGCAGCACTTTCTGGAGGGTCACATACCATTTCTCCCTAATATACTTTATGAAGTTACCACAGTTATTCACAATGTTTGCTTAATAAGGGATAGTAGCTATAAATTATTCTTTTATTATTGCTACATGTGATAGAGCAGATACACATATAGGTTGTGTTATATTATTATACCACAGCTTTCATATTGAACTTTTCCAGGCAGTTTGTACTGTTTTCGGGAATTTCAGCTTCGCCTCATACCCAAATCCATTTATTATGCGGTTGCAATGGAAACCTGAATGTATTACTGTATGATACACGTTGCTATACATTGAGACCGTCATTAATATGTCCATATCACTGAAGAGAAACTAAATATAGAACGTCATCTGCAGCTACAATAATTGTACGTTATTAGGGCCGCCGCCTGTTGAAAAGTAATAAAATCTTCAGAAACAACGCGGTAAATAGTTTAAGCATAAAAATACAAGAAGACACTTGCATGCACATTCAATTCATTACAGTTTTCGCTTTTAAAATAGTAAACTATTTGTTGATAATTATATTACAAACATATACCATACATCAAATAAAAATATATAATTGCGAAATTGTGTTGTTAAAATAGTAATAAAAATAGGAAAAAAGAATTTTAAATAAATTAACGGATGCGTTTGCTTAATATGATAGATATGGCCAACACACTTTCGATTCATTCTTTTTCAATAAGTAAATTATGCCATTCATCATATTGTTTTTACCTATGTATGTCACAACTTCCAAGAATTTTAATAGTTCCTGCCATATAATCAGTTACGAAGCCAATACTACGTTTGTGCTCAAATCACAGCAATCAATACTCAACTGTGCTTCTAGAATGAAACATTCTAAAGATGTTATAATAATAACACTATTTTTTTCCTTCCCAATTGCTTTCAATCGAATGGCATTTAGCAATTTGTTGTATTAATGAAGTTTTAAAGTGACTCTGGAACATTGCTGCTGCTGGCCTTGTAGCCTACCTGCAGATCCAGCAGCATCTGATGAGGATGTTGTATTGTAAACTGGCAAAGTAAGTGCTGTTGATTTGTCTAAAATATATATGGTAAGCACCATATGAATTACACAGCTTTCGGAGTCCAAGGAATGTCCAAGGAATTTCTGGCAGGTTCTTAACCAAAATCTGAAGCGATCCATATTTTTCTTAAGAAGAACAAACTGATGCCTACATCCATCCTTGTTTTCATTATTGATTAAAAATTGATTTTCAATACTATCTCTACGTAATAGGATTATATACAAATATATATTTACTTTGAGCATAAATTCTGTTACACTATAGATTATTTTGACAAAAACGATTGCTTGCTAATGTGCGTTACTGTATTTTCAATAACTGTGTTAAATTTTTGGTATAGCGGGTGGTTAGATAGGATGATAGATGAATATATCCAAGGCTGTGGGTTTTTGTTACTAGTCTAAGATTAAAGGATTTTAATTAGTTGTAGTAACTTTGGTATCCACGAAAGAACGCTTCGACAGATTTAGTTCCTATAGCAAATTAAAAGTTATTATTACAAGAATTAAAAGTATTTACGATGTGTTGAATTATATTAGATGGTGGGGCACAAATAAGATCATCCACATATTTATAATTAAATGGTAATAGAAATGCTTACCCTCGCATTCTATAGTCGTATAAGTCAAGAACATTTCTTCGATGATGATAGAAAGAAAATGATTATAAAAAGGATTATTCTTCGAACTGATGTATATTTAGCAATGGCAGAAATCGTATTAACTTTGCAAACTTTTTACAATACAGTAACTTATGATCTGTTCTTTTTATCTTTTGAAACTTCCTATCTACATAATTTACATCTGATCTCTATGCTAAAGTAAATAGAATAGAGCAGAGCCTGAAAAGTTTCACACATTGTGTATACATATGTTTAAAAAGTCCAACTAAATGAAGTATCTGTAAATTCTTTTCAGCGGTCTATTGTATATACATATGTCAACACTATCTGAATATACTACAAACATAGTCAGACAGAAGACTATGCGATAATTTCTGCAATCCATATTTTATTCTGAGTTAAGCTGACTTAAAAGTGTGGGATTAATTCTGGAAGAAACTTAGGGTACAACAATAAGTATCTCATTTTATTATATTCGAGTACTTAGAACAATGTAACGACAATAAACATAAGAGTATACTTACATACGAGCGAAGAAATTACATTTTATGTTTGAATGTGTGACTCATAATATTACTGTTGTGTATGTAACGAATTGGGAGAGAAGTGTTCACGAAATAATGACACGTAATTTGTATGTCAACTAACTACTTATTATTTTTTTATTATAACAAATGATAACTGTAAATATAGTAACGTGTTCATATATAACACTCTTTCCCTTCTCAGAGAAAACAAACAATTTTACAAGTCTAACCTAACAGGAGATCTAATTACACGTGTAGATCTTCGCAACTCAGAAGTGCCACTAGAGCAAGCAGGTTGGACTTGTGCAGAAGGTGCCGACATTTGAATTGGATCAGCTGACTGTTCTGATTTTCTGTCTTTATAAAATGAATTTGGCATTAGAACTTCAGTAGTGGGATGAATGTTAACACTACCTACGGATTTGAATGTAACTTGGTTATCATGCAAGACAGGTATTGATGTATTACTGCTTGTACTTACTGGAGTATCTTCACCAATCGATCTGATTTGATCAATATGTCTTCTCCAGATTCGAGAATCGTCTAATTTAACTAAATAATGTAATTTACCTAGTCTCCTTTCGACACGACCAAATTTCCACTTATCGTAGTTAATGTAATCTCGGACTTGTACTCTTTCACCAACTGTCAATGTCCGAATTTTTGCGGTTGGAAAACGGTTGTCAGTTATCGAGTTACTAACTGGCTTGAATAAATCTAATCGTGATCTAATCTCTCTACCAAACATTAAATACGATGGACTTACACCGGTTACTGTATGAGGTGATTTCCTATATTGTAATAAAAATTTCGAAAGTTGATCTTCTCGCTCACTATCATTTCCTTTTAATGCCCTCAATGACTGTTTAAAAGTTTGCACATACCTTTCGGCTAAACCATTAGTTGCGGGATGGTAAGGTGCACTAAGTTTGTGTGTAATTCCATTTTCGGATAAAAATCGTCTGAAATCATACGAAACAAAAGTTTGCGCGTTATCGGAAACTAATGTGTTAGGAATACCGAAACGTGCAAAAATTTTACGTAATACTGCAATTGTAGATTGTGTAGTCATATTTTTGACGATATGAATTTCAGGCCATCGTGTATAAGCGTCTACAACAATTAGATACAAACTGTTCATAAATGGACCTGCAAAATCTACATGAATCCTTTCGAACGGAGTAGTAGGTGTTTTCCATGGATGTGTTTTCGCTTTTTCGGGATTATTTTTAATTTTATTGCAATCGCTACAATTCTTGCAAATATTTTCTATATCATACGATATACCAGGCCACCAACAATGTCCTCGCGCTAGGCTTTTCATTTTTACAATACCAAAATGTGAAGTATGTAATTCATCCAAAACTCTTTTCTGTAAACTCTTCGGAACTACTACCATTTGTTGCCTAAATATACAATTGCCTTGTAATATAAATTCGGTTTGTGGTATATTAAATCTATCTTTCGCTTGCAACCTTTTGCTCGTTTTCAAGGCTGTAAGTAATTTTTGTAGACTTTTGTCTTTTATTGTTTCAGATTCTAATTCACGAACTGTAATAGGTAACGTTTCAATTTGGTATATTTGAAATTTATCTGAAACATCGTAATCATAAATATTTGTAGTAGTTACTGGTAATCTTGACAATGCGTCCGCATTAGCATGTAATTTAGTATTTTTATACCTAATCTTGTAATTAAAACTTTGTAAAAATAATGCATAATGTTGCATACGTGTAGTTGTTAAAGTAGGTAAACTTTTTGTGTAATATGTATTAACGGCTGATGGTCTACCAGCAACGTAAAAGGACGACCATATAAATAGTAATAAAACTTTTTAATTCCAAAAATAATAGCATAAGCTTCCTTATCGATTTGCGCGTATCTTTGCTGAACATTTGTCAAAGTTTGTGACGCAAATTGAATCGGACGTTCAGATCCGTCAGGATAAATATGAGACAATACCGCCCCAACCGCGTATGGACTTGCATCCGTTGCCAATATTAACGGAAAAGTTGGATCAAAATGTGCCAAGACGCGTTCCGACATAATTTCACTTTTAACAGCCGCAAATGCCTCGTCACATTTCTTGTCCCACTTAAAAGCAACATTATCCCTTAATAAATTGTAAATAGGATATAATGTACCACTAAGGTTTTTAAGAAAACGTCCGTAATAATTTACTAGCCCCACAAATGCTCTGACTTCTGTTTTGTTACTAGGAACTTTAGCCTTCCGAATAGCTTCCATCTTATCTTTCGTTTTATGAATACCGAATTTATCTATAATGTAACCACAATACTCGATTTGTTCCGCAAAAAAATTACATTTTTCGTAATTTACTCGTATATTATGCTTTGCTAAACGACTTAGTACTTCTTCTAGCCTTTTAAAATGAGTATCATCATCCGGACCTGTAATTTTTACATCATCGAGAAATACTGAAACACCTGGTATGTCTTTCAAAATATTCTCAAATTCGCGTTGCCAAATTGCAGGTGCGCTTGCTATTCCGAACATTAATCTGGTACTTCTGTATAACCCCTTTGGTGTACTTAAAGTAAGATATTTTCTATCTTCCGGACGAACTTCCATTTGTAAATAAGCCTGCTGTAAATCCAATTTCGAAAATTTTTCCCCACCGGCCATTGAAGAGAATAAAACTTCAATCGACGGTAACGGATATTCATCGATAACTAAATTTGGATTTAACGTACACTTAAAATCACCACAAATTCTAATATTTCCGTTTGCTTTGACAATAGGGACGATCGGTGTCGCATATTCTGAGCTATTTACCTTTTCTAACACACCTTCCTTTTCCAAGTAATCAAGTTCCTTTTCAACCTTAGTAAGTAAAGCATAAGGCACTTTCCTAGCTTTAATGAAAAATGGTTGTGTATCTTTTTTAATTTCAGACTCGCCTGTAATCCTGTAATTTTGCCCATACTCTTTTCAAAAATTACGGGATACTTATCTAAAATACTCTGAAGACGCGGTTTAGTACCCACATGTGCAACATCTGATAAATTTTTAATATCAATGTATAATTGACGTATCCACTCGCGACCTAACAGTGGTTGTTTATCAGAATTGACCACATATAAATTTAATTGTTTTGTAATACTACCATAGGTAACCTGTACTTGGGCAAACCCTAAAACATCGACTGACTGTTTACTATATGTAACCAAATTTATCTCTGTTTTCTCTAGTTGTAAATTAGAAAAATATTTCTTAAAATCATTTAAACTTAAAAGTGTGACAGAGGCGCCTGAATCCAATTCAAATGTAAGTTTTACCTCATTCACTTGCACTTCTACCATGAATTTCTCTCGATACCGATGATGTTCAGCTTGTAGATTAAAAACTTCATCTATCTGATCCACTCGGCCAGTATCTATGGACTTCATGCACACCTTGCTCAAATGACCTTTCCGTTTGCATTTAAAACAAGATAAATTTTGCATATTACATTTTGTTGCTAAGTGCTTCTCAGAACCACACCTAAAACATTTACGGGAATTATTAGTATTTTTGACATTTTGAAAAGTCACTGGATTTGACACTATATTCACTTTCTTCTTTCGACCTGTAGAATTTCCAACACTGTATACGTTAGTTATGTTTGACCTATGTAGTTGTGCTGCATCTCTGGCCGACGTCTCCATACTCATGGCTATCTCAATTGCTCGGTCAATATCTAAATTCTTCTGTTCAAGTAACCTGCTTTGAATATTTTGAGTTCGCAAACCAAAAACGAATTGATTACGCAGAGCTTTTTTTAGATAATCTCCAAACTTGCACGTTGTTGCCATTCTCTGTAACGCCGTTAAGTACTCTTGAACACTTTCCCCTTCCTGCTGTTTTCTTTGTAAAAATCTAAAATTTTCAGCAATTTCCAAAGGTTCCGGGTTATAATGTAACTTCATTGTATCAACTAACTGTTGATATGTTTTCAACCCTGGTGTATCAGGTGATATCTTATCGCATAAAACATCATACGCATCTGGACCCATGTAATGTAGTAAATAAGCTGCTTTTTTCTCGAGGCACTGCAAAAACATCAAATCCACTTTCCAGCCTCATCAACCATCTATTAAAATTCTTTGAAGTATCAAAAGTTTCGATTGAGAAAACCGTATGTACTGCGTGTACCGCATTCGATCCAGAATCCGTCTTAGGCATAATATCTTTTTCTTACACTTCTTGTAAGCAACTAGCTCTACTAGTTCGTAGGTTCAATGATTCTCGTCGCCAAACTGTTGTGTATGTAACGAATTGGGAGAGAAGTGTTCACGAAATAATGACACGTAATTTGTATGTCAACTAACTACTTATTATTTTTTTATTATAACAAATGATAACTGTAAATATAGTAACGTGTTCATATATAACAATTACTTTACTCTGAAGCACAACTGTGCAGTTCTGAGGTTCTGACACGAAATAAAACATTAGCACATTGCGTATGTACCTTTTTATCCAATTCCAGAGGTAATAAAAGTACTAAAATGTCTCGGCATAGATCCTTCGGTTATAACATGCGATATAAATAAACTACAAAATTGATAAAGCTAATGTGTAAATAAAAGATTTACTACCCGTCGCAAAAATACATTCGACCTTAATAAAATGTCCTTTCTTGGAGTAGGCATACGCAAAAAAATCTTTACGACCAGCTATAAAACATTCCTAATCTTATGTTGGAAAGCTTATCTTGCCCCTTCCAAAATTATTATTAACACTAAAACGAACTTGTAATCTATTTTTCAAGGCCGAGTGTTTGCTAAGATTAATAAAATAGCTTGTATATAGAGTGAATTTAAAACAATAACATATAATGTAGGTATTGAACTTGCGTCTTAAAAATAGGTAATATAGTGTCGATACTACAAAGCGTACTATGTTAAAACACGAAAATAATTATAAGAAGGTATAATTTATGACATGATAAATATTCAGAAAAACGCAATTAGTTTTTCAGTACAGATGTAGAAGATTTAGGCGTACTCTGCACTAATATGATAGAGAATACTCCATGGGAAACACAATAAGTATACATATTTACTGTAATTATTAATAATTTATTTTTGACTATTTGTCTTGATAATGTTTGTAACTTTTTATTGTTAATTACGTAACCAAACTGAGATTTCTACTTCAATCGTTTTGTCACTAATGTAAAAGTGGAAATATATCAGGGAGTATAAGGGCAGAACTGTCGCAATGACGTCATTTCATATTCTTCTGTATTTTATAAACTATATACATATTGCATAGAAGAATGATTCTGATATATCTTACAGAAAGTTTTGAAATACATAATATACAGAGAAAAAAAAATGATACTGCAACGATATTTTCGTCTCTCACACATCAACTACATGAACTTTTCTAGTTGGGGTTTCTTGAATTCTCTTGACTACTATAGAGATGCAGTTTCGAACACTGGACTAATGCCAATGATTCGTTTTAAATGCTGGTGTCTGTTCTTGAAAATATTGAAATAAAAATGTATGCTAACAGAAAAACTTTTATTTGCATAATGGAATTTCGAAGTCAACCTAATATTAAATGAATAGTTTTTTTAACTATAACGACCTATATTCAGGTAAAAATAGCTAGAGAGTAAAAAAGGAAATATCTATATTATGAATTTTATCCAAAAAAGCTAACGGACTGAAAAAGTAAGAATGTACTGTTTTCTTTCTGAGCAAAACAAATAAATTATTTAATAATTTTACTCTGCATTATCATGATAACTAATTGAAAAAGTTCTATAGTTAATTAGCTGAGACGGTAGATGTCTTAGATGTCAAATTATCATCATTGTTATAACAGAAATAACAAAATATCACGTGAAGGTATGCGACTATTAACACAGAAATACGAAATGTTTTCTTTATGTCGTTTCCGCAAAAAACATTCCACAATTTTATCTCCTGAGAAAGGCTCATTTTTCAGGTGGTCTTTCGCTGACAGACGTTATTTTTTTGAATGCATCCGAAATAAATAAAAAACCCAAATAACCTACACAAAGCGAGTTGTCTAAGTTAAAATTGTATTAAGTCCGAAACACGAACATTTTGATAAACGACTTCCAGTGCAATTCGTCTTGTCAAATAACCACACGTATGACTGATGACTTGTTACAGTTGTGGTAACCGGAAACTATACCGACGGAGAGGAAGACGTAACGATTCCCGAAGTCGGCAAAGAGTATCCGCTCCAGAGGGACGAAGTTAAAACAATCGCTACTAAAGTGAATCGCAATTCGACTACGATACGTTCGACAAAAGGTGGAACTAATGAGGAACCCAAACAGTACATCGGATTTGTTATTGGGGTATTAAGCGTCGTTATATTGATTCTAGTGGCAGCTATCGTCTTCATTGTATTTCGCAACCAGAGGCTCAAAACAACGACCGAACTTTCATCGATTACGGACGGAGACAGGCGGTTCGATGAAGACCTAAAGGTAAGGGATTATCCTTTGATTGTTTTCGATTGATTCCAATTCCTTTCACGGCAATATGTAATTCTTATATTTGGACGAATGGCACTTAGCGCTGGTTTTTGTTACAAAAAAAATTAATTGCACGAATAATACAAGTGGCAAATTGCAGTATATGTAGAGTAAGTCATAACTATTTCCTCGATTTCTTACGTCTCAACACTAAGAGGTGTAGCTTTCAGATTTTAATCAGATGTATAGAATGATAAGAAGCACATTTTCAAATTATTTGCAATTATACAGAGTGATTCAAAAAAGTACAAATTATCAATGTTATTATATGCTTTGTGTTGTTAATAGTTTTAAAATAGTTAGATGGCTAACGTTAGTTTCGGGAACTATTTACGTCATACGATTTAATTAATCCTAAAATCAGGAAATATAACTTATATGCGTACTCAATGTTATTTTTGGCGATACGCAAAATTGTTCCCTCGCGAGGCATATAGTTCCTAACGGGAAACATAATATCTTGTTAGTAGATGGGGCAAATAACGCTAAATATTCTAATGAAGATTGAGTTTTAACAGTTTCTGGACAAAGCGAAGTTCCGCTAGTTTCTATATAATAAAATAAAAGTAAACGAATGCGTAAATCTTCACAAGGAAGCGAGCATTAAGAGCAGACAGTAGTTTAAGCTAGTTGATTGGTCGCTAGAATGAGAAAAGGAAGTAATAGTAAAAAAAAATACATGAAAAAATCAGGAAAGGAACATGAGAAAGAAGGTTTCGGTTAACGAAAGAAGAGAGGTAAAGGTTAATCCTCTTTCAGGCATATCTAGAACCTGAAAATAGAAAGCAAACGCAAAAAAATCATTAACTTTAGATCTATGGTAACAACAAACGAAAATGCGAGTAGAACATAGATGAGTTGAAAATGATTTTATGATTCTGTCATACAATTGGAAACAAAAAATATCCACGGCCTTTATAGCAAGTCTGTTGTGATAACATTGCACAAATACTATGTTTTGTAGTTGCATGTTGAAGTAGCTAATTGTGTACCGAATCTAAAGGTAATATGAAACTATGTAGGGATTATATTCCAACAGCAAGTAAAGGATGCTATTCGCATAAGCATAATACCTCTCAGACAATAATCACGCTTAATAGCACCTGGAAAGTAATACTACAAACGCTTTGTGATTAGATTATAATGAACAATAGTAACAACGGTATACAACGGTCTAATATACATATCTAAAAATTTCTATCGCGTTCCATATAACACTTCAAATCTGGTAGTGTAGATCGTTACAATCTCTAAAATAAAAAGGCGGTGTACGATAAGGGCACGTACTAAAAGGAAAAAACTTCATTTCTGAATGTAACCTGGCCACTCGCCTATCTTAATGGTTTAGCATTGTCGAATATATACTACCAGTATGGATCACTCTTCCGAACGGAAATTAACAGAGTTTAGCTTACAAGACTGTAAACGGAGCCCGATAGGAGAGTATACGTATGAAAGTCATATCATGGGTCTTATCGTGCTTTATGTAACCTTTACACAACCTTTCTATGTCTTTTTTCTCGTTACATTGTATACTTTCCCGTATATAACTATAGGTTAGCGAAAGTATACATGTCTCTCATAACGATTTTGAAAGCTCTGGGCTGTTTACTTTTTAGATAAGGTTTTCTAAGATACAAATGGTAGAATAAAGTTCGCTATAATTTTTTAGGTCTGCTCTTTGCTGTAAAAATTTACACTCGTATTGCTAATAAGTTTTAACTGAGAGTAGTAGGTAAGGCGAAAGATTGTGCAGTATAACCAAGTATTACAGGAAACAATTAACATAATATGTAGTTGGATTAATCATCCTCATAGTTGAAGCTGTAGCTTTTGTATTAAAGAAACGAAAGCACTCTTACAAGTTATTGCTTCATAGTGATTTAAATAGAAAGACAAACCAAAAAGATATTGGAAAGTGTTATAAATTATATAATATTCAGTTACTTATTAAAAGAGTACAACTTATGAAAATTAGTGTTGAACGTGAAGTAAAATGAATATATATTTATCTGAAAATATAATAGTAGTAGATCGTTTTTTCATCCCAAACTACTTCATTGTCACAGAAATTATGTTCTCGGTGTACGTACACTCGGTTGATTTAAAACCGACTCACCCGACAAGCGATGTAGACCTAACGTGGCACACAGAAACTTTCAACATTTAACTGGATGTTTGTAGTAATAAAGCAATTTGCGTATGAACAGGTAAAATAGCTACGTAATGCGAAATGAATGGGAAGATCGCTGCAGAAATATATTCGTTTTCAGATACTTTTAATATCTGCATTATTACGTAGCATAGCGTTTGCCAACACCCATTACCATTAATGACATATAAACGCAAATAAAATAATTATTGTATTTCTTCTTATCACTACTTAAGTGAATTTAATAATATGCTACAAATCAATTTTAGAAGCATAAGAAAAATTATTTATCAAAGCAGATAGACAGGAATCTATGTTCATCTTAAGTTTGTTTCGTTAAAAACACTGACTTTATTCGAGAATTAATAACAAAACACACAGTAAACAAATAATAATTTATTTCAAATAATAAAGAAGGTAAACGAAAAGGCAGTCAAACTGAAAACAAATTAATGCACAGAAAAAACTTTTTAATTATTGGTTGGTTCTGAAGGACATTTTTTGCACCATTATGCAAACATTCATTCGCTAAAGTATATGTAATAGACTTTTATACCTTGCCCCCATACATATTCTTACTCATGTCATTTCTGAATTACATAAATACTTAGAAATATAGTGAAATTGTATGCGATAGCGATTTAACTATACAGCTGCGGCCAATTGTTATAGGCACCCAAGTAAAGTAAATATATTCGAAAGTCATTAAGAACTATAATAATATAATATAATAATATATAATTATAATTATAATAAAATACTATAACAAACAGCAATGCCTTTTTATTAGTTCTATTTATGTAGGTTGTATCAGTAAACTAGCGAAATATACCCTGCCTATAATATTTGGCCGCGACTGTATGTTAAGATCGCATTAAGAAATTATCGGTTTAGGAATTTATAAATGCTCCCTTGCATATGAAACTGGATTTAATAGTAAAATATATTGTATATACATACATATAAGTAGCAATGTACAGCAAGTACTGCTTTGCATTCGGGTACCGCAATAAAGCATACTTTTATCGGGTTTTATGGCAGTTTGAGTCGATTCTAAATCAACCGAGTGTACATATGTATATAACTTAATGAAAATAAGATTTTGGATTGTTTATTTTTCTACAGATGATAATGATATAATTTTTTACTTCGAAAGTATCAATTCTGCGATACGTTTTTGAGCACGATCCTCAAAAACCTATATACAGCATTTCTTGCTGTTTTGAGTGAATTTTCTTTTAAAAAATTTAATAAAAATTTATCTTGTCGCTGATTTGAAATCTTCGCCCGCCCTGAACCTAGTTTCCTTTCAACACTTTGAGCGTTTTCCCGTTTTGTCTAGACATTTAAAGTTGTAGATTCATTTTTTTTTTTTAATGTGTAGTGGGTGCTTAGTTGTAGTGACTCCGTAAGCTACATCGCTTGTCTGGCTATCACTGCAACTCTCGCGGTGTAGTTTGGTGTGTGTAAGTTGTGTTCAAATGGCTTTGTGACAGCATCATATCACCTCTTATGATGGCGCGCTGTTAATCACTTTGCTCCAAACAGCGAATGGCAAGTAGATCCGGGATTAAACTCCCTGAAAACATGTCACCGTTTCTTCAGAGAAATGAACTCCGGCACCTATCGTCCTCTCACAACGATAGTCAGCCGCCTAAGCGGCCATCGACCGGTTTTCCTATTTAATATTCTAACATTTTTTTATGGACCAGTCCTCTTCTAATATTGATCATATTAAAACTTTTTCACATTCATATCGTTTTAATAATTTGATTTGAGTTGACTAATATCAAATTAGAAATGTTACCCCAAAGGACTATTTAAAACAGCCAAATCTAGATGTACAAAATTGTAATCCAGTGCATGAGTTTCGCTAAAACATTTAGCGAAAACTTTTCAATTGACTAAAAACATTTTTACAGGCGATCACATACTCTGAAGCAATCACAAAGTTTCATAATTATTCGAGTATTAGTATAGGCTTTTACTTGGAATCAAACAGAAAAATAAGTGTTATTTGTCAAAATTAATTGTATTTATCGGTAAATAAATAGTAGTAAATACCTGTTGTATTTGGAGTGATTGTATACACACATACAATAGTGTATTATTGTGGAGAAATCAGATAAACACCTATGCGATAAGCAATTTACATTAAAAATGTATGAAAACGCTCTTGCGTACATACTAGGAAACACAGCTAATAATATGCTATACGAAAATCGTATACATTTGCTGGATACATTTACTGGAGCACCACCTTGTTGATACCAAATGTTTCTATCAATCTCGTCAGTACAGTGTATATAACGTAGCTTACACTAATATACCACCATTTTCAGCCTAAATACTAACACCAAACAGAGAGATCAAGAAAAAACAACAGCCAGACATACAATTAGATAGGTCAAGCAGTCATGATTTCATCCTAGATATAAAAGTAGCTATTGAACAGATATCTTTTTAGTTAAAAACACGTCCCGACGTCTACCGCTAAGTTGTTGAAATATAATCGCTCGACAGCATGGAGCGCGCTCGAATAGACTAGCAATAGACGGCACGCTCAAATTATTTGCATTTCTAGCGACCATGTGGCCAGATACCTCACGATTACGTACAAAATTACTGTCATTACATCTGCACAGAATCAACACGTTGTAATTATATGTTGACCATTATGGCAACCTTCACAACTCGCTGAAAACTGAACAACAGGAGGCCTAATAATGCATTCAGCATACACCGTATTATTTCATTTTGCAGAGTCCTTGTGTTTCAATAGCGGAATCCCAGAATGCAATGTCGTACTGAATGCAAGATTTGACATATGCAAAGTAGGACATACATAAGCTGTCAATTCCAAAAATATTTCTTAAAATTCTCGTTCTCTAAAAAGGGGAAGATATCTTTCGGTAGATGTGATAATAATCCGAAAAATGCAAACAATCCAAGGCCAATGCAAAAATGTTAACTGTTGAGTGTTCAGATATTGATGATCCTTCCAATCTAACGTACGCACGTCTGTATCGGAAACTGAAGATGATCTAATAGAAGGCCACTATGCTCATGGAGATGGAAACAGTATTCAGCACCCGATACGATAACACTAATATGGTCCGCAGATCGGAAATAGTGTAGGAACTAGCACGGATCCTTGTGGAACTCCATACAAGAAAACCTTTATAGAACAGTAAAATGGTTTGTATACTCCATTCCCACTACCCTGGTATCTTGCGATTTGTTAAATACGATTCAAATAGCTTCAACGCAATACCACGCAGTGTCACAGCTTCCATCTTCGAGAATACTATGTTAAAGTTTAGGACATCAAAAGCTTTTATAGGGTAAGATGATGTCATCAACTTGCTGCCCCAACGCACGCTGACGCCAATTACATAACTCAATGTTAGTAATAAGATCGTTAACTTATTCAGGAGACATCCGTTCAACGGATTTTCTTGAAATGTATAATGAATACCTAGAATATCACTCCACATCACTACATTGTCTGTTACAATGAAGCTGTTGTTATTCCTTCCTAAGATAATTTGATTTGTAATAAGGGGTAGAGGGACTTTGACATGGTAACATAAAAATAGATTTCTATGACTATGGCAAGATATTAGTGTCTAAATTGATAGACACACGCATACTGTGATGGCTTAAAGATACCATTTTCAGAAAATTAAATGACCGAAATATATGTTAAATTGGTCTACATTAATTTTTAGTATTTACTTTAAGCCTTTTAAAACAATCATATTTCCTATTCATTAAAATCCTACGTGCAATATTATAAATAACATAAGAGTGACAAAATTGACAAGTCTGATTTCTATTCCTTTAATTTTCGCAAAATTAAGAGTAGCTTGATGTATACATGCTTATGTACATACATCGTACTATCTGCTGGAAGATGATATAATAGCTTTGTGTTTAAAAACTTTCAAATTCCATTAAAACTTTACAGTGCTGACTCATACTATTGCTTCTTGAAAGCTTTTCGGAAAAAACTATTCGTGGAGATATACTATGCCCAAAACACGCGGTAACGTTAAATCTGTAACAAAATAAGGCTATTGACTAAATGTTTCTCATGTCCATAACTGTTTAAATATAGAGTTCGAAGTTTAAATCTTAACTGAGTACTAACTTACCCTTTTTTACTTTAGTGCTAAACAAAATATGAGAGCATTTGGATTACTCGTAAAATTGCATAAGCATTCTCATAAAGTTTTACATGACATGCAGCAATACATATACATTTCTGCTTTAATATGAGGAATCTGGTAGATAAAACATAATGCAACGTTATACTTTGGTGTGCTATAAGTCCGGATATACATGTGCATTACGTATATATACACTTCCATGTGCGCTGTTTCTTATTAAATGTAGGTAGCTACGAATAATAAATTCCTGCATTATTTGTTACGACATGGTACCTGCTTTGCAGATGTCGATGGATGAATGTGACAAAGCGTCTCTCTACCAAGATTCCTGTCGTCCTAGCATCTACATGCGTCCAGGAATTCTCCCTCATAGCTCGGATTATTCAGGTAAGAAGTATCATTGTTTTGAATGTAAAGCATGTCACCTGACTATTCTTGTGACAGAAGAATTGCTTCGTATTTGTACGAAACAGCGACGAACGTGACTTGTGCTTTTCTCGCTAGATCTACCAATAGGTAACTCATACATACATATTTATTCTTTAGAACCGTTGCTCATAGCCTTTCTACCTTCGTCACGTATTCCTAATTTTAAAGTTTGAACAAGAGAAATAGAAAATTTGAAAGAATGGCATGCAATCACTTTTTTTCGTTTTGATTTTTTCTATTTTATAGGATCGCTGGTATTCTTTATTGGACATATGTTTAGTAACTTGATACTTGTTATTTGGCTACTTCTATTTACATTTTTATGAAATTAATTATCTTATTTAGGAAAATAGGCCGATAGTTTGCACTATAATGCACTATGCTTTTATTTAACATTAAACTAACGTAAAGCTTTTTTCTACTCCCATACTTAATTGTATTATTAGATATGCTGAACCTATACTTTAATGATGTCCATTACGATACAGATTTTCATTATGATACAGGTTTACTTATATACAATAGGAATACCGATTTTTCATTACGATACAAGCTTATATCCAATAGGAATGCGACATTCCAATGTTCAATATGGCCGTGACTACATATCTGACAGATATAAAAATTAATTAATCTTGACAGTTCTCTGTATGTATTTAAATATAGGAAAAATTGAAGAAATACGTATGATATTCTGGGGTCGTAGAAAAAATAGTATATGAAACTCGCATTTAATGGCTATTAAGACACTTGTATTCATTACAATAATCGGCTTCGCCTCGTATTGTAATTTTCATACTCGTGTCTGAATAGCTATCATTAAATGCTCATTGCATAATATACTATTATGCCATTACATACAGTGTTTTGTTAAATATTTAAATTTGGGTATTTATTATTGTTAATTAGTATTGATATTATGAAGGTATATTTAAGTAGTATTTTATACTTAATACATGCATGATCTAGTTGCAGTTATTTGTGATCGAAGAAAATAGAGGAAATCCATAGCTACTGGTTCTTGCTTCCGCATTAAATAAATCAAAATTTTACATATATACGTCACAGAATCAAAAATATACATGATGAAGTTATGTAATCATCGGATACTTTAGTGTCTTTAATATCGGACATTGAAATTTCTACAAAAATCGTATCGTTTTTAGTATAAAATAATATAGAATGCAGCATATGTCGTAATATGTGTTGGCTTCCTATGTTTCGAATAATATTATGATATAGTAAATTTCCTGTAGTAGTTTTTCGTATTCGTAACTCGTGTTCCTCTCATAAACCAAACGTCGTCCTGATGCACATACGTTTTTTATAATAAAACTCTCTTCTGATGTGCGTTATATCAATTGTCAGGAGAACTACTGCACCGTCCCTTCAAATTAAAGATTCGAAATGATTTTTTCATTATCCACACGTCGACAAAACCGGAATTAGAACAACTTCAAACATATTCGATGTGTATAAGAGAAGGTTCAACTATTTTAATGACTTAGACCGGTGGTTTGCGCATAATTATAATTACATAGAATTGCAGAATCAACATGTAATTTTCTGATTTTACACGCGTTTACTCTAATGGATATAGCTGTCAAACTTGCTTGGTCCCCCTGTTGTTCCACTTCACGCATTATCACTTTAGTGCTAATCGTGCTCTACCTACACTATTTTGTGCAACGTCTTTTACAAGTTTGAGCATTCCATAAGTGATGGAGTGTAAAACACTAGCACAATTAGCATTAATACGTCATATTGACTTTAATTTAAGGTACTCCTTGGTTGTAGCTGTGGTTGTAGACATTAAGTGATGAACTGATGACGTTATTAGTGCGTCGCCTTGACACCTGAATTTATCGCACTGTCAGTAGAATAGTTTTACGCTCTGTCTTAATTTTCAGCTGTCAATTTTGTTCAATAACTAGGACTAACTAATTTGTAACTCTCGTTTCCACTGTGGTTGTCTAATGGCTGTACTAATCTCATATTATCCAATAGTTACACATACGGAAGTGGTTCCGTGTAGAACTTTTCGATGTTCTCGAAATTTATGAGTTCTGTAAACATATTATATTTGTACATGCTATATAACGACAATATTCGTTTAAAAGACTGTAAGGAAGTACGAAGAATTGTAAATTTGTTTGCAATTGTAAATTTTGCAGCTGATGTCATATTACGTACTTACGATTTACAATAATTATAATAATTTGCTTCTTGCAGTTGCACTGGAAATGGTATCAACTTTCTTTTAATCGGGATTACCTTTTTTTATCGACTTGTATTGTCGAAAAAAATTTGAGGCTACTTGGTTTAATAAGGCTTGCCTCTAAAGTAGGTTTTTTTGAACTAAACATTTTATTGAAGATAACGATATCTTATGATATTCAAATAGCAATTAAAATTTTTGTTAGCTCTAATTAGTACGTTTCACATTAGAAGCAGTATCCATTTAGTTCCCTATAACTAAATGTCATAGTTTTAAAATTGTATTGCAAGTTGTATTAAATTTAATTTTGTAAAACCAATTAGGCTTTGAAAATTAGAATGAATAAATAAAAACAAAAATAGTGATTAAGAATATGTTCTATTTCATAAATTACATTTCGCGTTTGACTACATTACAGAAAAACGAAAAATGTTTTAAAATAGTTCAAAAGTTTTTAATATGTGAATCACGTTTTGATGAAACAACCGAAAGCAAAATTGAATGTTTTTCCAAGAAGCATATAATAGACTACAACAAAGTAGTTTATCCCCCAATATTCGGAAAAAAGTAATACCGTAACAATAGACTAATATGCTCAATATCTACTGTAATATAACCAGTGAACAATGTGAACAGAAACACTAATACTCCGCTAATATAAATTGTCGCACACGGGCTTTCTTTTGTTTGCTTTTGGCGAGAATGATACCGAATCCAATATGAAAATGCATTTTTTAAATCCAAGTTTCAGAAATCTTTAAGCAATCACAGGCAATTGAAATTAAATTAATCTGTATCGCTTGTATGACTAGCAATTCTTGAAGTGTAGTTTATGCGTATGTAATTCTCTTAAAGTGGCTTTGTGACAGCCATTTATAACCCTGTGCTGTTAATCACTTTGCTCTCAATAGCTAATGGTAGATCGATTGGAATCCAATTCCGCGAGAAAAATGTCACCTTTCCTTCAGGGAATTAAACCCCGACTCCTAATTTTCCACCACAACAACAGACAGCTACGACTATAGACCTGATTTCGTTTTGTTTTTCATTCCTTTATAGCAACTTATTTATACCAAAGTCGATTTTACAGACTAAAATTCAACACTGTTTCTCTAAATAACTGTAAAACTGCGGCATATAAAGAAGGAGATAGAAACTGCCTCTAATTTTGAAGGTAGTATGCAACCAAGTTATAAAAACATAAACAGCTATTTAAAAATAATAGGATATTGATATTTTCTGGATACAAAATTCAGTTTTTTTTCGCATGTGCGTATTGTATTAGTTTATGATACATCATTGGTACAACACAGCTTTCTAATTAGTTACCTAAAATTTTAAATTTTGGTAGGTATACATAATTTTTTCAGAAATGCAATTGTTTGTAATTGCGAAATCGTTTTAAGGTCAATGTTGTTTCCATAGTTATGTGTGAGAAGCAGTGTAGTAGAAGTGGCTACATTGCATTATATTTCTTTAAATATTATTTAGTTTGACCGAAGAAACATTCGTTACAGTTTTTGCAATCTAATCTATAGACGATTACTTCTATATTTTTTATTAAGTTTTTTTTTTAGATTAAAAAAGAAATTTATTTTATCAGTAGCTATAAATATTATACTAATATTTAATTTACAAAGTCATTTTTACTTTCTCTTTCAAATTAGGTGTATGAATTGTAATGTTAGCTAGCGTTCTTTTTAGCTCCTGTATTCTCCATAAAATTTCTTTTTCTATGCTTAATATTTGATATTACCATATCTTTGTACATCAGCAACATCATTATATACGTGAGATAGTTAATGCTTCTATGTGTGATTTTTTCACAATGAACTTAATGGAGCACGAATCTGTCTAGCACGTAAAAGTCTGTCGCGTTCTATGCATTTTTTTTTTGTTTTGAGAGCTTTCACACATCACTGCGAAAGGAAATTCATAACTCGAGCAACTGTCTTAACATATGTACGCAGTAGTAACACATTAGCGTTGTCTTGTCGAAGATAAAATAATTACAATAGCAGCGCTAAACAGGTTGCAGTTAGTATAACTGGAATATTAATCTGCAATTTGGTGTAAATTAGGAAAGAAATATGAATTTTGAATTACCACTAACAGTTTCCATTTACTATAAGCCATATTTTAGATATATCGTAAAGAAAGTAATAAGTAATATGATAAACTTTTGTTATATTAAATTCACTCTTAAGTTATCGTCAAACTTTTCTTGAAGAATTTCCCGAGGAGTTCCCTTTTCAGCATATTTTTTAATCTTTATTACTTGTCATAACTTTCAGTTAGTCGTAGGAAGTTTCACAGCCTACAGATGAATAATGTGCTCTAATGTTTATTACGTATCAGAATACACAATGCTTTAATAATATGACATTTACCGTTTTATACACGTATGTCGCTTTGGAACAGATTCACTGTTAACCCATACGTGTAATCACTGATTCAAATACTCGCAGAAAAAGCCGCTATTTATATTATAGATGATTTATATATTATGGAAAATGGTGAACAAGACTTACGGCTGAGATTATGCGAGTAACGCGAACATAAATCAAACTGTACTTGTACCAGTGAAAATACTTATCTCTCAAACGCATACATATATTTCAAGCAATTGACCGACTCGCGCGCGAGGAGGTGTCAATAGCAGGAAGTCAAATATCGATTCAGGCATATGAATGAAACGATATTTATATCCCACCCACCGTATTGACACTATTTAATAAAAAAGGGAGCTGAGAATATTTCGAAGCACATGTTTAACAGATTGATATCATCAGAATGAGCTCATAGTTAAGGTTGACATACTTATAACCGACATGAGATTGCTGCCATGAAAATGCCAATTCATCAGACAAGTGCTAATGATGATTTTAAATTATAAAATGAAATCAATACACAGATTTACACCATCAATTAACAAAACTTTACAGTTTAGATACCACTGCTGGAAGTATAGCTAGAACTAACGAAGCTTGTGCGCTGTTAGTGTAGAAAATAGACTGCTGGTACTACATACATTATATTTTTAATGTTACCACCATATATGTATCAGTAAAACAGCAATGTTTGCAAGAAGCAAATTCATTACTGGAGCAATAGAAAATTTATTATTTGGAAGTTTCCAATATCTTAAGGTTGAAATGAATGCTGGGAATTTCGTTTTAACTATAACAAGGAGCTGTCATATCTGCAGTAATAGTCAAAGGATGAATGAAGGAATTAAGACTGTAATACTGGATAATCTTTCGATTAGCTGCCAAATCTGCAATATTTTTAACCCATCCCTAGTAAATGTCTACAACAATGACTAATGTGCAGGGTGAGCCAGTCAACGAGGTAAGCGACTGTATCTTGGAAAGTATTTGTTCTAGGTTCTGCGGGAAAAAATATTGTGTAACTTCTACGTCCAAATCTAAAATTTCTATTATCTCAGGAAATCTCAGAATAAACTATAACTTTTCTATCATCAGCTAAAAGCTCGTTTCATACCTGATAATTCTTTAGTGATTTTGTTTTTCGTATCTGTCATAATAAGAGAAAGAGAGTCTATTTTTCAATGTTTAAATTTTAAAATTTCCGTTACTATTAAACCTCTTCGAATAATCGCGAACTTATTTGAAAGGGACTTATATCGATTTTAATAGCGTTTACATCCTCTATCCATTAGTTTCAAATAGATAAACCAGAGGTACCCTTTCAGAACGGTAATATATTTTTACGATTTGCTCTAAAAAGTTAAATGGAACGTTACTGTTGCATTAGTGGGTTCTTAAGCAGCTTTAAATTATCAATAATTGAAAACCACATCTCGATATCTCTAGCTTAATTTATCGCAAAAAAAAAAATAAAAAGCTAGGGTCAGCCGGCGGATGTAATCATTAATATAATATAATCAAGGTAACTGCAAATCAAAATTACATAACTGTGAATATTAGAAACCGAATAACCTCGCTTATTCAATTTTATTAATTTAAGGAGGATGATACTGTTCGACTATTTTTCCTCAAAATGTGACTCTAAAATAGAGTGAGCTTTTACCGATGGCGCAAATGTTTTTACCTCCTCAAATATTCAAATTGCTAGTCGTCACTATTCATATATCGCTCGAGATGTTCATGGGTAGCTCAAATAGTAGGTGACAGCTTCTACTTCCACTGGTATTAACGGCATTTCCAATTCCGTCGTGTATACATATCTTATGTTGTCGTAGGTCTCGTTTGAAAGACAAGATATTTTAGTCGCCCCCAGAAATAGAACTGAATAAGTCAAGTCGGGTTACTCTGCTAGTCAAGGAAAGAGTATTGCCGAACTTTAATTGAAAAATGTAGTGGGCAGTTAAAGGAACATATTTTACTTTGTTTGAAGAGGCATATTTTCCCATAGGGCAGGTAATTCATTATGAATGAACCCCAAAAAGTGATTGTCAGTTAGTGGTTGGTGAAAGCTATAGAGTCCAATGATTGTATCCCCTAATATGTGCCACAAACATTGACACTCCAGCGTCCCTAATATTGCACTTCCCGCATCCAGTGGGGACTTTTGGCAGACCAATAATGAAAGTTATGCAAATTTACTTTGCCGTCGCTGTAACGAGCCTCGTCGCCTCGTCTGTCGAAAGAAGTTGCAATAAAAATCTCCAAAGTCTAATGGCAGAAATGACGATGATGTGGTGTGTATCACATTACGTACCCTCTTTGAACTACTGCTTCTTTCTGCTGCCTCGCGATTCGTAAAAAGCATTTAGAATGCTCAACGTTAACATCAAGCAAAGGTAAAATAATTTGTAATTTATGTCATCACGTGATTCAATTTCAGAATGTGTATCATGTTCACTTTCACTACCATTTTTACAATGCTCAGTATCATCACTACTAGTAACCTCACTTTCTATATCATCAAGCCATTCTATTACTGTCCTTTCATACTCATTATACGCACGTTTAGCCATTCACAAAATATTACGTAACTACTGACGTGGTGCCTTTGTAACCCCAAATATACTTTGAAGCGGTATTTCACTTATATATTTGCACTGATATCCGCATAAACAATTGAGCTAAATGCTAATTGTGTAACTTGAAGGTAGATAGCGCATGATCAGTTTAACATTGAATTTTAAACAGTACCGGCAAATTTAAATTTCATTTGGGTCACAAAGGCACCACGTCAGTAGTAGAAGGTTAGAAGTTTTACTGGACCACTTGTTATCAATATTTTTTCCTGCAACTTAGTATAAATGCCTTCTGACACACAGCCGCTTACCTTTCTTAGTGGCCCAGCCTGTACAATATTAAATACTATTAACAATAATAATAATTAAAAGGTCTAATGACCCGTCTGCTACGCAAGATGTAAAATGGCTTTGATCTTTAAAACCGACACTTTTTAGTATTTGTGATATCTTGATATGTCAGATGTACATATATTGAACTATTAAAAAAATCTGGTAAAGCAGGCCATTAAAGAGTAGTACTAGATTGGTGTGTATGTACATTCTGACTTAAATAACATTAGATTGGCAGTGGGACCTATCAGATGTATTACTTCGAGACTACTGCTGTCTGACGGACATGTGCCTACTAAAATTGGACAATTTTAATCAAGATATAAAGCGGTTGTGCTCACAGATATGCAAGATCTTTGGCAATGTAAACAGAAAGATTGGCAAAAAAGAGAACTTTGTTTCGAACTTAGTTTTATCAAATTTATATTCCTATTATACCAATTATAACAAAGTCAACCACCTAGCAAAAAAGGATAAAGGCTAACACAAACACAAGTACTATTATTGCAAATTCCCAAATCAAAATCGGTTTGTATATACTGTGCATATAATGTGCAAAACTATTTTCTCTTGTTCTTGTTTTTTACTGCTTTTAAAGTTATGCTTTTACAAACATTCTAGCAACGATTTAATTTAAATCGTACTTTTTGTGTGACTGTTACCGGGAATTAAGTTCCCGCATTTGTTTAATCCCGACAATACATTCGAAGAAGGAAACAAAAACGAAGCAGTTTATTTACATTTAAGGAAACTATGTATATAAATTAGCGGGAAACAATGTAATGGATCAAGCAGTCTTAAAAAATGTTCTCTAAACTAGCAGTCGAGTAACCGAGCTTACGTGCAAAATATTAAATAAATTAATCAATCATGATCGTGATTGATTTTTTTAATTAACACACATATACAGGATGGCCCATCGTAAACGAAACAGACGAATTCTCATTGAAACGGTAGCTTTTTGAAAAAAATGCCGAAAGACGTTAAAGTTGTTGTCTAGGGGGACACATATACGTTATCAAGTGATGCCTCAATTGAAAGAAAATTAAATTCTCTTTACAACGATACTTGCTAGACTTCACTCAAACCGCGGACAAATCTTTTTTTGTAAAAAGATCCAGAAAAAGTTTTTGCAGTTTGCCTTTATTTTGTGCTGTACAAATGTAAAAAATACATATGTCCCCCTAGACAACAATTTTAACGTCTTTCGGCATTTTCTTCAAAAAGCTACCGTTTAAATGACAGTTCGTCTGTTTCGTTTTCGATGGGCCACCCGGTATACATACTTGTTATTATTTTAGATAAAATACTTGTATAGTTAGATTTAGTATTAATTTGATTTATTATTTAATATATGTGTGATGATGTATACAGCAATATGTATGTTTGATCAATTTTCTTTTTTTATATTTGTCTGTATGATTGTTGTCTTCAATTTGTCCTGTAATTGGTATCCATTGGACAATAAATCAATAAATAACAAATGTTTTATGTACATGTAACTTCGTCTGGTAAATTTATTTCATTTTATGATACTTTTATATACTTTAATATACTTTCATAGGTTTTGCCGACGGTATAAGTCACCCGGACTTATATGAAATATCAAAGTAGTATCCGTTGTCTACATACATATATGACATAGAGTGAACCGACATCCATTCGCTGTCTGCATCTCTGGATATCTTGCCAATTACTACTACGCTTATGTATCGCGCACATTGCATACAATGCTGAATATCCGTACAATCAATTCGCTGTTTGAAGTGGCTACATAACCATGACTAGACCTGTATATACATCATCGATCTAAATATATGCATTTATAACTACAGAAATACCGACGATAATTAGTTCTGCTTGACTGTTTCTTACCAAAAATGTGATCATCAGAAACCAAGGGATTCATAAAATTTTTCATCTATGTACAGTCTTTCGTTATTCTTTTTTCTATAACGGAGTTTTTGTAACTGCTGCGTGAGTATTTTTGTATTTGAACCGCCTTACCGCATTTATTCGAATAAAACACATGTTAAACTATAAATCTGCAATCACGCTGAAATTTGACTTTAGTCTTCAGTAGAAATTAGTTGATTTTATACGTGCCACATAATGCATTTTACCAGTAAAAAATTAGTCAGTCGAAAGCAAATCAATATCTAGGAAAGTTAGTAGCTACTTTTTCTTCTTGTCACGCGTTTCTATACCTCATACTTATTTACATATATTGGTACTTGCTTTTCAGTTTCGCCTACAGGGTGTTAATAAAAAAACTTTACACACTTTGATAGGCGATAGTAGAGATGAAAACAAGAAAAAAATCCTAATACACTTAAGACCAATACTCATTGATTTTCGAGATAGAGCTTTTACAAAAAACATTGCAAGAAACAGCTTAGATATAGCTCTTTTATTAAAATACAACAAACAACGCATTTAGCGCACTCTAAAGTTATCGCAGAAGTTGTTCAAACTGTCGTCCTTGCTCTTGTAAACAAAGTTGCAGCCGTCGTCGAAGAGACTAACGGCACTTGATGGTAAACACCTAAGGCCTGTTCGTTTGAACTGCTAACTTTGCCAAAAATAGCAAGTGAGTGAAACAGCAATATATCAATTTGAGCGGAGAAAGTGTGCAAATAAATTGATAACAGTGATATTGAGCACTTCCAGCAACGCAAACGAACAAGCCTCTAGTCTTTAGTTGTTGGCAGCCGTCTACAATTCGCTGCCAAAGTTCATCTTCTGTGTTCACTTCAGTGGCGTAAACTAGATGTTTTAAGCACCCCCAAACAAAAATATCTAAGGGTGTTAGATCAGGAGATCTTGGTGGCCATGCGACAGGTCCTTCCCGACCAATCCTTCTGTTTTCGAACCGTTCATTTAAGTTTCAGTTTCTTACTATATCTAGTCCAATGAGTATTGGACCTAAGTGTATCAGAATTTTTTTCTTGTTTTTATCTCTACTATCAGCTACCAAAGTGTGTAAAGTTTTTTTTTATTAACACCCTGTATATGCAATCACATCCTTTGTTTAGGTAATATGTTTGCCAATCACTGACATGATGGAAACTACATGGTAATGTTACGTATGTATGTACTTGTGATTTACCAGCAGCAGCGAGCATTTACAACGTTAGCAATTTTTTCCGTCATTCGTTAACAAAGACACTTGCCTACGAAGTTCCAGAGAACAGTTTAATGTAAGCATATTGTACGAAGGAGATATTGTACTTTCCAAACTATACAAATAAATCATTAAAATATGACCCTTAAACTTAATGCTTTAAGAGCTGAAACAATTTACAATAATTTCACCTATATATATGGTTAAGTACATGTTAATAAAAGCCATTAATTTGTCTAATTACTATGTTGTATATTCTATTGAATTATATTGATTACAAGTTTTTGACTTTAAAATGGACTCAAAATTTTAAGTTGAAAATACGTTCGTCCTACAAAATTTACGCGTAAAGATACAGTAAGCCAAAATACAATCTAGATGTTACAAAGTTAACGAGGTTTTTCTTATAACTGGAATTCTATTGACTGAGTGATGCTAGACAGTGACGTTAATCGGAAGACCTGTTCAATAAAGCTCCTATCACGGTATGTTCACTTACGTGAACTGATTTACCCAATTATCAGAAATTCGTCTTACATGTGACTAAAAAGTGGAATATGGTACAAGATACAGATGAAATTGTAATCAGCCAAATTGATGTCGTAGATTAGTTTGTCAACTCGCGTATCTCTTCGAATTCTGTTGACGGATTTTCTTTCGGATATAAATGTCTGCCTAGTGTCTTAGGTGGTCCAATATTATTGTATTCTTCATATTTTTATCCATATTTATAATGGTAATTTTATACCACCAGTACGTAGCTAACTTATAGATGCTAGTTGATGGTTGGCCGAAAATGACAGGAATAAGAACATTCAATATTCATTAGATATCATAATAATTTTCTGAAGATATGTTTGTTTTCGTTTAGACAGGAAGCGATTTTTTCATGACAATGGATTGGTTTATGCAGTTTAGCACTTTTATTTTTAAATTACTGCAGGCAACAGTAGGCTTTTGTAAGGTCCATTGTATTAGTGATCTGACAATGACAACGACTATCTGATTTTCATATAGTACATTTATAATAACTTTTGTAATTTGCACATTATGTCTAGAGTACAAAGGCGTGGCAATTTTTGTCAACTTAGTAACATTGATAGGGTATAAGGAGTGAATCTCTGAAAGGCCGGTTTATATGTTAGAGATGGCGTCACTAGGACGAATAGAAGTGATAACACTGAATATAGGAAGCATTGTAAACTAGTGATTTGCAAAACACGGAAGATTTATTGGGATGCGAAAGGTTCATTGACGTGTGAGAAGTTTCAGTTTGCTTTCCTAGCATTTTCATCTGTGGCTGCTCCTCACTCCCGAGCATCGATATAATCGATAGCAATGTTGCAGAAAAGAGCTGTAGTAGAATTACAAATGGAAATATGATTATTACTAGCAAATATAGACTCTCTTTTGGATGTAGGCAAGAGTAAAAAGAGGATGCAGTGAAGGGTGTGAATCTTAGTTTCCAGTGGAAAGGCATGTACTTATCAAAGCTATGTCCAGTTGTGACCAAGTGTTAATGAATGAGTATTATATTAGAGAGACCGAGTAACTGTCTGATTTTCTTAAAATATTGAACATTTACTTATATTACTCCAACAAACTTATTCAGAAAATTTTTGCTATGTATTGATAAATACAGGGTTATTCTTATTTCCATGTTACATCGCTTTAGTTACCTGACTCTATTATAGTTTCGAGGTCTATCCCTATTCTGCACAACATCCTATATCCTGTTTTCATCGCCGTTCTTTTATAGTGATAATATTGCTTTTGTATTCCATCCTACGAACATCTTTTTTGATTTTATTACCACATTCATAATTTTATACAGCTCCCCTTTTATCTTAAATAGTGTCTATGGTCATATGATAATTTTATTCTAATTTATTCCCTCGTATATAATAAGATATACATATGTCTTACCTGTTGTTAGTCCTTGTTTCATATTCCGCTGTGCCTTGTTCTTTTGGGGTTAATTTTTCCATTATCTTAGCTTTGTTTGTTGTTACCTTTCCTTGTTTATCTTTTATTTATTGTGTTGTATTCTTTTTTTTTCTGAATTATTTTAGTGTTATTTAAAACAATGTTGACTGTCTCCAGTATTCTGTTTAAACTTTTCTCGGAAATTTTCGCTGAACCCTTCATTTTTCAACTATGATCTTGCTGCTAGACTTTTTTCTTGTGCCTATTAGTGGTTTTTATACACAGATTAGTTATTATTCTTATTTCGTTCTGTATTATTTTTTTATGTATCGTGAGTGCTTCATTTGCAGTGACTCCAAGTTACATTCTAAATTCTAATTGTTCGCGATGATTGTTTTATTTCAATCATTATTATTATATTTATTTTTCATTTCCTTCCTTGTTTGATATTCTTTAGTACTATAATCATCGCAATCTGGCTTTTCATCACACATTTTGATCTAATCTAATTCTTTTTGCCGCCCGCTATTGATACCAATAACTTTAGCGGACTAAATGCTTCTCATGATTACCACCTAGGTTGACTGCTTAAATTTTTGTTTTTTTTCCGGGAACATTTATTGTAATCAATTGCGGATTGATTTTTAACGTATCTCACATACCTCAAAATTAGTTATTAAGTAAAATGGATCCGTTAGATTTGGTGAATAGGTTTATAATTGCAAACAAAGGACACTACACAATTTATATTTACATATATAAGTAAACTGCTGTACATACGTTAAGTGTAGGTATTCGTTTATATTCAGTTCCTTTTATCAAGCATTGGGTCGATATTAGTTTTTCTGTACGTCTAAAATTGTAGTAGTGAGGCCACTATATAAGCCTAGCATAAACGGAAAACCATTTCCGATTCGATAATGTTCTCGAATTGAAAATAATACAGATAGTGACTTTGGTGTTTCAGATAGTGTTGAAATATTCAAATAATAATAGCACTAAATAAATTAGTCGGGTCGATGGCTGCAGTGGTTAGGCGGATGACTATCGTTGTGGGAGGATGATAGGCGCCGGGGTTCAATTCTCTGGAGGGACGGTGACATTTTTTCAGAGAGTTTAATCCCGGATCGACTTGCCATTCGCTGTTGGGAGCAAAGTGATTAACAGCGCGGCATCATAAAAGGCGATATGATGCTGTCACAAGCAAATTGAACACAACTTACACACACAAAACTACACCGCGAGAGTTGCAGTGATAGCCAGACAAGCAATACAGCTTACGGAGTCACTGCAACTAAGCACCCACCACATATTAAAAAGCAGTATTAAAGTGTTAAACAATAGAATTTAGTGGAAACATTGCCTTGAATGGTTTTATCTTAATTTTCCGAGATATATCTAATGGAAAGCGTGCAGGCGGCGTAGCTATTTACATTAGAAACAGCCTGGTTTATTCGGTTTTGAATGTGACCGCATCTGCTTCAGAGCTTCTGGTTAAAAATTGTAGTGGGTGACGTTGATCTTGTGGGCTAATACAGATTTGAGCAATGTTGCTGTAACGTTTGGAGACCTTCTCTTTTATTTTATTCTGAATGCTAAGGAGGTTATTATTGTAGGTGATTTTATCATAAATTTGCTTAACAATAATAGTTACTCGTGGCAATTGTTTCAAAACACGTATGAGTCTGTGGGGCACCAACAATTAATGAGTAGTCCTACTCGTGTTACTCAATCCTCTTCCACATCAATTGACCTTATTTTGATCTAGTCACGTACAAAAATAATTGATAGTGGTGTTAAAATATTATTTTACTATCATTACTTAACTTATGCTATCTTGGACCTCAGTATTTCTAATTTTCTTCCTAGACGTCATACCTTTAGAACCTTCTAAAATCTTAATTATCAACAAGTTTTCATCGATTTTGAAGAGTTGCCTTGTAGAGATGACGTAGAGATTGTGATCTCTACGTCATTCCCAATATAGACGACAAGTTCGATGTTTTTCACGATTTTATAATAAATATAATAAATATTATTTTCGATATTCATGCCCTTTATAAGACGTCTATTTTTAAGGCCTACAGCACCTTCGCTTACTAGCAATATGAGATTATTAATTAAGCTGAGAGATAAAGCGCTGCGTGATTTCAGAATCAAAAAGACGCAAACTTCATTTAATTATTACAAACAATTTCACAACATCCTCTATACGTCTTGGGAAACGAGTACATATGTGTCAGGCAGTTACCAGTGGAAATGGAAATGGAGTTTTATGGAAGAACCTAAAATTATTAAGTTAGCTTGCCCGCTCATCTCAATGATGTTCAAGAAATAAACAATCACTTCGCACGTTCATAATAACCCCGCCAATGTTGGCACTTTAGACTATTATAATAATAATAACCATTTTAAGAAAGCTCATTTTAGTTTTACCATACCTTCAGTATCAGATATTGATATTATCATTTCCTCTTTATAATTTAATTCTAGTTGGTCAGATATCAATTTTCAAATGATGCAAAATTGCTACCCATTTCTCCTTCCGGTGATTACACATTTAATAAATTCTTGTCTAATTGATATATTTCCTATTTGTTGGAAAAGCACTTTGATTACTCCTCTTCCTAAGACATCTAATCCTAATAGTCTTAGTGACCTTAGACCAATATCCATTCTTCCCTTGCATTCAAAAATATTGGAGAAGGTAGATTAAAAGCAAATTCGTAATTATCTTGATGCTAATTCCATTCTTCCAAGTCAACAGTTAGGGCTTCGCCGTGGATATAGCTGTGCCACAGATTTGTCACATGTTTCAGACGAAATTTTTAAAGCGATGGATGACAGTTTGGTAACGATATTAATTCTCCTCGATTATTCAAAGGCATTTGATACTGTTAACCATTCGCTCTTGCCGGCTATTTTGCACTTTATTGGTTTTGACCAAACGTCTTTAAATTTCATTCATTCTTATTTGGACAGACGTGTGCAACAGGTCCCTATAAATGATAATGTATCAAATCAGCTACCCGTACATTTGGTGTTCCTCAGAGGAGTATCTTGGGTCCTCTAATATTTGCAATTTATAGCTCCAATATAACTAAATGTTTAAAATATTATCAATTTCAGCTTTATGCTGATGACACTCAACTCTTTTACTAATTCAATCCTTCAGATGTTGTCACTACTACATTAATTGTGATCTTCAATCACTTGTTACTGAATCCACATCACTTTCTTTAGTAATCCTAAAAAATCAGCGGTGTTAGTTTTCGGGTGTACCAAGCAAAGGGATTCAGCTTTGCCTCGGTATTTATTAACAACGTACTCCTTCCTCACTCTGACTGCTTTAAAAATTTTGGTCTTTATCCTGATACCAGATTGCGATTCAAGCAGCGCGTCTTCAAGCTTATTCGATGAGCTTTTTGTAAATAAAATATATATAAATATAAAGATTGTTTAGACACTAATTTACATTTACAATTTTATGCGAGTCGCTAGTATTTTCTCAATTCAATTTTTGTGACCATGTCTTTCCTTACCTTGAGAGTGTTGGTAAACTTCGCATGCAACGAGTACAGGATGCTTGATTAAGATTTATTTATGGTATACATCGATATGATTGCGTTTCTCATGCACTAAAATGGACTCATTGGTAACAGCAATTTAACTTCACATGACCATTTGCGAATATGATGCACAGTTGTTTTAAATTTTCTCGTACTTCGTTTTAATTAATTCATAGCACATTAAGTAGTATTGTTAGATGTTACGAGTATAGTCTCAGCATTCATTTCATTATGAACACAATTGTATAAAATAATTATCACACGCATTTTACTAGTTAGTAATTCCACATTATACATTAATGTTTAAATGTGTCGTAACACTCTTAAATACTTCTCTTTAGACTCGATTTTCTTATATAGTTTTTTCGATACTTAGTGTTTTCTGTTATAGAGGTACCAGATGTGGTGTGTCAAGAATATGCTGTTCCACATCATGGAACAAACTGCTCTCAGCCGTCGTTGATAGGAAGTTCGCCACCTATGCTCAATATCTTGCCAAAGCCTCCGCCTGTACCGCCACCGCCGGAAAGATATTATCCGACAGAGGATGCATGCAATCGACTTCCCGTCACCCCGTCACCACCAATATCTCCACCAGCGATAGGACACTGTCGCTCGAAAATTAACCCGCATTTCATGCTACCCTTGAGTCCGGAGCCGTGTGACCACTCCGATCACGAAGAAAAGGACATCAAGCTGCAGGTGTTCCCACGCGATCAATTGTGTATAATCGAAAAACTCGGCGAAGGACAGTTCGGCGACGTGCATCTGTGCGAGCTACAATTAAGTCCGAGTCAGATGGGATGGAGTGACTGTTGTAAATTAGTGATAGTGAATACGTTGAGGGTGGAAACGTATAGGGACGAATTTATAAAAGAAATGCACGCTCTCGCGAGACTAAAAGACGTGAACGTTGCGCGACTTTTAGGAGCTTGTTTAGATAGTGAACCCATTTGCGCCGTTAGAGAGTATGTCGAAATGGGGGATTTGTGTCAATTTTTGCAGGAGCACGTAGCAGAAACGACCACACCGCTTACATTGACAGCAAACACTTTAAGGTGAGATAGGGCGCTAACGACGAGAGGTATTTAGTCAGCTTTCTTGTCGAAGAACGAGCGTTATACAAATTTTGTGTTTATATTGTATTACGATAAAATTTATTCTAAAATGAAATGTAGCTCATCTCTATCTTGGAATAAATGCATTCCGCATTTTTCAAATATTTCCTGAAAACTCATTAAAATTTCCTGCAAAGTGTGTATAGTAGAAAAAATTGTTTAGACACTAAAAAAACTAACTAGAGTACGAAATAACCCAATGTTTAGTTTAAAACAAAATCTTGTAATTGAATTAAGTTAAATTAACTAATTTAAATCAAGAATGACTAAAGCTGCTTTTACTCTTCATTTCAGTATTACGATAGGTTGTTTCACAATGAAGCATTATTTTTGAAAATCTAAAACGCCCACCTAAATTACCAATCCTATTAGAGATGTATTGAATCCAGCGATTAATATAAATGCTTCTTTCTTAAATATATAACAGCTACTCATATTCTAATTAAATATATGTGATAGAAGACTTATAAGTGGAAACTACGTAGAGGATCAGTGTCCAATCCACAACAGAACAGAACCAAATACGTCAATTTAAGAATCATTCTGTTATCACTAAACAGTATGTAAACACACCATAATTAATTTTTCTAGATACAATAATTACGACAACAACTTTTTCAGTACGAGTTAGTTAATTTTGTCTCTAAAGCAGCAGTGACTTAACATTTCACATAGATATAATATGTTTAAGCGTGGGAAAATTTATGAAATTGATTGTTTCTTTAAGAAAAAAGAAACTGTTTCATTTTTACATTTATCTGAGAGACGAAAATAATATGTGTTTCTAAAATCAACGTATTTTCTAAATAGCAGGCACTATGCTAGTTAGCTGTTCCTAAAAGGAAAACTGGAAGATTCGACAACAGAATTCGACCCAGTTATGTTAGAAACCTTTAGCTGCAGACCATTAATTGTCTCGAAATTAGGGGAAATGATCCACGAAAGCAATTTGTTTCTCATTTTAGATTATTATTGCTGAATTTACAATCTCCTGCAACCTTTGACATGTAAAAAGATAAACGCAATATACAGTCTGTACCAAAATCACTTCAGTAACCCAGTAACATAATCTTCCACTGATATAGGTATGACGAACTTTAGTCAGGGCTCTAGTGACCAGCATACATGAGACGATAGAGAAATTATAATAGCAATATGGCATAACAATAATATAATGTTTGAGTACAATTTTATAGGAATTGGAAATAAAGGTGTTTGCAACTTACAGACAAGATAAACTTTCTGATAACAATTTACCGGATATTCATCTCGTCAGAAAAGTGAACACTTTGGATGTTTGGTTGTGCAACGGATTTAATATTTCATTAAAGATTTGCAAAGATAATATGCTTGATTTCCTTGACCTTAAGGCATTAGTAAAGGAAGTGTTGGGAAAATAGAACAAAACAACAAACAGAAAAAAGGGTCTCCGCAGAGACGGTTACACAGGGTAACATCCATTTACTTCCTCACAGAAATAAAAATTGTTTGGTTGATTATTACACATCGTCAAAAATTCTGCAATTAAACTGTATAATATTCAAAAATATTACACAATACACGAATATTGTCCGTTATATGCTTGCTGAAATTAACTTGTTTAATATTTTTATAGGATATAGCTCCTTTGGGGGCTGTTTTGGTGATATTATACACTACTTGAATGCAAAGAACTATTAGGTAGATGCTCCTAATTTATGACGAAAAGGATTAGAAGTATGTATTGTTCAACAACATCATGGTTGATAAGCAAAATAATAGACACTTTTTTTATTTTATATATTATGTGTCTAGTTTTCTCAAGATCGCTAAACCTAAATTAATACCAATTATACAGAATGTCCCATTTCCTTTGCACAGAAAGCAAGTTTTTTTTTAATACAAATGTATACTTTTTCTCATTTATTTTACCCCCAACAGGTTAATGTTTGGGTTGGCATTCTAGGCTAGCGATGGGCGATTCGAATCTTTTAGTGATCCGAATCCAAATGACTCCTAAAATAAAAGATTCGTATAATATGATTCGTACCGAAAGGTATCGTATCGACTCGTGATGATTCATGACTCTCCGTCTAGTGATGAGTCGGATTCGTATGATTCGTCCAGTATATACGACTCTCATGTGTGATTGGTACGGTACGAATCTTACGTATCATTTTGGAGTCGTACCGCCGCTTGATATGAATCAGAATGGGAGTCAAGTAGTATACTGGTAGCAATTGATCGTAGTCGTATGATTCGTACCATTGTACGAATCAGTATAACTATACGTAACTTATACGAATCATTTACTTCATACGAATTCGTATATCTTAGAGTGAGTCTATTGATACGAAACTAAATCAAACAGTATATTTGTTTCATACTGGTAAATTGTAGGTATGTTACGAACAGTTGTATACGTGTGACGTTAGTAGTTCGTGTTCCTACATATAAAAACGCCAATATGAAATAATTCTTATCGTATTTTTAGCAAGGTAGACTATTTTCATGAATGTATCTGTGTATTTAGGTTTGTTTATTTTACTGAAATATAAATCTTAATTAATACTATTTCACAAGATCATTAGAATAAAGTCCAAAGGATAGTGCAATAATGAATAATTTAAGCCACCTAAACGTTCTGTGACGTTGACGCTTTTATATGTAGGGACACGAACTACTGACTATAAAAGCTAGCGAACCAATGTTTACGAAATCATAATACACCATTGTAGTATAAACAGTAACGATTCACATTCATGCTGCAATTTACCAGTATGAAACAAATATACTGTTTGACTTCGATTTAGTTTCGTACCAATTGACTAACTCTAAGATATACGAATCCGTATGAAGTAAATGATTCATATAAGTTACGTATAATTATACAGATTCGGTACAATAGTACGATTCATACAACTACAATCAATTGCTACCAGTATACTACTTGACTCCGATTCCGATTCATATCAAGCGGCGGTACGACTGCAAAATTATACGGATTCGTATAAAGTAAAGATTCGTACCGTACGAATCACTCATGAGTCGAATATACTGTACGAATCATATGAATCCGACCCATCGCTAGGCAGTACGACTCCAAAATGATACGGATTCGTATAAAGTAAATGATTCGTACAGGATTATACGAATCCGTATAAATAGTAAAGATTCGTACGGTACGAATCACACATGATGAGAGTATATACTATACGAATCATACGAATCCGACCCATCGCTATTCTAGGCGGTCATATTATCGGTCCCTTTTTCATCAATGGCAATTTATTTCGGCTCTGTATTTGCAGTTATTGCAAAATGAAATAATACTTGCCTGGCTACGCTCTATCCACATGAAAACAATGAACACCTGCCCAATGACAGCATCTGGCTCGAGCAAGATGGCGCCCCACCACATTATGATGTAAATGTTCGTCCATATCTGGACAACGTCTTTCCCCACAGATGGATTGGAAGACGGGAAACCATTGAATGGCCAGCCCGTTCGCCAGACTTAACTCCTTTAGATTTTTTTCCGAATTAACGATACAAGAAATTCTCCGACATTTTTTAAAGAACTCTGTTCGGGGTTTTGTAAATCGATTGGGTCATTGTCAAATTACTAATGGACGACAATTTGAACACTTACTTTAATTTACTTTGTTATTAATTTGTTTAATTTTTCTTATAAAAAAGTTATTAAAATGAATTTTAAAGAAACAAAAAGGTTATTGTAATGAGAAAAAAATTCTCTATTAAATGGTAGAGTAAAATTTACTAGCTCCCGTTTAAAAAAACTGCTCGGACAGGCGTAACTAAAAAACAATTCAAATATTCTCAACTGTAGATCAAAATATCCTTACAAACTTTTATATTTAACATAATTCTCTAAAAGGTATATTAACGACAATAAATCGCCGTCTCCATACTTTTAACTAATCCTGTATATAATACTTCTAGAGGAATATCTGGAAAGCGGGCTGAAATATACCCGAACTGTTTTTGCTTCCTTCATGACTTACATATCTAATAAAGTAAATTAAGTTTTTGATTTCAGTTTTTTCATTTTTAGTAGTCACATCTATTGACAACTTAATGTGTTACATGCTGCTGTTCGATAAAGAACAAGATGGTTAATTAGAATAAACTATGAAAAAATATGAATTGCTTTATTGGTTTAGGCGACACCGAGAAAGATAGTTGTAACTTTAGAAGTGATAGGGAACAAGTATTCATACAGATATAGTCGTTTTAGAGTTTCAATACTTTTTCAATTTCTTCACAATCGGACAGCTATTTGCGAAAATTGCAAACAGAAATGCTGAGTAGCTTGAGCATGTATATATACCTATTAAACTGACAGAACCGTTTCGAAATAGTAACCGATAATAACTGTTTCAAAGCCTTCTATTTAAGCGCATTCCATTAAAACGCAAAATATCGACATTACTCCCCCACACATGTCGATTCTCGATTTGGCCGACGTATTTATGGAAACGAGCATTTTTTTTTTGCTTTAATTTCAATGATTTACGGCCGCACCGAAAAAGTATACCAAAAAAGTCGATATGAAATTTAAAATGCTTTTTCCTGTTATTAATTGTTGTCATTTATTTCCAGTTACGGTTGCCTTATTTACATGGCAACGCAAATAGCGTCTGGCATGAAATACTTGGAGTCGATGCATTTTGTTCACAAGGATTTAGCTACGAGGTAAGACTAATTTCGTAATTATTTGCAAAGTGTTTCGTTATTATTAATGTTTCGAACTTATTTAAATTGTCACTTATATTTCACGTCACGTCCGGGGTGTATTTTCCATTAGGCGGAAGTCGTTCAGCTGAAAGCCGGCATCAGGCAGTAGTAGTCTAATTAAAATGCGACTGGAAATGCGCCTCTCTACGCCCTTTCGTATCTGAAAACGTCCTGACAAGCTGTCGTATTCTTTATGCACATAAATATGTACTACAAATTGAAATCTTAATAGCGGCCGATTACGAAATAGCTTTCGCACAGCGATATTTACGGCGGTTATAATAGAAGAAAGTGCAGATAGAATGGTAACTCGTGGAGTGTTAAGATCGTTGAAATTCTAACTTTTAATTGCCTTCATATTAGGTTAGTCTTTCCTGGGAAGTCTGGTTAATTTGATATCAGTATATTCAAGTACCATCCTTTTTTACAGTTATTACTGGTACATACTAATTTTTCTTTGCTCGACTACAATATCATCAAAATCCTAGTGGACTATGATATCATTTCAACTATACGGCAAATGAAAAACTACAAGCAATTAGACGCGGAAAGAATATGTAACACGATTAGTTTTTTATTTTTCATACTCCAAGATCCTTCTATATACACAATAGTCGTGCAAGCTCTTCTGAATTACGTTGATAGTTATATCAATTTTATATGCTTTTGATTAAAAGAAAGTAATCGCTTCTGTTGAATGTGCAATATTTTTCTCTTGGAAACATTAAAAGTATCTGTTAATCAATGTAATGCACAGTATCCTTCGAGTAATTTACATGATGGAGTGTAACTAATATTTACCATATACTGTATGGTATTCTCTTACTTTCTGCGAGAGCGCTCTAGTAGTTCTATCTTAAGTAATGGATATAATATGTGCAGTGTCTATATTTATATTTCAATAGTTTTCTATTCTAATGTTTGTTGACAGTAAAATGTTGTTAAATCTACATTGGTAGATATAATTTTAATTTTAGCAGAACTCGAACTATTTATCCACTTAAAGTAAGTCATATACCGTTGACAATTTCTTAGATACAGAACACAAAAGGACAGGGTACCTATTAAAAGCAGTAGCGAGGCGTTACATTGTGTCGGCTCCTTTGATCTTTATGTATCAGCTTTTTGGTGACATCCATTTTGTATTTGGTATCCATTTTCCGGCAAGATACGTTTCCATTCATGTGTAGCATTTATCAACATTAAGACAACGCAACATTCTTATATACGTCCACAGTAAATGTGCCTAAAGCGTAGAATTTTTATAATTAACCGTGAAGTCCAAAAACTATTTGAATATGGATTTTTTGTTTATTTGATAGTAATATACAAAACACGTCACTTAATACCAATTTAGAAAGTCAAAAGTAGGATTTTAATTGAAGAGGTAGCTCATTTGAATCAGTAAAACAGTGAAAACACAAAAGGCGCAATTGCTAAATACTGAAATTTACTAAAGCTTATACAATAAAGCGTTATGTGAAAAATAAATTAAACCTATAGCTGAAGCTGATATAAGTATAATATATACAATTTATAATTGCAAAAGATACGAAAAAGAGTACCTAGAGCAACTAATGGTGTTCAGGTCTGTAAAAATGAGATATAGCGTATTATTTGGCGTTAATATGCAAGTTTTGATGAACAAACTCGTGACTCAACTTTGTTATCCACTCTTCCAATCCATTTCGCCGGCTTAAGGCTAATTTTTAAAATAGAAAAACAGGTGTTTTATGAATTATTGCAAAGAGCATCAATACCAAGTTTTAAGTAAATCTGACCATAAAAATGCTATTTTTCAGTCAAACTTTACCACCATTTACACTCCCTTGGGGCTAAAATTTCGAAAAGGCACTTCTTAAGTAACACGTACAATATAAAATCAAAACTGATCAAACATAAAAAATAAAATTTCAAACGCCGCAAGTTTGCATGAAACAATTTGCACGGTTTAAATTAATTAATAGTTAGGAGACCAATATAATTAAAATAAAAATGCTTCTCCTAATAGCATCTATCTTAAAAACGTACAATTCTTTTGTGGTTACAAACTTTATTTCAGTATATTTTACACAAAAACGCATAAAATCTCTCATCCGAGTTTTTCTTTTATAGGAACTGCCTAGTTAGTAGAAGATACTCAATAAAAATCTCTGACTTGGGAGCTTACCGTGAGTTATATAGCACGGACTACTTCCAAGTCGCCGGTAGAAGTCTACTGCCCATACGGTGGATGGCTTGGGAAAGTATTCTCCTGGTAAGAATTCAAATTTAATTGTATGCCACGTACGGCTACCATAAAATTCATATCCTTTCCCTTTTATTCGTTTGTTTAGAGCAAATTTACTACGAAGAGTGACGTTTGGTCGTTTGCTGTAACGCTGTGGGAACTACTGACATTCGCTCGCGAACAGCCCTTCGAGGAATTGAATGACGAGAAGGTTATCGAAAATGTCACACATTTCTATCAGGATAATGGTAAACATGTGAGTAAAAGGTTTGATACTGTATATTTTTATTCATGTGTATATGGATATTATGCATATGTATATTGTGAGCTTACATTCATGAGAGAAACGAGGACAGTTTTGAAAAGCTTTTATTAATTGAAGTAGTTATATATTTAACACGAATCGCACAGTTAAATGAACCTTTCCTTTTCATAAATATTTTTCCTGAAATCAGCGAACACAGAGTTATAACATATATAAAGTAAATTTTCACTACATTTTATATAATTTTAAAAAATTGCGCCCAATTAAAGAGTGAAAATTGTATCTGCAGTAACGAGTGCTGTTAAAAATAATTTTGGAGCTCCATGAGCTAGATGATTAATAAAGCAACAAAAGTTTCAAGTGATGTAAAGCGCGTTAGTTGTTTAGATGCAATATAAAACACAGATTTTTGAAGTGCAAACTTCAGAAACACACATTCAACTGTCGTAAGTTCCAAAAACGATATACCTGCGTATGTGAAAAAGAAATAATTTTATAAACAGTATCACTATTTGTGTGACCTATACGTCATCCAATTTATACGGACATTTAACAAGGCACGTCACTCAACGTTTAGAACCAACAGCCTTTATCACAATATCACGTCCTTCAACGTCTGGAAATCACCATGGAAAAATCTGGGATAAGGCACTTAAATAAATAATTTTCAAATAACAAGCGTACAAGAAAAAGTAAAATATATATTGAAAATTTAAAATTTTAAATTCAAATTTCTATAATTATAGGTAACAATTTTCAAAATTGTAGGAACTTTCCAAGAATATTACTGTATACACAGAATTTTTGCGTTAGATCAGTTGCAAGCAGGTACGCTAGACATTTATATTAATTGCAAGAGTACGTTATGTCTTCTTGTACGGACAATTATTGGGCAATTTAAACAGCAGGAACGTCAAAGCAAAATTACTCCAACAGGACCACTGAAAATATCGTAGTTTTTACCTCAATAGCTTAACTCACATCGCCTATTAAAAGAGCCATTAAGTTAAGTGGTGGTCTTAGTTACTAATACTTTTGTTTAATATTTGTACCTTTTTCAAATATGACACTTGTTAGAGGACACATCGTAAAACAACTGCCGAGTACTCCCATTCAAAGGTGTCCTCTTCTCTCTCAGTTGCTTAATGCGTAGGTATCGTGTATCACTCGTCCCGAGTGCTTATCGTGGATTGAAATTTTATTCGCGTGTGTGTTTGCAGATGCTGCTAAGTGTTCCGATAAACTGCCCTAAAGAGATATACGACCTAATGTGCGAGTGTTGGCAGCGCAACGAATCCGACAGACCAAACTTCCGTGAAATTCATTTGTTCCTGCAGAGAAAGAATTTGGGTTATACGCCCGATCTTCACTGACATCTATTATCGACGGATTTTTATGACAATAAGATAAGAAATGCGTGATATATATTTGTGCCCAGTTTGTGGTGCATAGAAAATTATACATACAAATATATATTTTACAAGAAGTTATTGAAATATCCATTTCATATCGATTAAATTATTAAATCTGCTTAAATTTTCGAAAACAAGTAGTTGTGATATGTTTCTATCTAGTCGGCATATAAAGTAAATTACGTTTCGATAAACATACAAGAAAGCTCGTGAAGTTATTAGCTCAATTGAATTCGTAAGAAACCTACTTTCCCTATAAATCGCATTACCTTATCGCTTCTTTTTGAAAATGTCTGTCTGAAATAGGAGAGGATACTATTCGCGTTTTATAATCATTGTACTATATATAAAATTTAAATTGTATGTTATGAAACACTAGAGTAAACTTAGTTTCACTTTTGAGCAAGTTTACGTATTAAGTCTGTTGCTTTGGTTTGCTTACTATTACCGAAAGAAATTCAAAGTTACTCAAGAAAGACTTCTTATGGTGCGAGTGATATTTTAGTGTTAACGAATGCTCTAGATCTATCACACTAATGTGCAAAATGTGTACTCACTAATGAATTTATTTTTTCAATTATTCATTAGGTCTAGTTATTCGACGATGAAATGTGAAAGCATTAACATACTCCCAAAAGTTTTTCAAAAACTTCTTGTATTTACTGTTAAACCTATGGACTTATGATTACTAGAGCAATATGCCATTCTTTCCGTTTTGCGTAAACTGCCACGCAAAGTATATAAATGTTTCCTGCTTGAATAGTTTACCTGCGCTGGGGTATGTGCCTTCAAATTCTTTTGGTTTATGTAATGAAAAAACTGTGTCACTGTAGCACGCCAGGATTTTGATGGAATAGATGAAAATAGGCAATGAATCATTTGTTATTCTATTACATTTTCCAATATCTTCCATGTGCTTGTGTACAGGCTGTTTCAGATATACTTGGTAACATAGAGGAGATGAAAAAAACATGAACAGAGGGGTATTTAATATTGTTCATATAATTTTCACAATTTTTTAATCTTTAAAATCGTTAAATTTTCAAAAGGCTACTATAGATCCGTCAAGTTGACATAATATGTAATATTGTCAGTAATCGGTAGGAATTTTAAAATACTACTACATCGGTCAAACTCGGTCTGGACCGATGGAAGGCACTTCCATTCTATTGTATTTACAAGGAAAACGGTATCTGAACCAGACAATATGTAAATTCCTTTACTCTCAATATTTTCTCACCAGTCTTCCTATTGAATTTTCAACATAAATTCTTAAACTTCTTGCTTGTGTCACTTATCTAACCAATATCTTAGACGTTATTCATAAATACAAATTCGTATTCGAAGAATGTTTCCATATCAACTGCTTCCTCAAAACTTATTTATTTATTGACTAATATTCACATTACTTTTGACATAAAAAGAAGCTATACTTCTAGGCGAGATATACGCGTTCCCATGTTATTTAGAAACAGCCTATATATTGTAAACTTTATGTGTAAGTACAGATCCATAGTACTAATTATGATATTATAAGTTTTTTGTATTTTATATTTAATACAAATTGACTATGTACAACAAGGCTACGAAGACAATGACATTTGTTAAGTCGAATAGAATTGTGATATGAGATGTATAATAACGATAACTATTGTATAATTTTTTAGAAGTTAGTGAATAATAAGAAAATGAACAATATTTCTTTAAGTACTTTGTAATTTTTTTAAATAATGTATAAAGGATACCTGTGTGCATCTATTAAAATGCTTTTAAATAATGGCTTGCAGATTTTTGCATAAACATTAAAATATAACGACAAACAATGTGTATAATACTGAACTTGTACAGGAAATATTGTTTATTTTATATAGATTGTAAAACATGTAAAACTGCCGCTGGAGACATATATAATTGTAACATATGCTTTAATACTTGTAAATTAAGGACTGATTCAATGAATTCACCTAAAATAGTTTAGCATTGTTTGTAAAAGATGAGACCCCTTTAATAAATAAAGAGTTACATTAACTTTGTGATCTCTTGATTTAATTCACCTGTCCTTACCCATTTCCTGAAGGTATTTCATTTAGCAGATTTTCAGTTTAATTAATTTCATACATTTTTTAAAATTTCAACGAAAATTAATTGAGCCGATTTGTCATCTGCTACGTAATATACGAAAACGTTTGTATTATTATTAGAGAGAATATATTGTCACACCTTCCACTAGCGAGAGCTGGCGACGAAGCGAGCGACCGACGGTGAGACTAGAGTCGCAACGAAAACAGATCCTACAGTCAAAGCTTAGCGTTTATCGTTCTACAGTCGCGATTCCAATATCTTCTCAGTCGCTACTCTAGTCTCGCTAGTTGCACGCTTCATCGCTTTACTATGAACGTACCCTAATCAGTTACAAAAGCTATGTGCATATGTAAAAACCACACGAAACACCAAGCACCTATTCACATGCAGTTATTTTAATAAGTATACGTAAATACAGGCAATATTATATAACTTACATAAAAATACTGGAATTGAAAAGTATAGTTTTGACTAGAGTTTAAAAATATAATTTGCTCCACAACTAAGAAGGCTTTGGAAGAGTGAATTAATTTTACGATTACTTTTAGAAACCTGATGTTAAATTAGATAAAGAGAGTATGATATTATATCAACACATAAAGTTAGGAAAAGCAAATCTAGTGCGCTCTAATTTTTATCCGGTTATACAGCGTTATTCAAATTGACCTGAACAAGTAAATATTTTTGAGACCGTATAATTTTCAAAACGTTTTTTTAACAAAACTTTGTTGTAACAAATAATAATATATTGATTTTCAAAGCCACTCTTTGGACTTCAAACACATACATACATATGTGTGCCTAAAGTATTTCTTTGTGAATGTTTCTTGAGTGCATGTCTTTTTAATATTCATTCTGCACACATACATATCTCGATAAATAATTACGTTGCCGTATGCACTTTATTTACTGTTACATTTGCTTAAAATTCTTGACTTTGACAGTAAGTGACTCAATAAATTTAAACTTTATGTAAAATTCTAGATTCAGTACTGAGTATGTCGTTACATCGAAACCTGTCCGCTGTTGAAATAAATTTATTACAATACTTCGCTGCATGGATTGTACCCCCATTTAAAACGTTGCTGGTTTTGAGCAAGTTACCATTAATAAACAGTGTTTGTAATTCAAATGTTGCTCTTGTTATTATGGAAATTGTAGACAACCTACTTTTTTTAAATAGAATAGCCTGATTGAAATAGAATTAGAATAGAAACCTGATTTTCTGAAAGTTTATGAGTAAGAATATAGACCAAACTTAAGCAAAAAAATAATAGAAGAATAATAAAGCAAAAGAATAATGTTTCTGAAATATTATATAAAGTTTCCTAAGAATCGATACAAATTTAGAAAAATAAAAGCGCCCAAATTTTTGTTATAGAAAGAAACAAAAATGTTTATATGAAAACATTTTTGCCTGGATACTCAAACGTTCTTAAGTTATGTGCAAATAATCATATCGGAAATTGCACAGCAATTATCCACAACTCGACAAAATATCAACCAAAAATAGGAAAATGTAAAAGATAACACAGAAGACTTGTTTGCATATTTATAGGATATTCTAATACCAATTCCAATAATTATTAAAGTCAGCCGCTCGTACTAGACTCGCTTAAGCTGAAAAGTAAGTATTTTAATTCTATAGAATGTATTAATTTTGTACTTTATTTACTGTAACAACAGATAGTTAAAGTATTAGTTTAGGTCGAAATCACTGAAAGCTCTAATAAGAATTACGACACAAAATTGCCTTCCAATAGTGCATCATTAGTTGCGAAGATTTTAAGACCTGTTTCGTCTTAACTTTTTAATAAGATTCATTTCATTTTATATATTAAATTAAAACTAAACAAAACGGTAACTACGGTCCACTAGTCTCCCAGTGGACTCCCCAATAAAAGAAAAGTTTTCTTCAAAAGTGAAAGCTATCCCTATAATATTTCGAACTAGAATCAGAGGTTCTGTAATACATAATTTTTTAATAGTCTATTCAATAGTATTCCCATTTTAAAATCAATTCATATATACGTGTGTCATATTACGAGGACAAATCAAAAACTGGTTAGCGTAACTCTACATGGGCAAGTAAATTGTAGATAATACTGGCGATCGAATTAGTACTGCAATTTGTCCTCCTCTAGCTAACAATCTTTCATGAAACGGAAGTAATTCAGTATTAATTTAGTATAATGTATCGGTGCTGTATTGAGCAGAAAAAGCGTACATACCTTGACGAATGATTACAGCGATATTTGTCTATCGGTAGAAAATATTTTAGTAAGCTCAAAAATGTGCCAAAGGGATAAAAGCAATTAGGCTGTGGAGCACAAATACGGTGACATCTGCCAACTTAGTTTTTAGTAAAGTTTGACTTTTTTTTGTGTGTGGTGAGTGCTTAGTTGCAGTAAACTCCGTAAGCTGTATCGCTTGTGTGACTATTACTGCAACTCTCGCGGTGTACTTTTTATGTGTGTATAATTGCGTTGAAAAGACTACATGACAGCATTAAACGGCCTTCTATAATGCCGCGCTGTTAATCATTTTGCTCGCAATAGCGAATGGTAGGTCGATTAAATTTCAATTCTCCGAGAAAAATGTCACCGTGGTTCCGGAGAATTGGAGCCTGCCTTCTATCGTTCTGCCACAACTATAGTCAGCCGCCTAACTACTACGGCTATCGACCCATTTATTACTTCAATTATTAACGAGTAAATAAATCTTGTTATTAAGAAATATCGCTTTTGGAATATATTGAACCTCAACAATACATACATATATTAAAGATACCTACCACATCGATGAAGTTAGCTACTGAATTTTTGGGTTGGTAATAGCAGATAACCTTTAGGCAGCAGCAATTGACTGCCGCTGGCGTAAGTTTATGTTTATACTCATACCTATCGTTGTACATAATGAAATTTTATTAGTGTTTTCAAATATCTCTTCAGAATTTCTCTATCACTTATTGTAACTTGCCGAACTAAAGCTCCTAGAATATTGTAGATATGATGAGCTAACTTAAACCTGTATGACAGCATATGTATATTCATCAGACTGCTACTAGTTATGAAATAGTAAATATGTCATAGTAACTATTTTGTAAGTCTGAATTATTGTGTACTACATACGTACATTAAAAAATTTATTTCTTAAATTAGTCGCGGGTTACTATATGTGAAAGTATTGTTTAAATTATCGTGGCAACTTGTTATGTATGCGGTGAAGTGACAATTAAGTTCCAAAGGCGATACCTTATTTCATTCGTGAAAAACTGCTATGAACTTTATTTTTGTTGTACAGTGGAGGACCAAATACTTCCTTGGGCTCCACATTTTACGACTGTTTATCGTGTTCTCGGTTTCTTACTGCATGGAGAAATGGCACGCGCTACGTACTAGTTGCTATCGCTGTAATTCAGAGGAAATCCAAAGATCACTCCATTGATTATTACTTCTGCTTAAGAAATATTAAAGAGTCAATACAATGGGACCATAATACGGTGGAACTTTATTAGTGATAACTTTGTGGTAAAGACAGTGTAGATGAAATAAGCGGCGATCACTCATTTTTAACCGCTTCAACTCGGGTAATTTATGAGAAACGTGACTCTACTTTCTGATACCATAAGTAAATCTTTTACATAAATTCTGAGTTCTTTGAATACGCTGTGCGCTGATGTAATCTAAGCAGGGACCATATACAATATCACAATAGTTAAAGTGAGACAAGACTAGCGCATAACTTATGATCTTTCTGGAATTTGTAGACAGACACTCGCTCTGGGAATACAGAGCTTTACTAGAAAACTAGCTAAACTAGACAACGCTCGTTTAATGCAAATACTCACATGATCTTTAAATCTTAAATTTGAGTCGATAATCACGCCTAGTATTTTAGCGGACTTGCTTATATGGAGTGGAATACGATCTACTTCAATTGAAAGTTCATGAGAAACAAAGTCAATATCAGCTTTTCTACCAAACAGAAGAACAGAAGTTTTATTTATATGTAAGTTTAATGAATGTAGCTTAGAGAAATTGATTATACTCTTAAGATCATCATTTATGAAGTGGCTGTGATTAAGTTAGTACGTTCCAAGAAATAATAAATTTGAGTATCGTAGAGATGATAGGAACAATGCTTGAGACACATATAAAGTTTAGACGTATATAATGAATACAGCAAAGGTCCCAGGTCCGAGCCCTGAGGTACATCACTTCGAACTGGTAGAGTGGGAGAGGTAGTATTCAAAATAACAACTTTCTGTGAGCGATGGGATAAGTAACTCTCAATCAGTGAAGCAGCTGAAGGGGAAAAACCAAACGATCGAAGGATAATTAAGAGCAATTTATGATTCACGGTGTCAAATGCTCGTGAGAAATCTAACAAAATAAGAGCAGTAAATTTGCCGGCATCAGTAGCAGAAAAGATGTCGTCAGTAATAGATGCTAAGGCAGACGCACAACTATGGTCCAAATCTAGATTGATTAGTGGGTAAAATATTGAAAAAGTCAGTGATGCCTCGAATCTGTTTTTCCAGAAGTTTTTCAAATATTTTTGATAATACACACAAAATGCTAATAGGTCTCAAGTCTTCCATGAGCTCTGCTCACTTATTTTTCAGAAGTGGAATGATACGAGACTTTTTTCAGGCAGAAAGGAAGCAATTATTCAGTGTACATGTATAAAAAATGTGAGCTATGGACGGCAAAATGTGGGGAGCAGAACCTAATAAATTCGTTACTAATTTCATCACATCCAACGGAATTGGAAGATATACCTAATACAACCGAAAAGATGTTGTTCTCTGTAACCCGAATAAAATTAAACTGGTGATTTCCAGTATCAATATTAGCGTTAAACTTTTTGTAGAATGCGACAACTTTTAGATCAGGTGTGGTAGAAGTTGAGGTGGATGCAGCCAAGTAATCATTAATTGCATCAGCGTGACATAGATGTTTAGGTAAGATATGGTTGCTCTTATTACTTCCAAAGTGTTTTAGTGTTGGATTTGGGACGCAGTAATCGAGGTAAGCTTTCCTGAGTGAAGCAGTAGTTAGATTCCTGAGAATTTTATAGTAAGTAAAGTGTTGTGAATTACGTGAACGTTTAAACGTATTATACGCCTTGTCTCGTAGTTCTTGTATATATAGTTCGAATAGTATCAGTAACCCAGGGTTTATACTCATGAGAGATTTTACATGTACGCAATTGAGCGTGCACATTAAAAAGCGAAATAATGAGATAATTTAATGACGCAACTTCATCATCAATATCAAAAATCCTACAAAAAAGAGTGTTAATAAGATTAGAAAAAAAAACTGACAAAATAAAAGTCCCTAAAATTCCTATAACTTTTAAAGAACGGTTTGAACCTTATAATAGTAATAACAAAATCCCAAGCAATACGCAGGTGATCTGTGAAGCCATGAATAGGCAGTACTTTTACATTACGAACAATACTATCATCATTTATCAATATTAAACCAACTAATGAAGCAAATGCACCCACTATTCTTGTTGGTTCTTGTACTAGTTGACTATGACCATAAGTGTCAGTAAGATCCATGAACAGATCAGTGCTGTCCATACATAACAAGTTAATATTAATATCACCTACGCAAAGTAAAGTATCACACATGGGTAAAGCAACAACGATAGAATTCAAAAAATTTCAATTAATTGATTATAGTCTGAATTAGGTTTTCTGGATACCACACCAAAACTAAATTTTGTATTATTAAAGGTAGAACTTATCCACAGTTGCTCAACGCAATCCATTACAGGAGTATCAATTACTTTGACTTACTAAAGTTGTATTTAAATGTGTAAAACAACTTAATAATTCTTAGTGAATTTTGTAAATGAAAAAAATGTGCATTAGCTGCAACAAAATTAAATAGAATGTTAATTGACGTAAATAAAATGCAGATTGGCTCTTATATGCGGTGCAAAAGATATTTTACTCATATGTGCGGTTCATCCTGAAACAACTATGTAGTGGAGTGTATGCTGAATATGTGGTGGAGAACAAAATCGATCATATTATGCCAATATTCATCGAAAAAATTCTAGAATAACCAAAAGATGCTATCTCAAGTACACAAAGCATAATGTATCGTATACAAAAGTGGTGCTACTAAATGGTGGGAATAGTACTAAATAGTATTAGACATTTTGTTTTCACCTCTACACTGTTTTTTCTTGGGAATGTGTTTTTGTTGTAAATTAATTCTTAATTTACAATGATGGATGCAGTCGCAAATTCGGTGTTTGAATCAACAGTTGACACGATCCACAAATTAGGGAACGAAATTCATCGTGGCAGCTATTGAGCGGTCAATCAGTGTCAGCGACTAATGTTTGCTAAGCGACATCACAGCACTTCTGATCTGGTTCTGTTACAATACAGGTAATTACTGTAATATACTACACCAAACAGGCATATATTGTGATTAGAATAGCACTTTATATCAGTCGATATGGAAACAGGGCGGACAATGGACGAGTAAATTAATACGTTTGCTAAATAAATGTTATTATTGCATAAGAATTTTGTTATATTGTATTTAATACTTACTACCTGGTACACAAAACTGGCAATGCAGTAATTATCAAACTGGTTGCATTACTGCTGTCACTTCAAAGCCAAATTCATTGCGAAAGACACAGCGTTTCCTCTGTTCCTTAGAAATATATAATTATTTAAAAAAACCAAGTGGAGGGTGCATTTTATAAATACTTGCTCGAGAAAATATATTTTGTAATCGAACATTCTATACAGTTTCTATTATTTTAAGGTTAATTATTACAAACATACAAATCTTCTATTCATGATAATCCTATAAACCAAAAACTTAGTAGCTATAAAAATAGAACAGACACCATAAAAGTGACGCTGTCCAGAGAGAAACAAATTCAAGTAATTGTAAATTTATTACCAAATAAAAATATTAGTCTACAACAATCTACAGATGAGTAAAATTATTAATTTGGAATTTAAAGATAATGAGCAGTTTTAACATTGATTTTTCTACATAACCTATTCAGATCCGAAGCTATATTTCTTTTATAAATAAAAACCTCTGGCAACTTTTTAGTTGCTTATGGATTAATCAAACGGGATAAACAGTTTCTTTAATCCCTTTAAGGTGACCTTAAGGTATCAATATGAAAGTATGAAACACCTAATTATAAGATTTTCGTCCTCCCTCCCCAACCCCCAATACCAGCAGCTAGTAACTACTACAAAATTTTAAACCTACCACTAAAGTGCGTGTTTCAAAATGATTGTTAACCTATAGGGGTAATTAGCAAGCATCTACTTACCTAGAACTAGCACCACTTAACACTATCACGATAAAGATAACACCACCTAGAATAGTCCAATAATAGCACTTCGTTTTGGAGGGTGGAGAGGCTAACTAGAATTCGCGATGACAACATGCGTACACATAGCAAATGTAACGGACAATAGTATCTTGAAAACTTTGAAGGCTCTCAGTATCCTGAGATTTTTAACGAAATTGTTTTCTCTCCTCACGCCTGTGGAGGTAATTTTGTAGCACAATTCCAGAGTTCATACTTCTAGTATTTTTCTGGTATTATTTTCTAATTCTTATAATAACTTTGCCCTTTATTTGTTGTACATTTTAAATAATAGTTAATAATATATTCAAACTTAAATATTAATTAGTCTTAAGTTCGTCTTATTAAGGCCTTACTCACACTACTACTACGGAAATTTTGAAACAATTAATTTTTTATTACGCTAGTGTTTGTTAGCAGCAATCGATGAGACGAATTGAAAACCAGCAGCGTAATACTAAAATTCGATAATAGACTAGGAGGGGAGACATAAGTGACTAATATAACGTATTTCGCAGGAAAACTATTTTATCAATGAATTTAATTTTGCTTCACATTATGTTCATTGTATTTTAGTTTTAGTGGACGAATCAATCAACAATTGCAAATATATTATTTCGAAAAGCAAAACAGATATTTTTTGTTAAGGTACGTAATTACAGTTTAGTATTACATTAATGATTTCTTATTTATAATCATTCTTGATCAAATTATCCTGTTGCCTCACTTCAAATTTTGTACTCAAAAAGGAAGAGTAAGGGGTAATCAGAAACGAAGATAAACAGGTTACTCTATGCAAAACATGTGCTGAAATATTTCCATGCTCGGCGTTAGTAATTTTTTTAATAAAACGATATAGATACAGAGACATAGTGAGTTTGTCAATCATTACCTGAATATACAAGTGACACCTCAAATGTCAATAGCCATAATCCGGATAATCTTGTTCAGTTGAGGGAGAAATAATATTTTCCCGTCTGGAAACTCAATTCAAAAGGAATTAGAACTCTCTAACAGAGCGATATTAATAACCGTATTAACTCTTCACGTAGCCTATTATTTATCAATTAATAAATGTTATTATGGATATCCTTGCAATTGTCCTTAATTGTTGTAGATACTATAACGGGTTTTAGATGTGATAAAAAGTGCACAACGAAAAAAATTGTAACAATTAAGTAATCATGTTTGCGTAAGCTTTGAATCTCACAGAAAACTTAATGGATTACAAAAACTAGTACACCATCTACTATCGCTGTTTCTAATACATACTCGACTCTATGCTTTTGTTTGTAATATTGCTTTAAACCGTCAGATTATAGTTTACAAATTTCATAGTTGCATAGTTTCCTTTATTTTCAATATTACCAACGTCGTCCAGAAACCAGACACCAAATCAGTGTATGCATTAGAATACTCAACATTGTTTAAAGTTAATTACAACAGTCATGTTTCGGTAAACATTGTCCAGGTGTTGGAAACCCTCGCAGAACACAGCAAACTTATGGAGTGAATGTTTGAAACTTACAGAATTATATTAATTTTGTAATTGGGCTAGTCCTTTATTCTTGCTTAGCATTAAATTCTAAGTAGAATTTTCTATAAAGCAATAAGTTGTTTTAATTTAATTACCTTCTAAATTTACTATACACATCTACATACTATCAATGAAAGTAGCATACAACACTTTGGATATAGGGCGTCCCGACTCCAATTTCGTTTTAGTGCCAGTAGGTTCGTATCACCAGCGCAGTTTCAACACCGAATACTTTAAGTTTTAGCTTATTCTTTATATTGTTAATCAAAGAAGAAATACGTTATAAATAAATTGTCTCTAGAATATGTAAAATTAGTAATAGTGATTATAATTTCGTTGAAATAGTGAATGACAAATAACACCAAACATACAGGCTGGTCTATTTAAAGTGTAACACTGTAATATCTTCGAAACAAACGCGCAGTAACATGTCTTCAGATATGTCTGCACATGCACATGCATATCCTATTTTCTGCTGCATGTTTTCTGGTGTTGTTGGTTCCGTGTCATATACAACAAGTCGATGTTGTACACTTAAAATTCGCGCACTTGTATTCGCGATTCTTCTTCGCGAATACAATAGTGCATTGAGTCTGGTGGCCGCTAATTTGAACATCTAATTCGATAGCCGTCTGCGTTCTCCCACTATTTACCTTATGTAAACAATTTGTAGCTACTATTAACATTTATTTTCTACTTTTACATTTCAAAAACGACGGGAAAACATTGCTGCACTGGCTTTTATTATGTCCTCATTTTTTGAAATATCTCGAATAATATCAATTTGCGGTCATATGTGGTTTACTAATCACAATTTATTGCTCTTTTAAAATTTGATTAAAAAAATATCATATTCTATTTGAAAAAAAAGAGTTGACCTTGCTATGACCTTTGTGTCTTTCTTTATAGTGACAACAGTAGAGCCATCGGATGAGCCCCTTCATACAGTTAAACTTTTGTCTAACACTTTTCTTCATAACACTAATTGTTTCGAAGATATTACAGTGTTACACTTTAAATCGACTAGCCTGTATAATAATACTGGTCTGCAAAATGTTAATAAATACTCAAATCAGATTCCAAGTTAAGACTTTTGAAAAACATGCAAATAATCTCTAGAGGGATACGTTTTCCAATTGCTTCTTCGCCTTTTAAGTGGTGACCGCAAATTTTTCGTAGTTCCCAGCTGGCCTGACTTAAGAAACGTAATCCAATGGTCAACTGCTGTATTCAACAAAATATTTTTTACCTGTGGTCAGTGCTAGTTGCTTTGCATCACTTGTCTAATTACCGCTAGAACTCTGAATGTGTAGTTTGTGTGGATGTGATTGTATTCAGGGGTCCTTTTACAGCACTATCTCGCCGTTTATATGCCGCGCTGTTAATCACTTTGTTCCGAAAAGCGAATAGTAGGTGGATCGAGAGCCAAATGTCCAAGAAAAATGTCACCGTCCAACTTGGGAATTTGAATCCCGCAACCCCCGCGGCTATCGACGGGGTATTATATTTTTCCAATAGAAAGAACGTTGTAATATTAATTTTATGACGAATGATTACTAAATGATTCGCAATAGAATAACTAGCAAGTCAATTCCTTGAAAACATAGGAAGCTGTTGAACCGTCCGAAATTGTTGGAACGAATTTTGTAAAATGTCAACAAAATTTGGTCAGGACTGAGCTTGCTCAAGCAATTCCTACCATTACTGTTCCATAGTTTTAGAACATTTGCGGAAATTGTGTATACAATTGTTATGAGCAAATTGTGGTTTTCCTCTTGTATTTGAAATTAGAGCTTTCATCTGAATTCTAATAGTCAAATTTAGATAAGTATTAGAAAAAAATTAACACCCGTTGCTAGGTGATAGTTGAGATGCAAACAAGAAAAATATTAATACATTTATCTTTATCTTCAGTAGTTTTCGAAATAAGATTCAATAAATAAATTTACATTTGTAGCCAAAAATGCAATAAACTTTCTGTTATTTACTGGCTGTTGCCCGTGTTATTCTATACTAACAATAAGTTGCAGTTATCGTTGTAGGAAGTCGCACACTTCAGTGTAAGCAAGATTTTCCAATGATCACCTAACAAAAAGTCCAGCTCTAAATAAAAACAAGAAAAAAATTAGAACACACTTACGTTCGATGTTTAATTGAAGAACTTCTGGCAAAAACAACCAGTATCCATTTACTTTAATTTGATATAATAGAAAAAAAACTATCTAACCTCCCTGTTGGTAAAGACATTTATAATTACTAGCTTTAGCTTGGATTTAAATTTCAAAGATATCTGCTTTTGTAGTGAATATTATCTTTCAATGTTCAATGTTTCAATTATATGACTTGTAAGTACTTATCTTTACTTCATAGTATAGTGTTATGTCAAAATCAAATCAAAATAATTCAAATAATTTTTATATTAAGCACTTTACAATTCATTTAGACCCACCCTCTCTTACCTTAGTATGTATAATATTAAAAATAAAAATAGTAACTTCTTCCCGACTTCTGGTCTTCTGGTCCTTCTTTCCTTTGAATTTTTTCTTCTTTTCCTCTTTTCACTTTTAAATCTTTTCAAATCTTTTGAATCTTCAAACTTTTCCTTCACCTGTCTCTCTAATTTCTTTTCTTCTTTTCCTCTTTTCACTTTTCAATCTTTTCAAATTAATTTCCAATGTTCTTTTTCAAATTTCACTTTCTATTTTTTAAATGTTTTTCTACTTTTTAAAAGAACTTATCTTTTTTGTCTGACTTTTCCTTCTTTTTACCTTTCAAAAAAAATCAATTGTCCACCTTTTCTGGTTTCTCTTGACCTCCTTTTCAAATTTTATTATTATTTTCAAAAACCGCGGTAACATGAGTGTGCGTCGTACGTGTAATTTTGACAAAATATTTCCTAAATTTACAATTGCTTAACATAATATTCTAACGAATTTTGTTGGAAATTAACGGAATGACATAACAATAGATATCTTAATGAATATTATGCAATAACTGATCAAGGAAATAAGTTACGAATTAGCAAATTTTGTAGAACCCAGAATGTTTTAAACTCCTGAATTGTTTTCAACTATGGAATGTTGAAACTTGATTCAGTTATCTATTATTATTGTTACAAGTATGAATATATGATACCATTAATATTCGAACAAGCACTGTATCTGATTGCTTTCTAAAACCATTTTGTGTGGTGTATTGTTCGAATAATCAAATAAATGTGTTACGTGGAAATTTAATCGAGATGCTGCATGTGCCATTCGATGTTATTCGAGCTATCTTCTTATGCATGATGAAGCCCCAAACCACTTTTTCTGTCAGCAATAACTAGATTGGTTGACAAGTACTTGTCTCCACAATCACCCAGATAAACGTGGATATTTTTTCTTAGCATTCAGCGTATTATTATAAATATATTCTATCAAACTGACGCCTTATGCTTGCAATCATTTCAATTAATGACCTAAAACTATATTAGTGCTTTTTTAGGAACTTCGCCGGATTTATAAATAATGCAGAAATAAGGAAATTTCAAAATTAGTGATTTTTAGACAATAACACTGAAATGCAAATATCCGTAATAAAATTGTCTACACACCGTTTAAAAGTACTATAGCGAGTACATTAAGATATGTACTGAAATTAAAAAATTTAGCTCAAATGAACATATAATTGGGAAATGATGAGGTGCTGGGTATAGCTGCAACTGCTTCCCAACCTACACTGCTTAGTAAGACCATCACTGCAGTTCAATTTATATAGTAAGAGCTGCAGTGATAGTCCTCACAAGCAATGCAGCATACGAAGCCACTGCAGCTGTATCCACACAAAAAATACGGTGTATCCATAAACTTAGTTACCTACGCTGTGAGTTTGCAATTATACTACTAACTATAATTATTTAGTGATAAATACAAATAACAGAAATGTTGTTTTTAGCATTGCACAATAAAATAGCAAAACCATCAACTCACTTACAAATAAACAATTAAACAATTACTACACATGCTATCTTTGATATGTATCTATGTTATTTGGTTGCTGTATATCATATATTGAACATGTTCTAAACATAATTAATTCATTTCATGAAAAAGGAGGTTTTTTTTGGTAAAATAATGTATTTATTTAGTTCTGATGTATGCAGATTTAGAGAACCCTCCCTGTTCTCTAAATCGTAAATGATTGGGTTGTGACAGTTTTTTTATCTAGTAAGTCTAACTTCCCTCCATCCAACCTCCGCGGTATACCTTATTCCATGCTATATACTTTCATAATTGAATTGAGTCCACATTATCAAATTTTCAGTCCACATTATCAAATTTTAGTTACAAAAGCAGACATAATTTGGTTGGGTACGTATCCAGGTTCTTCACAGTAATTTTTAAAAATTAGAAAGAACCATGGTAATTATATTTACTGCACGACCATATTTGTCGCATCTGCAAAATTCGGTAACTATGATATAATTCGCGAAGCGTGGTAATAGAAACGAATACTATCAGGAAATCTAGTACGAGAGATGGTACGAATAAAAGAGAAGATTTAGGAATAGAAAGCAGGAAAGCAGTAAGAAAGCAGGATATACTAACTGCTGTTATTTAGATTAGGTGATGACAACGTACAGGTCAACTCATTGTGTTGAGCGAAGATTTTCACGACCGTCGCTTACTGTATTGAAGCCTTCCGGGTGTTGTCGCGTATATGAGTTTGAACTTGACGTTTTGTTGATCATTCTGTCAGCTTCTTCAACACAGTAAACGACGATCGTGAAAATTTACGTTCTTAATTAACTTATCAGAACACCAAATTATAGAGGAAGAAGTTCTAGCAAAGGAATTGCACTTCGCAGTTGCTCTCACCAAGATACCTAAGGAAGAAATTATCACCCAAGTTGGATCTGCCATAAGAAATCTACCGACTGAAGAGGCAGAAAAAATCAGACATGATACACGTTGCTAAGAAGAGCAGAGAAGATAAGCGATAAGGAACACAGACTATTTGAGGCTCAACATGTACACAAGGCATTACGGCAGAACGGTTACAAAACCAAGGACATACGACAAAGACGCAAAGAGAAGAAGAAGGAAGATGTAAGTCAACGAGAACCAGCAAGATATGCATAACAGATTTAAAAAAACGTTAGATAAGAATAATATAAGAACACGGTTCAACACTGTCAAGTAGGACAAGTGCAAACTTATCTATCCGATAACAACCGGAAGACTTCAATACAACTAATTGTGGTCCAGTAATCATCGCTAATACATTTATACGACAGCGAATTATGCTATTATTGATTTGAAGGGCACGATTTTAAATTATTTATGATCTAAATATCTAACTTATTTCTTTTACGTGCACGTCAAACTCTTTCTTTTACGTGACCGTCAAACTCAAGCTAAAAAGGAAATACCAGCACCAGATTAATTTCAATTAATGTTGTATGTACGTGAATATACTAAAACTAATATTACTTAATCACATTGTAAACATAATATGACTAGAGAGAAACGTGAAAATTATGCGTAGAGATTTTATTTCGCCCCATTAAGCGAATATACGGAATTCTTTTTTATCTGAGACACGAGAGACATTCCTTGCGATATTTAGAAGTGGTTATATTCTGCGATAAATAATTTTCTCGATCGACAAAGTGATGTCTTTTACATGAGCCCTTGATGGCAGCTCGCATCAGTGCTTATCGTTATGATGGATTCTGGCGGCATATTTGGCCCTAACGATATGCAAAAAGGAAATTAAAGATGTGATGATAAGTCCGCATCGTCCCCGAAACTCAACAAAACCGTATCATTCCATGTTTTAAGATTAATATTTAGCGCTTTTTCTTTTTGCCCTTATTAAAGAAAATAATTTCTGACAATTGTCGGTGCGGAAGATTTATCAAGCGACAACAGATTTTTCATCTTTCATGCTTTGTAGTTATATTGAATACTTTCGTTGAATGTTGACAGTTTTTATCCGGTAGAAAAAACTAATTTAATTATATGCTTCTATTCTATGTTCCCAAACAAACGTTACATGAAAATAACCGAGATCGTTAAGTCAGATTTCCTTAATTATCATCAAGAGGCAAAATTTACATTATTTAGCAATTTAAATGGTTGGTTAAATTACGGCAAGAACATTTAATTAAAAGAAGTAAGATTGAAGAATTACAAGTAATCTCTAATTAAATCAGTAACTACATAATACTAGAAGCGCTAAAGCATTTATATGAATTAAGTCACTTAATTAGTATAATACTTAATCTAATTATGTTATCACATGTGTAAAAATACGGTTTGCTGTAAGGAATAACGTTACAGATTATAACAAATATAACAAATGCATAGTTTGATCCAGTTTGTTTCGCTCGTAGAGGATGTAGCAAACAAAATTGTTTCTGTTGTCATGTGTACTATCTAGTCATTGGTATATATTACGTATATAGGCAGATTAGTGGTATATTTAGAAAAAACTGGAAGTATTAAATTAGTTCGCTATTTAGATTTGCTTTTTATTTACTAGTTAACAAAATTCCTTAATTTTTCTGTTTCCATTTATTCTTCTTATTCCTTTGCAACAGTATACTTCTATTTTTATTTTAGTTATAAGTAGTTAAATGATTGCTATTGACTATAGATGTCATATGAAACTACTTGAAACATTAGAATTTATTCACTTGACAAGTACACTTTATGTAATTTAGTTGCCTTTAAAGAAATAAAACAATGTTTGTAATGGAGAATCATGTTAAAATTATTCCTAGCTAATAAGAGAAATATTGGAAGCCGTAGGAATTATAAACGTACATCCCTACTATGTCTACCTATCAAACAATACAGAATAATTATAAACCAGAATACAAGGCGAAATAAAATAAATGTTCCCATGCACTTATTTTTAGGTTAAGAATCCTTACCATCATAATGATCCCCAAGCATAGAACTTGACAGCAATAAAATCGGATAAATACAAATGAAAACACAGGCGCAATAATAACAAAAGCATGATAAAACTATACCATGTATCAGAAAACTGATTCTCAAATACCAAATACAAAGCATTTTAGGTGTTACCGTTGTTGAAGCAAAGGCAAGAACAACACCAGTTTTGACTAAACTTATCTTGTCACTAATTCTTTATACAAAAATGATTCATGTCATAAATAATGGATACTCTTTGATGGCGAGGCTTGCAGTGGAGCAGAGGCGCATTCTCAATAAAGTTAAATATATGTTGGAGTCAGTAGAATGGTCCAAGTTAGGTCACATTCAAGGCTGAGTTTTGAAGTGATAGGGTGGTCGTGTAGAGGCTGGTAATAGTCATGGCTAGGATGAAGCGAAGGAAGTAATAATTAAGAAGACCAGCGCCCTTATAGCAACGGTTGTGCTGCAGCATTATAATTGATTATACAAAACCATACATGTACAGATATTTAGAAACCATGATTGTAAATATTGGATTAATGGCAACAAAGCAGAATAGATACAAAAGAGATGAGATATCTTGGCAAAAATAGCAATGGAACAACTACTATAAAAACAAAAACAAGATACAAAGTAAAATGCAAAGAGAGAAAATTGAGTTCGTCTATTGTTGGAGTAGTTTGTGCGGACCGCTAAAATTGTAGGATGGAATACATAAGGTGGATTATGCAAATTATTTCTTATTATGTATTTATCATCAGTAGATACAGTTTTGTAAGCTAATGTGTTGGTTTGAGAAAATATTCATTCACCGATATGATGTGATGAAAACTTGTTTTTTTTTGGACGCGCATATAAAAAAAAAATTATTTTGGTGTTATTAAGTAGGAATTACGCCCATGTTTTAAAATCCAATGTACTTTGAATATATTTTTAACATATTAAAATTTTAAATCAATATGTTTAGCAGTTTACGACAAAAATATCTTTTTATAAATCATTTTATTATTTTGTTCAAGTATTGTGATTTCTCGGAAGTTAATACTTTACATACATTTAGTATCCGTCACATACAACTTACCGATGCTAGCACGGTAGCTAGTTGCTAACACGCAAGGGTATTTTCCTATATCTTCACCAGACTTTATTATTCATTGCCAATTTAGATTTACTGCCGAGTATCCGATCCAACGCTGTCATTCGTAAATCAATTTGCTTGCATATTCTAAGTATATGTGCTTTCCTAAGCTGTAAATTGTGAAATTTTAACACCGCTTGGAACGACTAGAAAGCAAGTTGTTCCTTAGAAAGTTATCTGAACGAGTTTTGTCCAATTTATTTTGATTTCCTATTTGAGTAACTAATTTTGGACACGATGTTGGAGCGTGATATGGAGTTGTACAAGTCCTGAACTACATACAACTGAATGTAGACCAGAGTGAACAAATAAACATGTTCTCTGGTTTCCGCATAATTTTGAAAAATCTAGGTTTTTTTTTTAATGAACAAAAAAATAAGGTTGCTTAGATGTCCTACTGACGAATAGTTTAAACTTGAATGGAAACAAACAAAATTATCCAAATCAAACTCATATCTACCGTCTCTCAATGATCAAACCTTCGTTATTTATTATGGTAATTTCTTATTTCAGATGAACATCTACTCTACATCAGCAAAACTAAGAAAATGATATTGAATTATACGTAGATACTCTTCCAAATCGCAAGTGAACAAATTAATGGCACTGACAATTGGTCCAAAGGGAATGCTTTAGTTGTATATTTTTTAAAGCTACAGACACCTAGTTTGGATACACACCAGAATATTCTAATTGATGCTAAACGTATTGGCTAACGGGAGTGATTTCATAATTGTCCGCTGCTGTGCAAGCCCTTGATAAATGTGTAGGAATTTAATTTTATTTATAATTTTCCATTATGTCCCTTTATCAGTGGGACATGGTCTATTTCTGAAAGTAGTTACTTAATTGCAGAATTTCTTCTGTTAAAGCTAATACAGCTTACGGAGTCACTGCAACTAAGCACCCACCACACAATTAAAAAAAAAAAAAACATGATGCAAATGATCTAGCCCTTCAACAGTGGTGAAAACAAAACATTGTCTCTAGGCAAGGGTGTTATATAAGTGACGTAGCAAAGGATGAAGTACTAGGTTATTATGTAAACAATAATAAATCGTCTGTCACATGCAACAAGGACGTGTTCTTATTACAGCAGCACAATAATTATCAGTACTTATTGAAATTATGAATATTTTTAAATACCTACAACATTGATCAAGTCGATGTTGCAATATGGCTTGGTGTTATGGTCTCCATTACACAGTATACATAGTTGTATTCGCTATGTGGAATATACTAATAAACTGATAAATATTCGTGGATGTTTGATTTATATTAGTAGAATGATTTTCAAATGTGCTGGCGTTATTTGCTTTCAATAATATACAAAAACAAGGCACTTCCGCACTTGCACCGCTGCTATTGTAATATAAACGTGAATTTTTATGGAAGGAAGTGAATATAGCACTTTATCATAACTTGCGTTGTATTTTATTTTGCCTGTACCACTTGCTATAAAATTTTTGTCGCCTTTTTCGTGAATACATTTATCATCCGGGATTTTTAATCTGGCGTGGAACGGTATACAAGGGTAGGGCATCAAGTTATCGTACTTCCTTTCAAAGTTCCACCAAAGCTAGGAATCATTCATCGACATTCGACGAAAGGAACATTAAGAACGATTTTTCTTCTCCACGTTTTCATATTTGTCATAGTTCGTGACCAGCATGTGCATAAGTGGCGTGAAAGTACCATTCGGTGGCTTTCCATTCTCGCATTTTACGTCGCTTTCATTGAAATACCTTATGCAAACGGGGTACGGCAATTATTTTTAAATTCTACTTTGTTATCGTTTTCGATAGTTCCTTGATCGATACGAAACTAAAATTCTCAATTGGTGTTAGTGGAACGTTTCTATTTATAATTTGTAACAAATTAAATGATAAGTATTTTAAAATTATTTCCCAAATTTATTTAAGACGTTCCGTATTGTAATATATAACGGGCGAATTATTGAAATGGTCAGTATTATGATCTGCTGGCGATGACAGCAGTACAGATAGTAAAAAATATCATTGTCATCATCATTATTCCGTAAAATTACTAGACAGTCAGTAAATGTTATAGGAAGTGATAAGTTACATAACTTTACTTTTTTGTCCACTAACTGTTTGCAAATTAAATTTTTGATAAAACCTAGGCAATAGCATGTACTTTTACTCCAACTATTTGTATCAGTCAGAAGACTGACTGTCGTCCAATGAGACAGAGAACGAGAGCAGTGCGGAGCTGTTCTCTAAAAATACACTTGTATATCAACAGAACCTTGTCGACTAGAATCATAGTTTGACATAACACAGCCAGAGAAACTTACATACTTTAATCTAGCCAGTTGGTTGGTTTCACTCTGCTCACCCTGAGAATACCCTGCAGCACTGAAACAATAAATCTTTCTCTTTGGGCAACAAATTTAATTTACTGGAGGAACTGCTATCTTCATATTTTAGATGTATACAAGGTATCAGAGGACAGCTTTTCATGTGAACGTGATTTCGTGTTCGATCAGCATTCACAAGAACCTACTACTACATAGGTCGACAAGTTTCTATACAATGTATGTACATATATGTTGGCCCTCTCATTCTGGTATAAAGAGACGCTTCTATTGCTTTTATCTAATTGTATGATGAGGTCAATATCTTTCAGAATTTGTTTCCGTTCCCAAGTAGATACACTACTTGTTTATTTCTATTTTGGGCATGTTTTTTGATATGTGCGTAGCGTAGGAATGCGTTTTAGGTGATATTAGAGTCAACTGATGTTTATTTCATTCGCCATTTATTTTGCTAAAATACTTAGTGATATTTTACGATTAATTCAAAATATTTGAGTGTATGTGTTTAAAACGTATTTTCAACCAACCATAATTTGTTTTAAATTATACTCCTTTATACTGGTATCAGCAAAATTCGCGTACATAGTAACCATTAACCCATCTAAAATAAGCTCTAATCTAATGTGAAGAAACAGGAGAATAAAACCGATTGTTTACTGTATTTTAGAAGATTTATTACTTAGCAGTATTATTTATTACCTATCACAGGTAATTGCGAACTGATGATTTATTAATCAATTACTGACTATTGCAAACTGACCATTTTTATTGCTCATTATTAAAGGAAATAGAGAACATAGAGATCCTAGCTTGCTAACTAGTTAATGTTTGCAATTGATATGTCACCTCTAGCTCCGGTCCTATATATTCACGTAATTTTGGCGGTTGATTACGATTGTATTTTACATTATCAGATTCATTTCTATTGTAAATATCTTTTTGTATTCATAGATTGAGTTAGAGCAATACTAAATTATTTTCTTCTGTAAACATGTTGTGAGTATTTACAAGTTCATAGTCAACAAATGTTGTCTGTATGCAATACAGTAGTAGGGTAGTTGTCGAATCTATATAGGGTGCTCCATTTAAAACGAGCGAAAAATACAGGAAATGTTTGACTTGCAACTATTAAATTGAATACCTATATATAACATATAACACCAACAAACCTACATATTGCAAAACATGCTACTACTACTGAAAATACATACTTTGTTCTTGACAGTTCTTGACTGTCTATATAGATGCTCAATGCTTCATATATACTAAAAACATACAAATATCCAAAAAAATATTAGATCGGAAACATTTCTTACCTACTTTTTTAACTCTTACCTAGGTAATCGTATAATAAATTGAATATATTGTAGTAAAGAATCGAAATACTAATACTAATAACTTTTTCCTTTATACTTCTCCTGAATATTGAAAAGTAAGGTGGCCACGCATAATATGCAAGAGAAGATTTGGTAGACTCTATATATATATTTTGCTTGTATTGTTACATTATCTCGATCGACGAGCATCTTATGCTGTAACGTTCTAGATCAGTGTACTACTTATTGTTTATTTCTTTTGTAGGGACTTTGAATTACGCACGAAAAATACGTCGTCATTTTAGTTTCAGATATCAAGACGGTAAAATGTATATTTTGCGTTATATTAACCCATGTTGCGTTGATAACGTATCGATGCATGTTATTTTGATAAATATTGTGCATGCTGTTGTCAATATCCTGTAAATAGTTACTATCTGATAATTCGATTATTAAATAAGAACAATAATTCACTATTATGAGCATGTTCAAGGCTCCGGGACAAATCCTCAAAGTCCAAAGTATAGCTATCGAATTAATTAGTATCCTGCAGGTAATAAGTAAAACGTTTCAACCTACTCCTTCTGCAAGAAGTTAGCTCCCGGCAAATGCTGTAAGATCGTCGAAACTCATCAAATAGTGAATATTACTAAGGTACTAAGAAACATTTTAAGCACATTGATCTCTACAGCAAATATAATTTAGTACCACCCATTGTTAGATATTCATCTCCAGAGAAAATATATAAGCTTACAGCAAATGTTGCTTATTAGTACGTGTAGGATTGGTTTGTCACGGAAGCCTTTTGGAGGTCGTAGAAAAGTGTAGCTTAACTTTTCTACGACCTCCAAAAGACTATTTCCAGGAACTAGGAAAGAGCTGACCAAGCCGTGCTGGTTGAGGGGTGGTTTTAATCTGAGTGTGAAAGCAGCCGATTTAGAGCTGGTATTGAGCTGAATACTAGATGGTTGAAAACTCATTCAGATCGCATCATAAAACCAGCTATAACCTAGATAAGCACAACCAACATCAATCCAAATCCCAAAAAACTCAAGACCATCTTGCAGCCACTTCTAAAACAACCCTCAACCAGCTACATTGCTTTGATATGATGCAGCCGATTTAGAGCTCGTATTGAGCTGGTAATGGGATGGTTGAAAACTGATTCAGATCGCGTCATAAAACCAGCTCTAACACAGATAAGCACAACCAGCATCAACCCAAATCTCAAGAAACTCAAGACCAGCTCGCAGCCACCTCTAAAACAGCCCTCAACCAGCTACGTTGCTTTGATAACCGGTACACCTTCCCTTAATATATTCTAAATTCTGGAAATGGGCGCGGTTTAACTTTCCTAGGTTGCAAAAATGTCTTCACAACAAACCAACCATATATCCATTGACGTTCAAATAAATGTAAGTGTGCTTGGGCCAAAGCTATAGAGTTCTAATACACAAGGAAAATGATTGCCCTGCAAAACAGATCGATAGCATTGATCAGTTAGCAACAGTGTCAATGAGTGTTAAATTTTTTTACCAAATTAAATTTTGTTTGTAAAATCGACATCATTTTATCAAATGTGAATCCACAAGGAAAAAATTCTGAATTTAAAGAAGATGGGACTGTTAGCAATTTCAATTTATCTGTATTGAGTGAATTCTGGCTTAACTATTTATTACTATTTTTTATGATGATGTTTTCGATCTCAATAAGTGTTCCGCCTTTGCAAGAGTCTGAAAAAGAGAATGACTCGTACTCCTAGACTACTGTCAAGTAATAGTACAGATGAAGGTGAATATATTTAGTCCAAATCATACGAAGATACGCATTTGCGCTATATATATTTTCCTTGGCGATGAGTTGTGGTGGCGTTGACATCTTTTATGAATAAGTTGCACTATATATTGCAAAAACCGTAATGATAGTGTTTTTATATATAGAGACCTTAACCTACCCCTATTCCAAATTGGGTTTGGTTCTTCGGCAGATTAAATTATCTTAAGAGAAATAAGTCAAAGTATTCCAAATGTAATGATGTATAAACGAAACTTGCGCATAAGACTGAAATACCTATCTTTTGCGCTAACTTATCCGTTGTATTTAATAGTAGCAAAAACGAAAACTTCTTAAAGTTAGCTTACAGACTTTAGAAAAAGAAGTTTAAAAAAAGAAGTATGTTGGCAATTTTATCAAAGTTAATACAAAATAAGAATTGCGAACTGGATGGCTTTTCGACTATTTTTGGAATTTTCTCAAGTCACTTGCGTTATACTGTAGTGCGCTATGGAAAAACCAAGCGATCTTCAATTAGGCCGCACCAGGCAATTATTGTCGACGACTGATCTAGGGTAATCTCGGCTTCAATGGCGATTAACGTGGCGATTAAAAAATCCATAATTGGTAAAAGTACATTCATCTGTCTGAATAATTTGATATATTATTACAGTATTGCTCATCAATGGATTCAGGAAAAAAATCTCTTTTTAATTGATTCAAATAAAATATACTCATCAATTTAATTCACATTTACTAGACATTGAAGTTGGCCTTGGTAAATGCAGCCTCAAACGTAGTAATTATCAAACAGTTTCGCAGCATAAAATGGGAATGATAGATTTTTTTTATAAACTCAGTAATATACTAAAATACATGTACATATGTGCGCGCGCATTTTTTGCAGCGTGTTCAATATCATCTTAACATAATCAACATTTTTTGTTAACAAAAAACTGTGTAATTTTTCTTGCTCAATTTACTAAATAAGACAATACATATTATATATGGGAGTATCGAGAGCGCTTATAACTTTACAGAAACACGGATAAACGACTCAGATATTTAATCAGTAACAGGATAAGTCAAGCGAAACAATATTCTGTTCGGAGCCCATTGTTTATGACGGGGAGTTAAGGTTAGTAGGATTCGACGACAGGTTAAATATTAAGCTGCTTTGTGTGCGTTGTTATTATTTTAGGTTAAATGAGGCTCATAATGAAGACGGATGTTCAGACCTGAGCAGCTCGGCTTTCCAGTTGCGGTGTTTCCTTCCATTTACCAACATTTATACCTAGCCCCGATCTTCTCGGTAATTTTACACATATAAATTGATTATTCTACGTAATTGGAAGCGTAATTATGAAATGCTTTTAAATTAAAACAGAACGCGGTTGAGAACTCTTTAAAACTAAGGTTGTTTATTTAAAATTAGTGTGGTACATAGAGAAAAGTTATATTTCAGCAAAGACTCATCGCAGCAAATGAATAAACGTTACCTTCATACACTCTATTAGATGTTCCTTCGCTTTATACATATTAGCGTTAATTTCATTAAAGTAAATGTGGTTGACGTAAAACTCACATCAGAATTAAGATAATTCCAAGAAGAGCCGATAACTGGATTTCACTGAAGTTCTCTTTAATTGCGTTCTGTTGTATGCCTGACTGTTGTATAAATGTAAATATAGCATATTGCAATAAGAATAAATTTCCAAGAGCTATAAATGTTTCAATTTGTAATACAGCAATAAAACGCAATTTATTTATACATAGTATATTAGCATCATCAATAAATATTCTGCAATAAAACTAGAACTACAATATTCAATTGAAATTTGTAATTATAAAAACGAAGATTAGATTCCATTTCACCCAGAATTAGTTTTGTAAATGCTGATTTCAAATTTTAGTGCCACTTAAGTCCTCCGACTTGATTTCCCACATTTTTCGTCGTTGCTCTCTCTTATTCAACCAAAGTCCAATTTAATTTTACTATATATCGTCTAGTAAATCTAGAATATTAATTTACTCCAATACAATTTTTAATCAAATATCAGAAAATTCGCTTTGCTGTGGAGCTACAGGAATTCCCAAATCTCTAACACGGTGGTGGAAAACATTCTCTTCTGTTTTGAGTAAAGCTTTTTTTTCTTCAGTGATGTATGTATATAACACTCTTCCGATTTCTACTTTCTATTTCTACCAATCAATATTCCATTGTTGCCGTAATCGCGCTATACGGTTTTGTAAGTACATACAGTTTTGTAAGGCTTACAATCATCCCAAACGTTTCCAGTATTAAATCGACAGTTCTATAATTAATAATATTAATAAATTTGAGTTAGTATAATTATTTCAATTACAGAACCATCCTGCCAGCATGTATGGACTGTCAATTTAATACTGGAAACATGAAGCAACGCCAAAGAACCAGCAGATCAAAAAGTGCTACATCGGTACAGAGGAATATTGATATAGTAGCAAGTCCACAAGTGAGATGGTGGGGGAGGTAAAGTACCTTGGAGTAACATTAGACTCCAAACTTAACTGGAGCCAACATCTGGATAGAATTACCAAAAACGCGGTGACAGCCTTAACACTGGTAAGACGCTTATATGGAAAGAAATGGGGGCTAAGACCAGACATGCTCAGTTGGATATACAGCATGATGGTTAAGCCAATCATGACGTATGTAGCTTTAGTATGGTGGACAAAGACGCATCAAAGAAACGCCATTCGGAGGCTGAGCAAGGTGCAAAGACTTGCCTGCCTAGGTATAACGGGAGCGATGCGGTCGACACCGACTGCAGCCATGGAGGCACTCTTGGACTTGCCACCGTTGCACCTAGTTATACAGGGGGAGGCAAAGATGGAGGAATACAGGCTGCAACACACAGCGACTCCGAAAGGGGTCAATACAAAACACATGTCGATAACTGAGCATGTGGGAAAGGGGGTTTTAGAAATGCGGATCGACCACATGCCGGTAATGCACAGGTATAGGAATCCCTTCACGGTGTCTATAGCGAACGGACGGGAGGAGGCTGCCAGGTATGCACTGCAAATCAAAGAGCAAGACTTAGTCTCGTACACGGACGGATCTAAGACGGCTAATGGTACCGGTGCTGGGATATGCTCTCGGAATGAGGGCCACAGTTACGCACTGGGGGAGTATGATTCTGTGTTTCAGGCGGAGGTATATGCCATTCTCCAATGCGCAAACACAATGAATGTGAAAGCGGTGACCAATAGACGAATTCACATCATGTCTGATAGCCAAGCGGCACTGAAGGCGTTACTAAGCCGGAAAGTGTCGTCCAGGCTAGTAACGGAATGCCTCGACGAATTGGTGGAACTGTCGAACAAGGTCTGGTTGACTTAGATACCGAGCCATCAGGGGATCGAAGGCAACGCAAGGGCTGACGAACTCGCGAAGAGTGGGTCAGAGATGAAACTGTACTGCCCAGAAGCTTTCTTCGGGTTCGTACGAAACAGCAAGAATACTGGAGAGCCACACCCGGTATAGTACATGGTAAAACCTTCATAGGGCAACCATGTAGAAAAAGAGGTAGAGAACTACTACAGCTTAGTACAAAACAGCTCTGCATTGTAACGGGACTAATGACCGAACATGCTGCGGTGAAAGAACACCTACGCAAAATCGGAGTGCTTGAGGGGGACACAAAGTGTAGACTCTGTGGGATAGAACCGGAGACAGCCGATCACATACTACGCGACTGCGGGGCACTAGATCGCAGAAGGCAAAATCTATTTGGAAGAGCAAATGGAGAGCCAGAGACATACCTTACCCACTCGGTTAGGGACCCGTACACATTAGTGGAGGGGACTACCATGCTAGAGTGGGTGACTTGAACATACAGATGTGGTACAATAAACCTGATGGCTGTGGTGCCTGCCGGTGACCATAGGTCGGACGGCTCTGGGAGGAAAAAAAAAGTCCACAAGTGCTGCTTAAATTATCAAATCGTGCTCGTGTTATTCATGTCAATATTACTACCACTTCCATGAGATCAATATTAAGGAAAGAAAAAGTTAAATTTGATAAATTCAAAATGGTACTCTCTTAATGTAGTCTTCAGGCTTTCACGGCCGCTGTTGATCGCTGCTCTTCGGTTCTCGGGTTCTCTGCCGTGTAGAAAAGTTGTGAGCAGCCATGGTACTCTCTTCTCGTAGAGTGGAATTTTGTTAACAGGCATCAAACTAGGTTGGAAGAGAGCAATATTTTGGCAATAGGATTATATTTACATATAAGGGCACTTTGTCATAGAAGTATTAAATAAAATGCGGCCCGCGACCTCTAATGATGCATTTTCCCTTGTAAGACGACACACCAGCTCATGCAACACGAGAAGTCCTCGAGTGGCTAAATGAAAAGTTGGTTGAAGCAATTCAGCAACGAATAATGGTCTGGTTCAGCCCACAAAATTGACCACCCCGCAACCTACATGCGGCTTCTTATTATGGCAACACCTAAAATATTGTTCAACCTTCAATTAATATAACAGGGAAGAAAGGTCACTCTCACTCTGGTCAATTTGAAGCAATAAACTTCTTTGCTTTGGATATAAAATATGTAACTGTAGAAAAATTACGTATACATATGTATTTTTTGTACAGTTGTACATCTATGTCTAACATAATTTCGATTTCCTTTTTCCATTTAAAATTTAGAACAAAGTGCCTTGGACCCTACAAAATCGCCTTGAGTTTGAAGGTAGTGAAAAATTGATAATGGAATTAAAGACGGCTTAGCAATTTTACCTTTTTAAGGTATAAGAGAATTTAAACTTCAAATTTATTTATCCTGAAGCATGTTTTATTGCTCGACTTTTATTGTTGTAAAATCACAGATCTCTTTTTTAGTGAACTTGATGATGTTTATGTTGTTACGTGGTAAAATATGTGGTGAGCAGGACACTAAATACACATTTTAGCGAGCGTTTTTATTTAATTTATTTAAATGACATTAGGTGCTCTTTTCAACAGACTAGCATCAGCTAATTCCATATGTCGGACTAAAGTTGTGGCAGCCGTGACTTACCTTCAACTTATGGTTAAGAATAATAATTTTTCGAGTTTATATTTATAAGTATATATATTATTCTTATGGTACATTTTTGTGAATAGACAAAATGAAGTGTAGGTATTATTGCTTATTTATAGACCGAACTAAAAAATCACGGAAAGTTAAATGAAGAAAAGTAAATATAGATCATATATATCATATATCTGTAACCGATCATCATACTCAAATTCACTAAAAGCGTTAAGAATCAAATTCGCTTACCAGTATATTATGCGGAATATACTTCTGCTATAATGATTTTATTATATAACTAACCTTATGCATTTAGTATACGAAGGAAATAAAATACCCGAAGAATAAATAAAATCCTAGCTTTCGCAAGGAATTTTATTTACACATTTCGTAAACGTTCCCTTCTTAAAAATTCATGCAATGAAGTTATATTGCACACGCTTCCATTGACGTGCTTTATAACCTGCATTATGAAGAAAATCATTTTATATTCTTTAACCGTGTATATGCGTTTATGACGGTAATCTATAAAGATTCTTACATGTGGAATGCGCATATACACAACTTCACAATATATTTTATTGTTATTTTACTGTAATACGATTCGGTATTATGTAATGCATAATCTTGGGTGGCCACTTTTTCAGTAGTTGGCATGTTAATAACGAAGAAAATCTTCTTAGCTGAAATATTATTTTACATAGTATACACTATACTTGTTTACGGCAATGTTATTTATTTCATACAACCATCAGCAAACGTGTAGTAAATTATATTAGTTTAGGATTCTTCTTATGCAGATTCCAGTTTCTTAGCCAAATTTACTGTTACTTCGTAGATAAACATAACAAGATATTGACATTTTCATTCGACCTACTCAGGGGTACCTAAAGCTCCGCAGTCAAGGCATTAATGATCAACAGTTACTTAATGGTTACGTTCAGCAAACCAACAAACATTAAAATATCTGAATTGGTAGTGCTTTGGCTTCATAAAAGCACGTTTTCACCATACCAGTAAAGTATAGCTTCATTATCTTTTCACCTATTCACTTGTTTGCAGAAAGTTCTTTCATTCACACTACTTCACTAAAATTGGAAAATGCAGCACCAAGGTGGCTTATGCCCTGAGAATAACTCGACTTACGAATAAAATTAAATCCGCAGATAAGTGTGTATATTCCTCTGAAGTCTCCAAATGTAGGTGCTACACTCAGCTACTGTTGGGGAATTATAAGCATCACAGCCCTACACCGCAGCATGAATAACAGTCTACACGGCTCTATAATATCTAGTTCGAAAAACATAGCGCACACACGGAATATAATATGTCGGATTTATCCAAAATTCTTCGTATAAAATATGTTGTTTCAGAGTAGAATTGAGTAAACATGTTAAAATTTTTGAAACTCATTTAGGGGTACTAAATAGTGCTATATGTAAGGAGATTATAAAAAACATTACCGCCCAGCAAAAGCTAAACATGCCGGAGACTATGAAAACTCAGTTTCCACAATAAAGTGAACACAAAAAGTTATGTTCTCAAATTCAAATAAATGTATGGCTTGAAAGACACATTTACTGTGCATACTATACGACAGCTGTGTTAATTCTCCACCTTGTTCATAAGGTCACAAAACAAGTGATTTAGACTAGGTATAAAATTGGTAGCAGTAAGTGTAAGGCTACTCGTAAGTTTGTTCTACTACCAGCAACTTAATTGCAGATTGATATCTAACAATCAGCTATCGTGTAAAATCTAATATAACCCTTGGCCAAACAATAAGGGCTTAGGCCTAGTCCGAAATGTTTCGATGTGTTGTGAGGTAAATTGGAGGCATCGCTAATTGGATTCATTTTGGGTGTTTTAACGGAGTGCTTCTATTTACATGAAGATTTCAATTAAAAAACCTCAACAATGTCACTGGGAAACAAAACGATTTCGATTTATTTCTAAACAAAATTTAATTGCTTGCTTTTTTATTACGGTCAAAATACAGACACAGGTACACTGACGCACTGATACGTAGAAAAACAGAAAACGGGAAAAAATTGCATTGAAATTGTCTCGGGATTGATTTGGACCTATGTTTTACTACCGAAACGTCTGCAGTGATGCCAGTAAGTAATATCAGATTGTAGTGCCTGTGTTTTCCAGTTTCTTATTCAAATATACATCTGATTCCAGAGATATACGCGAAAACGGTGGGTAATCACATCGTACCCTCTTTATAATGTTCTTTGTGATTTCACAAGATGTGTATAATTTTTTAATTTATTTAGGTGATATTGTAATACTAAATAGCTTGAACATGTTTTGAAGTATTTGAAAATATATCTAGGGAACACCCCACCACTATCTTATTCTACTTTTCTAAACTGGTAACTTGTTATAATACTCCCCAACAGATGGAAGATGTTGGAGAATTGAACGATAATATATAAAATATTCAACTGAAATAACCGCGAAAAAAGAAAACTACCGTGGCATCTAAATGTAAATAATATATAAGCAATTTCTACTCTTCAACAAAGAGTCTATTAGTCGCAATTACACGTCATCAGTGCTCACTTATTCAACGTCACACCAAACGTACTACTGCATCTGGTACAATTTGTTACATAGGATTATATTGCTCTCATATTGTTTCCCTTGAAAAGTGTTTTTAATAATTTAATCTTATATGCGGCTTCGTGCAAAATACCACTTTTTTATATTTACAGTCTGCGTCGCCGTACAAATGGGCTGTTTTCTGCACTGTATTACTTTTTTGTATCTTACGTCTTATATTTCGCTTCTTATTATTATGTTACATTTTTTCTATCTACCCTCTGCCATTATATTTTGCCTTTTATTTCTTTCGTTTGTCCCATGAGTAATACGTTATCCCTTATGTTGTTTATCTTCTCGCCCGAAACCATACACTACGTTTTACAACACTCTCATTATGTTTATTTAAAGCTTTCAATATATTTCGGTTGCACTTTATTTCATAAAAGTAAATTGATATTTTCATAATGTGTGTGATATTCTATCTTCAATATTTATAGCAAGGTAACTAGTGTGTACGTATGAGTCGATAGAGGTAGATATCCAAGAATATCTAAATTTTTTACAAATAAAAGATAAAGTATATACTCTTGTAAATAGTACCTACTACATGTAGTACATACGCGTATCCGAGTAGTAGTGTAATATTATATTACAACGTATTTCATGAAGATACCCCCCTTTTCATCGTTGAATGAGTACCGTGATTATATTATATCTCTATACATATTTGACACTAGTTCCGTATAGTCGTTCTCCACACAAACCGAAAAATACATATACATACATATATTAATAGACCCGGTGCTGAATTAAAATGTATACTGTAAATTGGTAAAACATCCCTTCAATGAATAAAGTTTTATTGTTACATTTTTAAATACTCAATTGTATATCAATGCGGTTTAGGTATATTTTATAAAAATTTCAATTTTGCACATGAAGTGCAGAAATTATTTGTCAATTGCTAGACTATTTTACTCGTTAGTATTCGCAGTGATATTGTACGTTTTGGAATACCACTTCGACAGTCTATGTAGTACTAGCGTATAAAAATAAATGGATAATAGTCAGTTTATTTTATAACATAGCGCTAAGGTGAATAATTTTTAAAAATTTCTTTCACATATGGCAATGACATGATTAGCTTCTTTCTAAAATCAAACATAATTTTGATTTTTTTTTAATTTCCTGATTCACAAAAATCGACCAATTAAACTTAATATAGTTTATTTACGGAATGAAACGTCGGTTTTGTTATTAATTGGGCTCAAAATGTTCTTTCAGAGTGCACAAATTACATCGTCTTAGTAGCGATTTGCATCACAATGTCTAACTTCCACAAGCATTAACTGTACACAGCAGTAATTTCGCTTCTGCTTTAAATGGAGTTTCTTAACCTACTAAACTTTTTAGATAATCCCACAAAAACGAAATCTCATGGATTTGTGGATTTATACGACGCAAATCAGGGACGTCGAATCTGGTTTCCGTTGTTACTTTCATATGGTTATCTATTATGGAAAAATTGAGAAACACAAGTAAAAAATTTAGGAACGTCTGTAATCCAGAAAATGGTTTCGTACCTACAGCATCCATTACAATACAAAATATATTTTAACATTTTTGTTAAGTTTCCATTTGATTGCGAATTTATTTCAATGCAATATATAAACTACAGGAACAGTGCGCTACAACGGCATGAGTGAATGTCCTATTCAGACGAAGGAATACCGAGACTCACACGATTATAGGCACCACTAACGGCATATTCACTGTTACACGGAACGAGAATAGTACACTGTGGTTCTTTCCAAATCATGTAGGATTATAGTCAATTAAAAATAAAAGCGAATGGTCTGAAAGGAAATAATGTAGAAGTAAACCGTCATTTTGTGGTCGGTTTACATAACCAGCACTTCCACAGCACTAAAAAATTGAATTGGAATAGGGCAAATCGGATTAGGTTTAGTGCTAAAAAAAGTATTTCATATTATTTACAAACGCCCTAGATGTAGCATTAAACTGTATGTACATATATCTTTTATACAATGGCCAATAGAGATATAACATTACAATATTTTCGGCGAGTTATTGCGAAAGTGTATTATCTGTTGAACCACTTTCGAATCAAAAACTCTCTGGAAGAGTAGAAGAAGAAGAAAAATAATCACAAATAGTAGCTTACCTTCAGAGGTCCAATTTGATTCTAGTGTGTCCAATATGGTCTACAAAGAACAGATTTGAGAAAATAAAGAAAATATACATTGCGGACATTGCATTTTGACAAGCAATGTAGAAAATGTAACGTTAGCTTACATAGAAAATACTTTCCAGCATGGTAAATGAAGTAATAGCAGATTTAATGTATATTAATAGCATTGCATTTACAGTGGTCTTAAAATGGGGACTAATATATTAATACACTTTCTCCTGACAGTTCCTTGTTGCATCCGAATTAAATATTATTTACATAATTATTACTCCTATATGCAGTATTAGGCAGTTTCTCATTGATGTGACAGATCGTAGTAAGAGCTGCAGTCCTAGTCAGACAGACTATAGTGGCTTTCGATTTGTCCATAAGGGTTACTCGGGAACAGCTCCGGAGCTATTCGTGTGCGTGTACAGTGAACTAACTCAGTACAGTTCAGGTACAGATAAAGTGTAAACAAATAAAGGGTGGTAGGGTGGCGGCCATGTAATCACAGGTGTAACATAACTTTTCAAGTTTTCGTTTTGTCTACAATTCATTCAAATTGTCAACACTTTTTTGTAAACAAACGCCATGCGCATGCGGGAGCATATCGCCCTAGCCGAAAGGTTGGTGCACCAGGGGTGAGGGGAAGCAGAAACGGGGCTGTACAAGTGCAAATCACATGGCATAATAGAACGACAGATAAGTGAGCCGGAACAGCTCCCGAGCCGTACAGTGCACAAATCGAAATCCACTTATATATTACTCGACTAATGATGATTATATGGATTTAGAAGTATGGCTTGTGACATATTTCGATAATATCTTGAACAACAAAAGCAGTATTTCTAAACTAATCGTAATAGTTTCAAAAGTCTGATTGATAATCAGAATTCAGATCTTGTGGACAGTATGTCAGAAATATTCCAAGGATTAACATAATTATGGAGGCGCCGATTTATTGCGCTGTATTTCAGCTAGGAACATGTCAAATATGAAGTGTTCGCCTGCAATGGTTATTGAAATACAGAGAAGATAAAGTTACTGTTGGTCGTACATTTGAAAATGTTAAATACCTCAGAAACAGCTGATTTAGGGTATAAGGTACCTTAGTAAGGTCTAATGCAGGATTGCATGGGCGATCTAAGAACATATAAAAAATATGACATAGTGTTTAGGTTCAGAGAGGTGACGTGAACTTCCGGTAAACCGGAAGTGATACAAAAGCGTAAATAATTTTGCCAATGAGACCAGATGACACTGTCCGTAACTACAAGTTTTTAGAATTGTAGGATTTCAGGAACATCGAAAAGTTCTAACGAACCTGTTCCGTGAATAATCCTGTATATCAGTATCATTGTTACAGATGACCATATTTAACCCTTCAGTAGTCGCGTGTAGGACTATTGTCCTCCACACATATTCGCTTTAAAAAAATCACTGAATTTAAAAGTATATATTTCTCTAACTTTTAGTACCTTTCCACACTACATTTACCTACCCTCATATGCATATACGTTTACATTTTACATAGCATAAACAAAGCAGTTCGGTTTAAGGTCAACTGGCTGACAATAGTCATCCACGCGACCGTTTACGCGAAGGTATCGTTACGAGTTTTATTTAGAAGTATTAATTATTTGGTGGTGTTATTGCAAGTATTATATCGTAAATAAGTGGTGCATTATTGTAATAAATGTGTATTAAAAAATATTTTGTATAGATTATTATTTTATTATTTATTATATTAATACACATCTTGTTATTGCATTCTTGGAGTGCGTCCAAGTGAAGTGCAAAATTCAGTACCATCACAAAAACAACTTCAATAGTACAACCGTTCTGGAAATTGTGAGAACATTTTCAGATGAAGTATTACTTATGATTTACGATATAATTTTACGCTAAAGGAACAATATTATCCAGTTGCAATCTTTAATTCATAATCGATTAGGTTAGGTGGCTGACTATCGTTGTGGCGGAACGATAGGAGCCGGGTTTTGATTCTCTGCAAAGACGGTGACATTTTTTTCGGAGAATTGAATTCCGATCGACCTACCATTCGCTGTTGGGAGCAAAGTGATTACAGCGCAGTATTATAAAAGGCGGTTTAATGCAGTCACAAAGCCATTTCAACGCAATTATACACACACAAACTACACCGCGAAAGTTGTGATATATAAATAATTAGAGTCCTGTATTCATATATATTATAGGTTTTACTTAAAAAAACAAATAAATTGTGTCAAAATAATCTCGTTGTGTATTTATTTAAAAAAAGATTCACTAAATATATTTATTAACTTGATATTATTTTGGAGGACAATAGTCCTCCACGCGACTAAACGTGTTTGTAATAGCAACGCGACTACTGAAGGGTTAAACGAACAATCCAAAACTATAAAAGTTGTAGTTATATCAACCAACATATTTAAGTAACCATATTGAAATTGTGGTTAGATCAACTAAATAGGTTTAGTTTATGTGTTTATAGAGACCAAGACTTAAATAAAAGACTTAAATATATATAAACACTTAAATATTCATAGCTACAAACAGTGTCCGTAATTATTTCAATGCGATATGTAATACTACGATTATGTTAAAAGTTAGATACAAATATCCCGTATAAATGACGATATCAACGTAAAATTCACTGAATACATTGTTTTGCTTTTCTTTATTTTAAAGCCATCTTGAATGTCAAACTCAGTAGCGTGCACACGAGCGCAGTATGATGAAAATATTTTGCTATTGATATTACGATAATATACAGTGTGTAAGGAGTTTGACTGCCAAAATTTTCCCAGCATATAGAACAAGTATATAGGATTAAAACAGTTTATTATGAATTAGGCGTTAAAATAAATAGTTTTCTACAAAAACAAAAGCAATAACCGCACTTCACAAAATAACTTAACTCTATGTTAATAGATGGCGGCATATCTGACGGACACATGATTGTGGAGCGGGTTAAGATTAGCGGAAATGCTGGTCGGTGGGCCGGAAGAGTGCGGTCTAAATTCGAATACTTGGGATGGGTCAGCTTAGACCAAACTCGAAGAGTTTGGGTGGGGTCAACTAGTTACTCTAAATATTCGATGAAAAATAAAGTATATTTACTTGATCCTTCAGCAGCTAAGTATAAGACATGAGATTCTGTGTCGTAATGAACACTAGATACGCTGTAATGACGAGATGGAAACAATTTATTTTGACGGATTTATGTAGAGCACTATGTAAGTAGCTTTCTTAAAAAGCCTGGCACAGGCTGCGCGGCGATTTTGCAAACGTTGTAAATAGCATTCGGCGTTTATGTAAGCCCGTAAATAATATTGCTATTTGATTTGCTAATGAATGCTGTGTAATACTGCTGAATAGACGAACTACCACACAATTTGGAGCATGCAGAAAACTATAGTATGGACGCAAACGCGTGCGTAAATTGATCATTAAAACACCCGCGTGTTTTAAAGTTACTAACCCAAACCTGTGGGGCCAACGTGAACAATTCAAAAATAAATCAAATATAAATGTCAACTAATTGATCTGTCAAAATAACCTTGTACAAATAAAAAGTTATTACCTAATAAAAAAATTATTTGAAAGATTATATCCTCGGTTTTTTAAATCAGATACATTCACTAATAACTAACGACTGTTGTGACAGACTGTCTGAGACTCTCTACAAATTAGTTTTAATTTACTCATTTCCATGGCAACCTTTACAGAAATTCAAATATGTCTAAGAAGCGTATTCAAAAATGCAATAATGTATGTATATGTGTTCCATTTAACAAAAGTAACTTTTATCAATGTAAAGTCGGTTGAAATGAACGTTAATTTTAGACAACCCTGTAGAAATTATGATAAATTTTAGGACGTAAATATGATGTATGCTATTTCGGCTAATAACATGCCGAACATGAGGTCTTTAGCTGCAATGCCTTCAGAAATAAAGAATTTTGAACATAACGTTGCAATTGGCCCTATATTTGAAAAAAATTGAATAACTCAAAAACGGCAAATTTTTGACATAGGGTGTCTTAGTAAGTTTTGATGCAGAATTGTATGCCCGATACAAAAAACGCATAAAAAATATACCATGCCATTTAAATTAAGAAAGTTCACATTAACTTCCGGTAAACCGGAAGTGGTACAATGGCGCAAATAATATTACTGATGAATTCAGATGATATCATTTATGGCTACAAGTTTGAACAATATTGAATTTCAAGAAAATCAAAAACTTCTAACAAACCATTTCCGCGAATGACCCTGTATACTACAATCACAAAATAGGCCTTTTAACCTTCCATTGTGCTAGTTAGCGAAAGCATCGTTGATAAGTTCACAGAATGCTATTTTGCAGAAGAGTAATGTTTTACGCGAACTACTACAACGCTATATTTAACATTTAAGCAGTATATTGGCCGCATTTCGCACTAAAACCGCCACAGGAGATCCCACGAAAGTAAGTTCATAAAAATTACGTTTGTCCCGAAACCGCTATAACTGTTTAATTGTAGACGAGGGAGAAAATAAATCAATTACGTGCAAGGACTGATAACCCAATTACGAAAATAGTGGTTTCAGAGAGACAAAGTGGTTCAGCACTAACAGATAAATATATAAAATCAGTTAGAATCCAGAACTGAATGAATCTCATTACCAAAATTTTGGTGGTTTCTTGAGCGGTTCCTTTTTATTGTTAGCTATTAATTTCTGTTTCAAAGATTAAAATGATACTCTTTAAAATGAAACAATACAGTCTTGGGTGGGTTATGAACGCCGAGCTAAGTGTTAATTTTTTATTATAATGAGATGTAGATGTCGGAATAGAAAAGTAAGAAAAATGTAGGGTTATTAATTTAATGGAATATTTCTTGTTGTCTCTAGAAACAAAACTTTTAATATATTAACTGTGGTTTATACAGGGTCCTAATTAATATGCGACTGTTCGTAGGTAGTTGCCAGATGAGCGAAAAAGGGGAAAAATATTCGCTGTCTTCATTAATTAATTAGCAAGGAAAGGAAGGCAGTTGCATAGATCTACTGTCAACCCAAAATATTTCACACAAAAGTATCTCCATAATTTTTAACACAAGAATATGTCTGGCATATTGTAGAAATTATGACTGGAATAGTATTAGTTGCAATAATCATGGTCTTGGTCTTCTCAGAGTACTCTACTGTTAATGTTATAGCAAACTTTCACTTATTTGCTGAAAATTACATCATTTTTCAGTATTTTAGGAATTATAATTTGGTAAATTTCTCAACAATGTTAAATGTACTTTCTTAAAGTGAAAAACTGGAAACTGTACTTGGAACCTATGTATATTACTACTTATACATAGATTTAATATCATTAAACTTGAGGAAATTTAAGAACCCTTGCGGTGCAAAGAATGTCAATATATGTACATAACAAACTTTGACATTCCTAATAAGCTGAAATATGATAGTCACCCTTTTTAGAATAAATTTTCATCAGTGGCAATAGCATCATATGGCACCCTGTGGGGTTATATATAGAAATACCCATAGTCTAGATCCCTACACAGATATTGTCTCCATAACCATGCTCGTGAACACCAATAGGTATATATTAAAATAGTTATTCTGGTCTTATAGTAGGACGTAGAATTAACTAAAGACACGTGACACCGGGGTTGTCACTCCCTTATAGATGATAAATAAACTTCATAATGGAAAAATAATATCATAACGCAAGGGGGAATAGTAAATTATGCATCACTTATTGAGTAGTGTAAGAGATGATTTTTTAAACAGGGGGGAGTATATCTTATCTAAAACGTACAGCTAACAGTATGAAATTTGATATACATAAATGTGTCGGTATTACGATAATATTGATATATGAGTTTTCAGAAATCAAAAATTCATTTTTCATGCGTAAGACCGTTTGTATTGAAAAATTTGAAAAATGTCTCATAAAACGTTAATTTGATAGTAATAATATTTACTTTGACAAATACAGACAAATAGTTAAAAGCATCTAACACATACAGATATGAGTAAGCCAAGGCGAACAAGTTGCTTCGGTCATCGCCCAATAAATGGAAGATATCTTGGCAAATTATTAATCAAGAAATTAAAGGTAAACCAATAAATAACATTAAATGATTCCTGTGCTCTTACCATAACTTACTTAACGACTATTTTCCGAGTATTGATCTCATTTACTCTAGTTCGCAGAATGATAGAGAATAGATTATATATTCGTTCTATATCTAATACGTTATTTGAATTACTGAAAATTATCGATGAAATTACTTCTAAGCGAGTTGTTAAGGATTCTTTGGCTGCACAATTAGTGACGGTCACTTTCCCCATGGATTAAGGATTGGTAAACTATTTCCTTGATTTGAAAAAGGATAGCAAGAATGTAAAAACAGTGTTGTGGATAGGATTAATAAAACCAAATTCAAATTAATAAAACAGTTTAGTAAAAATTGACGTGTATTTTTGTTAGAAAAGAAGATACGAACACTTGGTGTGCATAATGGAATTTGTAACACAACCGGCGAAAATGAGCTTCGGAGATAATTTGAAAGCCAATTGGAAGAAATTTAAGTAAAGTTATAAATTATATTCTATAGCACTGAGTTGTGATAGTAAAGAAAGTAAAATTCTGGTGGCTATTTTGTTGCACTGTATATGGGAAGAAGCAGTCAAAATATATAATAATTTCGAATTAAGAAACGAAGAACAAAATAACATTGTTTGTGTAAAACCTAGATTTGGAAGCCATTTTATCCTCAAATCAAAGAAGAGCATCGAAAGACACAAATTCAATACTAGAGTCCAGCTATCCGGTGAAACGTTTCGTGCTTTTCAACTTTTGCAGTTGATGAGATAAACAAGGGCAAACTGATATATATATATTTTTCGCAAATTAGTACAGTATTTTTGTTCGTTGCCTTCTGGTTGCCAATGGATTGTCAACTTAAAGCAGTGTTTATAGTAACATCAGAAGGAAATTTCTTTCCTTCTAGGTGTGTATATGTTCCAGTAATACAATGTTTAATCAAGACAACTTGCATGTATTTATCTTATCAACTATAAAAATTAGTTATAGACACTTTGATATCCGATAGAGGTACGCGTATAAAAAATCTTTCAGATAAATTATTACCCTTCCGCTGGTATTACAATCTTAATTAGTTCTTAGCCAAAAGAGTGGTAGTTCTAATAAAATTGAGCGTACCTTTTTTTTCCGACTAAATTACACAAAATGTACGTATATGCACTGTTGAGAGAAAAATGATAGAACTGTGGTCTAACATCAGACCAGTTCAACTCATATTTAACATTGTAAAGTCCATAAACTATCCATGGCTAAATAATTCATTGACAGGGACATAGAATACTCCCAACAATAACATATTTGATTGGTTGCATTGGAGAAAATCAACTTCAAATTTAATCCGAAAAGATGACACTGTTATTCTGAAGAATGAGATATTATAGTTGTCTAGATCGCACGAACTAGTACTAACATTCTTGAGGAGAGAAGTAACTAGCGCAGGACTAGAGTGTTTGCATTTCCGAGAACAATACCAGCATTCTTTATGCCAACTCCAATAATGTTAACACCAGAAAAAGTACAAGATATTTTGCATTGGGCAAAAATGCATCATTCTCCATAATTACCCTGTTGAGATGAAATGTGGTGACGTCAAATTAAAATGCTACTAAGAATTTTCTTTTGCCTAATGGTGGCATTTTTTAACAAATTAAAGGTCACAAGTAACATCTTGAGAAAGAAATATCTCGAAAACTATGAATTCTAGACCACTAATTAGATTTACTAGACTAAAACGAAGACAATCTAAAAAGTCAATTACATACTGGGTTTTCGGTAAAACAAAGAAATACCACTTTGGTTTGTTACTTGCTTACGGAACACACTGTATAGCTCGATCTAATTTTAGTTTGTGTTCCTACAGCCAATCTATATCCTGTAGAAAAACAATAAAAAGTCATAGATATCAAAACTTTGTTATGGTTAAATTTGCATTAAATATAAGTATACATTTCCAAAAACGTGGTTTAATTAGGACTGTTTTATTAACGTAGCATAATTTTCATTATCACATCACGTACTAGTAAAATTTACTACCGGTGTGAAAAGAGCAGCCAAAGATAGCAGCCAATTTTTCCGAAGATACCCGAATGTACATAGACGTACGGATATATATTATCTAAGACCATTTTAATAGAAAATTAAAAAACCATATTCTTTGTCAAGCTAACACAAACAGACACGGCACACCTGCCACATGTTACCAGCTAGATGTTTGCTGCAAATATAATCGATTTGCAAAGGGTTCCAGGGGAACATTACCTAAGACCACTTTACTAAAGAATTAAAAAATTATATTCTTTTTCAAGCTAACACATACAGACGCGGCACCCTTGCCACACGTTACCAGGTCGATGTTTGCTGCAAATATAATCGATTTGCAAAGGGTCCCAGGGGGACATTACCTAAGACCACTTTACTAAAAAATTAAAAAATTATATTCTTTTTCAAGCTAACACATACAGATGCGGCACACCTGCCACACGATACCAGGTCGAAGTTTGCTTCAAATATAACCGATTTGCAAAGGGTCCCAGGAGGACATTACCTAAGACCACTTTACTAAAATATAAAGAAATTGTGTTCTTTTTCAAGCTAACACATACACACGCGGCATACCTGTCACACTTTACCAGGTCGATGTTTGCTGCAAATATAATCGATTTGCAAAGGGTCCCAGAGGGACATTACCTAAGACCACTACTAAAAAATTAAAAAATTATATTCGTTTTCAAGCTAACACATACAGACGCGGCACACCTGCCAGATGTTACCAGATAGATGTTTGCTGCAAATATAATCGATTTGCAAAGGGTCCCAGGGGAACATTACCTAAGACCACTTTACTAAAAAATTATATTCTTTTTCAAGCTAACACATACAGACGCGGCACCCTTGCCACACGTTGCCAGGTCGATGTTTGCTGCAAATATAATCGATTTGCAAAGGGTCCCAGGGGGACATTACCTAAGACCACTTTACTAAAAAATTAAAAAATTATATTCGTTTTCAAGCTAACACATACAGACGCGGCACCCCTGCCAGATGTTACCATATAGATGTCTTCTGCAAATATAATCGATTTGCAAAGGGTCCCAGGGGGACATTACCTAAGACCACTTTACTAAAAAATTAAAAAATTATATTCCTTTTCAAGCTAACACATACAGACGCGGCACACCTGTCACAGGTTACCAGGTCGTTGATTGCTGCAAATATAATCGATTTGAAAAGGGTCCCAGGGGGACATTACCTAAGGCCACTTTACTAAAATATAAAAAAATTGTGTTCTTTTTCAGGCTAACACATGCAGACACATTTTTTACTAAAGTGGTCTTAAGGTAATGTCCCCCTGGGACCTTTTGCAAATCGATTATATTTGCAGCAATCATCGACCTGGTAACCTGTGGCAGGTGTGCCGCGTCTGTATGTGTTAGCTTGAAAAGGAATATAATTTTTTAATTTTTTAGTAAAGTGGTCTTGGGTAATGTCCCCCTGGGACCCTTTGCAAATCGATTATATTTGCAGCAAACATCGACCTGGTAACGTGTGGCAAGGGTGCCGCGTCTGTATGTGTTAGCTTGAAAAAGAATATAATTTTTTAATTTTTTAGTAAAGTGGTCTTAGGTAATGTTCCCCTGGGACCCTTTGCAAATCGATTATATTTGCAGCAGACATCTATATGGTAACATCTGGCAGGGGTGCCGCGTCTGTATGTGTTAGCTTGAAAATGAATATAATTTTTTAATTTTTTAGTAAAGTGGTCTTAGGTAATGTCCCCCTGGAACCCTTTGCAAATCGGTTATATTTGCAGCAAACATCGACCTGGTAACGTGTGGCAAGGGTGCCGCGTCTGTATGTGTTAGCTTGAAAAAGAATATAATTTTTTAATTTTTTAGTAAAGTGGTCTTAGGTAATGTCCCCCTGGGACCCTTTGCAAATCGATTATATTTGCAGCAAACATCGACCCGGTAACGTGTGGCAAGGGTGCCGCGTCTGTATGTGTTAGCTTGAAAAAGAATATAATTTTTTAGTAAAGTGGTCTTAGGTAATGTCCCCCTGGAACCCTTTGCAAATCGGTTATATTTGCAGCAAACATCTATCTAGTAACATCTGGCAGGTGTGCCGCGTCTGTATGTGTTAGCTTCAAAGTGAATATAATCTTTTAATTTTTTAGTAAAGTGGTCTTAGGTAATGTCCCCCTGGGACCCTTTGCAAATCGATTATATTTGCAGCAAATATCGACCCGGTAACGTGTGGCAAGGGTGCCGCGTCTGTATGTGTTAGCTTGAAAAAGAATATAATTTTTGAACTTTTTAGTAAAGTGGTCTTAGGTAATGTTCCCCTGGGACCCTTTGCAAATCGATTATATTTGCAGCAAACATCTAGCTGGTAACATGTGGCAGGTGTGCCGTGTCTGTATGTGTTAGCTTGATAAAGAATATGGTTTTTTAATTTTCTATTAAAATGGACTGAGATAATATACATATATCAGTACGCCTATGTACGTTCGGGTATCTTCGGAAAAATTGGCTGCTATCTTTGGCTGCTCTTTTCACACCGGTAAATTTACTGGCATCTGGGTTTACAAAATGTTGATTCATGTTCCTTGTATGTGTTTGTTCTAGACATAATTCCACAACTTGCTACTATAAATTTATAGTTCTCTTGGCTACTTGTTGTTCTCAGTGTTGAACACAAATTCTAAATAAGAACTTTACATTAAAATTGTTATACAAATATGTGATATGAACAGTAAAACCATGACCTGATGTTAAATGGTTCGATGAGTCAAGTTAATGTGCCTTGACGTGTGAATACTTTTACTGACCACCTTGCTCTTTATCTCTTTTTGTCTATATAAACTAACATGAATTTGCAGATTTAATTATTAGAAAATTAATGATTACTCATATTCAATACAAATAAACTATCTCCGTATCGTTATGGGTAACTCAGTAATAACTGATGTTTGAATTATCACGTGCTGTGTATGCGAAGTATAACTGAACTGTATATGAAGCATATCAATTATTCGTAATTATTTTAAAATAAAACCATTGAAGATATAGTACTTTGTGAATTCGAAGTGAAGCTAGAGAGAAAAGATATTCGATTTGAGGCAATTCAATCTCTGGACGTTAAAACTAAAACTCTCGGTATACTGCAAGAAAAATAGAGATTTAAATAAATTGCATATATTATAGTCGCATTATGTTCAAATATAAAAATTACTTGCAAACTTGCTCTAAATTAACGATTAATTAGATACTAGTTTTCGGACACGAAGTCTGAAAAGAACCGCACACTCCACGATCAGAGTCCATAGCGCATATTATTAATTAATATTTAATCTAATCTACACTATTCCCTTTGCATTAACATATTATTAGTAAATGCCATAAATTATCCATATTCCTGAATTACAGCGCATTTTAATTTCAAATTTGTGGGCTTGCGTAAGCATTAATAATAAAATGCAATTAGTTTGCTTAAATAACTTTATTCAAATTTTGACGTTTATCCCCTTAGCAGGTTTAGCTACCACAAATTCGAAACATGTACAAATGGCGGCAGCTCAATTGAATTTTTGTTAATAGAGCAACTCATCCAACTAATTATAATAAACCCAATAGAATATACAGTCGGTTACAAGCTCTAGTTACAATGTTAATTTATCTGCTGCCTAATTTTAAATTAAAATGCGAAATTTAATTGAAACTTGTTTAAATATTTGGTGATTAAACGCGCAGCAGGCATCAACCTTGTTTTCCTTTTTATATTCGAGTAACGTTTTTATTTTTCCACGTCTAAAACATGATTTAAACTAGGATCAACAATGTTGTGACAAAATATAATACGCAAAATTCAGACACATTTGTCGCTATAATAAACAAAAATGTCATTTTAAATTATTGGGATAATAAATAAACACAGTTTCCACACGTGTAATTGCGAATTTTATGCTTTAATATCTTTTACTACATACAGACGGTGCAAATTTTCCAAATCTCTGAACTACAACCACTATATATTTCATCAGCTTTAGAACAAAATAAACGAGTTGAGTCTTCGTCTCCCTACCAACGCCTTCTTATAAATATCAAATGTCTTGATATTTCTTAAAATTGAAAAAGGTAACGACTGCAGCTAGGGTACCCAGATCCAATACTCCAATTTACATTTCATTTGCAATATCATGCATTCTTTATGACGCCAGGAACGCGAAAAGGTATCGCTTTAGTTAGAAGTACATGCTTCTATAGCACTAGACGCACACAAACATCTCACATTTAAATTTATAGGTTGTTTAATCAATAACCACATGTTACACGGGTTGAGCTTCAGATCAGAAAATTATATGTAGTAAAACAGGACTTTCAATAAAAAGCTAATTATTCCGGAATAATAAAATAGCCTGAATCTATATTGAATCTATACATATCTACTTACAAGGAAAGGTGGCCAATTGACAATCAAAAACTTGCAATAGCGGACGTACACCATTTGCGGAGGTGCGTCAACTAATGTAACTCTTCATGTACTATTAAAATTTCAGAAAATGATTACAACAGCTGTATTTTCTATCAAATAGATAGTACAAAGGTAATTTTCTAATTATACAGGATGTGACCAAAATAACGAACGATTGCAACATTTTTCTTGCAGAATTGAAAACCAATCGACTTACCGGCGGCACAGCAATTTTTGCAAAGAATTGCTTACATATATTTAACGTCAATTCCATTGATTCCTTGAATGTTGAAAAGGAAATTGAAATTTGTTCTGCTTTTTTCACAGCACTTAACAAAAAAATTGGTCTATTGTCTGTCTATCGTCCTCCCAATGGTAATTTAGATATATTTTTAACGAATCTTTCACTAGCCCTAAATAAACTATACGAAAAATATGACCATATTATACTAGTAGGGGATATAAATATTGATGCTTTAAAGACGTCTATAAATTTGGATTTGATGTCGGATATTTTGGATGCATATAAGATGATCAATTTAATAGACAAACCTACGCGAATTTTTACAAATAAATTTGGAGACCGCTCCGAATCCGCAATAGATTGTGTTGCTACGAATCTGCCGGTTTCATGCTTGTCGTGTTGTTCTGTGCAGCCAAACTTGGGGGATCACTTGGCCCAGATTCTTGATGTGGAGCTAGGTATAACTGCGGAAGATGTCGACTGCTGTCCGCAGTCCATAGAGATGAGAAGTTTAGGTGCCTCAAACATAAAGGAACTTAAATATCGTTTGGACAACAATGATTGGTGTAGTTTGTATACTCAGTCTAATGTTGACGATGCCACTGAAGAGTTCATGAGCTCGATTTTGTGGTGTTTTGAAGTATCTTGTCCAGTTAAGCAAAAAAAAGTGCTAAGTACTAGAGCTCCGAACCAGAAATGGATAAATAATGATGTTAAGACTAGCTCCAACGAGTTGCGTAACTTGTTTTGGCTTAAGCAAAATTTGAAATCACCATTATTGAACAGTTTGTACATAGAAAGGAAAAAACAGCACAATAAACTCATCGCAGAAGCAAAACGCAACTATTATGAAACAAAAATAAATCTTTCTTCTAACAAAACCAAAACCTTATGGAGAATAGTGAATGATAGATTGAAGCCGGACAACAGATGCAGACCCTCAATTAACCTGACCAGGAATAATATTTTGATTAGGGATGCCCGGGAGATATCGCAGGAGTTTGGGGACTATTTTTCGTCGGTCGCGGGAGGGATGGTTGCTGATCAGTTCGGCACTTCTACTTCTACTTTACATCCTGTTGCTGTTTGCCCTGCACCTTGTAGTTCCTTCACTTTTGGTCCGGTTTGTGCTGAGGATATCATTGCCGTAGTCAACAAAATACCGAATAAGACCTCATATGGTGACGATGGGATCAGTAGTCATTTACTCAAACAAATTATTGGTCATATAGCTGAGCATCTAGCCTTTGTGGTCAATATGTCTTTCAGCATGGGCAAATTCCCAACGCCGTGGAAGACAGCAATTGTTGTGCCCGTCCATAAGAGAGGTAGTGAATTTGACATAATGAATTATCGACCCATTTCAATTATAGGTACATTTTCAAAAGTAGTTGAACGCGTGGCTTACAATCAGCTATCTTCTTTCTTGTGTAAACATAATGTAATATCTAGTAAACAGCACGGCTTCAGACAACATAAATCTACGGAAACGGCGTTGATAGACTTGACGCAATATATATACAAAAATATGGATGCGCGTAAATATGTTGCCGGTATCTTTTTTGATTTGACTCGTGCATTCGATTGTATTGATCCTAAGATATTGTGTCATAAATTGAATCAGTCAGGTATTCGTGGTTTGGCACTTGACTGGATAAACTCATATTTATCCAAAAGGCAAATGAAGGTCAAAGTAAGCAACTCCTTCTCCGACAAATTTAGTGTGGAGTTGGGTGTACCCCAAGGATCGGTTCTGGGTCCATTGTTATTTCTGATCGCTATCAATGACCTCCCTAGCTTTCTTTCGGACGGCTCTTTAGTACTATTTGCTGATGATGCTTCAATAGCGCTCGCGTCTGATACTTCGGAAGGACTTTTGGGTGCAGTAAACCAAACAATAACTGAAATGTCAAACTGGTGCGAGATGAATCGATTAATTTTAAATAATGACAAAACATCTGTAGTATACTTTCACAAAAAACGTATCCTCCCAATTGACGATTTGTTTGTACCATCTACCAAAGTTTTGGGTATTTTTATGGACGATGACCTAACGTTTGAGAGTCATATTCAGTACCTTGCCAAAAAACTAAATTCTGCCTATTATGCAATTTTACAACTTAAGTCCACCCTAGAAATACGAAGCCTGATAAACGTGTATTATGCTATGGTATACTCCATTATATCTTATAATATAATTATCTGGGGTCAAGCTGTGAACTGGCATAGAATATTCATAGCACAGAAGCGTATCATACGCCTGATTTTCAATATTAAACATCGTGATAGTTGTCGAGAGATATTCAAAAGATATAATATCTTAACGTTTTCTTCTATATATATATATCGCTGTGTCGTATTTGCCAGGGAAAACTTGAGTAAATTTAATGAATTTTTGCCGGATCACGCGTACCAGACGAGAAGTCGAGACATATGGGTTGTACCTCGTCACGGCACGTCTTTATTTCGTAGGTCCCCTGAGTTTGCGTGCATACAGATCTATAACCAACTTCCGGACCAAATCAGAAACGTGGCAACTATAAAAGGTTTTAAAATGCGAACAAAGGAGTATCTGACTGAGAATTGTTTTTACAATTTACATGAGTATGGGGTTAGTGAAACGTAATGTGAGTGTGGAAATTTTATTATAAAGTTGTTCTTATTGTAATATTGACATATTCTATCCTGTAAAGGCTAAGGAATAAAGTAATATTATTATTATTATTATTATTATTACCATTCGCTGTTGGGAGTTAGGTGATTAATAGCGCGGCATTCTAAAAGGCGTTATAATGCTGCCAGAAAGCCATTTAAAACACAATTAAGCACGTAGAGAAAGAAGGGCGTTGAATTAATCAAAATCACTTTGTTAACTTCATAAACGTTGATGTAACAATATTTTTCTTTGACTTCACATAAATTTACTGTTACCGTAAAACTTTCTTTTGGTTAAAATTTTTTTGTTGAATTAAAGAAAAATATTAGTTACCTATTTGATGAATGAAACAGATTTTCTGTTTATATTAACTCAAATGATTTTGTTGAAATAAATAAAGTGTCATGATCAAAACTAAACTTTTTAACAGATATTTTAATAAGTATTTGTGAATCAAACACATAAAGTATGTATGTTAAATTAACATTTCCTATATATTTCACTATATGCGTATATATCTGAAGAAAACGTATTAGATTGTGATGGGCCTCAAATGACATCAACATCGTGTAACATGGTCGCGCATTGTTGGCCGTTGAAGGGTTGTTGAAATTTTAGAAGATTGTAGGTATATGATTATACTAATTTGTACTCGTGTCTATCATTGCGTTATTTGCAGTTATTTGCATCGCGTGCTCCACCAGTGCTGTTATTGCATATTTGCACATCATTGTTTCTTGTGGTACCTGTTTTACATGGATGACCCTGTCAAAAAGTAACTCGTAGATTGGGGATTCCCTAGCCTGGTACAACTTTTTAAAGGTAAGTACCTAATAACTAAGAAATCAGTTGTGAATTCTTTATTAAATCATATTAGATGTACTGATGCTATTAATGCACCACCTGCTGTGTACCTGCATGTTACGTTTTGTGATAGATTAGTAATTTAGGTACTACAACAGCTTCATATATTCAGTAATTGTAAGATTTTAATTTTATTTTCAAATGTTAAACTATAAATAAATTTAAGAATACGTAAACAGCTAGGATTTGTGTAATTTTTGGTAATCTGGTACAGAATGATCCAAGAAGCACTCTGGTATAATTTTTTCCGCGGAAAGCCGTTTTTGCTTTAAAGAAAGTGCAATTTTCAGGTTAATCGTGCACAAAACATGACGAAATCGCGTAATATGTACCTTTTTTCGACGAATAACTGCTAAAAAGGAGTATTAAATTGCTGAAGAAAATACCTCCATACGTAATTATTGGAATCAATAATTCGTGCATATTGAGCAGAAATTCCACGTTTCGTATAGGATTAATTGATATGTAATATTCGTTAGATTCAGAGCAATAAAATTTCAGTTGAAAGTAATTTTCTCTATTTCTAGAATTAGTTCTATAAAAATACACAGAAGCAGCTCTACAATAATTTGGTATAATTCGTATACAAATGGAAATTTAATTTTAAACTATTTCGTAAATATAATAAACAACAATTACGAAGTACTCTGCATCAGTGGCGCACCCACGGGAAGGGGGAGGGGGCCTTGGCGACTGGAGCCTCTCCCCCCCCCCCTCCTCTCGACGTATACAAGGAGAAAATTGAAAATGTACAAACTCGAGCAAAATATAAAAAGTATATATATATAGGCACCCACTTTAGATTCTTTATTAAATTGTATGTATTACAAGATGACAACGCTAAATTTAGCCCCTCTCCACTCCCCTACCCAAGTGATATTCCTGAGTGCGCCACTGCTCCACATTTCATGTTATTTTTTAACACATAGAATTTGACGTATATACTTATTTATGTTGCTCTTAACAAACATTAAAATATTGTTTTATTTCATGCACTGTTTCATTTATGCCCTTTATACCCACCTACATACATACCGTAAAACGAGGTGACTTTGTGACAGATTTGACACTTTTAATAATTTTTTAGTTCTAGTTTATAGCTCGAAGGTCGAGTAAATAATATGAAATAATCACATCCTTTAGCAACTAAACAATGACGATGTGAAACAAAAAAAAATAGCAGTTTAGCTAGAATGTTGATGTATTTAATGTTTACTTTTATTTGTGTGAAACTGTGCTTACATGTATCTTACAGCCATCTTGTTTTTCTTATATATTTTTGTTACAATAAAAATACGCGCGAAAACATCAAAATTTGAATTAAATCTTACATTCTAAACATGCCCCCTGCGTTGAAAGAAGGTACTTTCAAAATAAATAACAGTGAAATTGTCTAACAAGGTAAGTGAACTGACTTAAAGATAGACACTAATTAACTGGCTAGGTCGTCTCTTGGAGTGGAAGTGGGCAAATCCTTGGGAACGCCCTCTTCACCACGCCTGCAGCAGTCTGGACGGAAGCCACCCTGGGAATCCTATCTGCTCCTGGAAACACCTCTTTTACACGGCCTATGTGCCAATACAGGGGTGGTAGATGATCATCCTTAATCAACACTAGGTCTCCAATCTTCAGGTTGGTTTTGTTAAATTTCCATTTCTGTCGCTGCTGCAGTTCTGAGATATATTCCTTTGACCAGCGTGACCAAAAGTGCTGACGTAATTGCTCCAAGTGTTGGTAATTAGTACATTTGGCTTTAGGCAGATGCATTACGTTGCGTTCTGGCAATCCAACGAGTGTTCTTCCCAAGAGGAAATGTGAGGGTGTCAAGGCTTGGAGATCATTGGGGTCTGAGGATAAAGGCGTTAGAGGACGAGAGTTTAGGACAGCTTCAACTTGAGTGAGTACTGTGTACAACTCTTCAAATGTTAAGGCAGTGTTTGTCAGTATTCTTTTTAGATGACCTTTTGTTGACTTAATTCCCGCTTCCCATAATCCCCCAAAATGAGCTGCATAAGGCGGTATAAAATGCCAATTGATTCCGTCATTAGATAATGCTGTTGATATCTGTTTATTGCTATTATTTAGAAAATTGTATAGCTCTGAAAGTTCTGCACTTGCTCCCGAAAAATTTCTCCCATTATCAGAGAAAACATCATGGGGTTTACCCCTACGCGAAATAAAGCGTTTTAACGCTAATAAGAATGAATGTGTACTAAGATCTGTAACCAACTCAAGGTGTATTGCTTTAGTTGAAAAGCATACAAATAAACAAACATAACATTTCAGGTGTTTACAACCGCGCCCCTTTCTATCTTTAATAGTAAATGCACCCGAATAATCAATTCCCACTGACATGAAAGGTAAGCTAGGCACAACTCGTTGCTGAGGCAATGCGCCCATGAGTGGTTGTGTCTGAGTTGGACGAAATCTAAAGCATTTAATGCACTGACGTACTATTTTTCTAGCTAAGCTTCTTCCCGCGATAGGCCAATAGTTTGTGCGTATTGAGGACAAGAGCAATTGAGGTCCTGCGTGCAATAATTTAATGTGGCTTGCTCTAAAAAGAAGATTAGTAAAATGATGTGAGCTGGATAAAACAATTGGATGTCTTTTCTCAAATTCAAATTTAGACAATTGTAATCTTCCACCTACCCTAATGATGCCGTCCTGATCCAAAAATGGGTTTAATGAATTTAAACGACTTTTCGACGACACAGTATGTCCTTTTTCAAACTGTCTATTTCTTCAGGAAAAGATTCTTGCTGACTGTACATAGCTAGAATTTTTGTTGCATTATCCAGTTCAACAGCTGATAATGGAATTTTATTTCTTTCCCTTGCCTTTACTCTACAATTTGATATAAACCTCAAGCAATATGCCATTGTTCGTTGTAATCGACATAAATTCGAAAATCTGTTGAATTGTATAACAGGTTCGTGAATTGTTGATAGTTGTACTACGATATTTTTCTTCATTTCTGGTGGGTCTCCTTCAACTTTTATAGACGATACCGGCCATGTTTTCGGTTCATCAGTTAACCATTTTGGTCCATTCCACCAAAGTAAATTTCTTGTCAGCTCGTGAGGAGTGATCCCACGTGATAGTAAGTCTGCAGGGTTATGACATGTACTTACATGACGCCAATCCTTTATACAAGTCATTGTCTGTATTTGTGATACCCTGTTTGCAATAAAGGTCTGTAAATGATTTGTTGGTGTATTAATCCAATGAAGGGTCACTGAAGAATCTGTCCACAAGTAATACTTGTCAATTTTTCCTTTCAATGAGCTCCTTACCTTTTGAAGTAATTGTGCTAATACCAGCGCAGCACACAATTCCAGTCTGGGTATTGTAATGATCTTTACAGGAGCCACTTTGCTTTTTGAACATAATAATCTTGAGCACACATTTCCTGTTGAATTTGTCGTTCTGACATAGATGCACGCACCATAGGCTGCTTGAGATGCATCCGCAAACCCATGGATCTCCATGCTCTCTATGTTTTCATCTGCTACAAACCTTGGTATGCGCAGACTGTTTAACTTGATCAGCTGCTTTCTTAGTCTTTCCCACTGAGAATGCATGGTTTGTGGTAATGCCTCGTCCCATGATAGTTTCATTACCCAAAGTTGCTGTAGTATTATTTTCGCTGTTATTATGCATGGACTAAGTAGTCCCATAGGGTCAAAAATTTGTGCCGTTTCCGACAAGATGGTTCTCTTGGTTATGTTTCGTTGATTTGGTTCACTAATTTTGAAGAATAAATCATCTGTTCTGCACATCCAATAAAGTCCAAGTGTCTTAGTGTTTTCGTGGCTACCAAAATCTAGAACATTATCTTCCGTCTGTGTTGGTTGCACTTCTCTTAAAATTTGCTGACTGTTTGATGACCACTTGTGTAGATCAAATCCTGCAGATTCTAAAATTGAAATAATTTGTTTAACTATGGATAATGTTGACTCAATGGTTTCTCCTCCGGTTATCATATCATCTACGTAAAAGTCGGAGCTTATGACGCCTGATGCTTCGGGATCTTTCGCTTCGTTCTCAAGTGCTAACTGTTTGAGACACCTAATTGCCAGGAAAGGTGCGCTTGCAGTTCCGTATGTAACGGTGTTCAATGTATAAACCTTTACCGCTTCATTTCTGTTTTTTCTCCAAAGTATGCGTTGCAAATTTCTCTGCTCTGGGTTGACCCATATTTGACGATACATCTTCTTGATATCTGCGCAAACCGCAAACTTGTGCTCTCTAAATCTTAGAATTATGGACAATAAATCTTCTTGAATGTTAGCACCCACATACTGAAGATCATTCAATGAACAACCGCTATCTGATACTGCAGAGCCATCAAAAACAACTCTTAATTTTGTGGTGGGGCTGCTTTCGTTGAGTACACCATGGTGTGGAAGAAAATATTGAATATCACGTTGGCTGTTATTTTGTTGGCTAACCATCGTCATGTGATTCAAATCTTCATAATCTTCCATGAAATCCTTGTATAGTTTCTCGAACTCTGGTTTTGCAGCAAATTTATTTTCAAGGGATTGCAATCTAGCCAATGCCGAATGTTTCGAATCTCCCAATTTTGATGGAGACTCCTTCAATGGAATAGTGACCATGAATTTACCGTCATCGTGTCTTTTTATGCAGTTTTGAAATATTTCTTCGCATTTCATTTCATCAGATGACAGATTGACTTCGGTTGCCTTTTCTTCTAGTTTCCAAAACTTTTCCAACTGACTCTGAATGTCATCTGTTGTTATAAAGTTACAATGAACGTTTTGCTCAACACCACTTTGTACTTCCCCAATTACTATCCAACCCAATCTTGTCTTTTGCAATTTCAAGTCTTGTGAAATAGAATGCTGACCAATGCAGAGTAGATTCCAAAATATACCTGCCCCCATTAAAATGTCAATTTTGCCTGGCTGATGAAAAGAAGGATCTGCTAGTTTGATGTGAGACGGAATTTTGATTTGATTCTTATCTAGTTTGCATGTAGGTAAATTGTCACTTATTTTATCTATGATTAACGCTGACAATGTAATATTAAAATTGTTATGTACGGACTGAATGTTTATGGTGCATTGTTGATTAATAGATTTTGATGATTGACTAATTCCAATAATATTTGCATTAATTTTTGATTTTTCTAACCCGAGTTGAGTGCATGTTTCTGTAGAAATAAAATTTGCTTGTGAAGCCGAATCCATAATTGCTCGTCGCGTTTGAGGAATTCCGTTCGCATCGACTATTTGTACCAAAACTGTTGCTATGAGCACGTTAGAAGGTTGATTTAACATTTGGTTTGATAAAGATACCTGCTGTTGTGCTTTTTCTATGTGTAGTAATGTATTATGTTGTGCCTCACACTTTCTACATTTTCCTGATTTACATTTTTTTGCAATATGTCCAGCCTTTAAACAATTGATGCATAACTTTAACCTTTTAGCAGTATCAATTCGTTCATTAATTGCAAGTTCCAGAAATTTCTCACAATTAAAAATATAATGCGATTCTTTACATAAAGCGCATATAGCTAAAGTTGCATTGAATGTATGTCTTTTACCTACAGTGACTTGTTCCTTTGTTTTGCATGTATTTGTTTTTGTAACTTCTAATGTTTCTAATAAATCTGCTCGCGATCTTAAAAATGTAGTGAGTTCGTCTAATGTTGGCAACAAATCCGGTTTTTGTTTTTCTTTCCATTCTCTTAATGTATATTTATCTAACTTACCCGATATAATGTAAATAATTAGGGTATCCCAATATGTAATTGGTTGCCCTAACACTTCCAATGACCGCATGTGTTTTGCGATATTATCGATTAAAATGCGCAGATCTGCCGAAGATTCTTTAATGAGGTTAGGTAAACTAAACAACCCTTGAACATGATTGTTCACCAATAATGTTTTATTGTTATATCTTTGACACAACAACTCCCATGCAATATTATAATTCTCAGCAGAGAACTCTATTGAGTGAATTACCTGAGCCGCGGTACCCCCTAATGAAGCACGTAAATAATGAAACTTTTGAATTTCACCAATTGTTTGGTTACAGTGAATAAGTGACTGAAATGTATCACGAAATTCTAACCATTTTTCGTAGAATCCGTCAAATTTAGGTAAATCTATTTGAGGCAATTTGATACGGTTGTTGAACCGTTCAGAACTATCAGAGTTTGCTATACCTTGTGAATCATGAGATTTGTTTGCATTACTGTCAATATTGCGAAGGATATTATCCTGATTGCTTGTTATTATTTGTTTTGCAATAGCTATGTTTTTGTAGAAAATAGTTTCAAAATTTTCTCTTTCTTTTAACTGTGCATCGTCGTTTTCATGTTTTGATTCTATTTCATACTGAATTTCATCAAACTCCCTAATAATGATTCTACTTTCTCTAACCTAAACTGTGTTTCATGTATGCAAATTTGTATTTTTTCTTTGTCTGTCTCTGACTCTAATGTTTGTTTTGCACTGTCTAAATAGTGTTGAAACAACGTTAATTTTGCTTTTAATGTACCGCGTTTTCGAATCTGATCTTGTATTTCAGTCATTTTATTGACAAATACTCACACAAGTTGACTGAAAAGTGAAAAGGTATTGTAAAGAATGGAAATTTCCACTTGCCTTGTTTTGTTTTCTAGCTGCTGATACTGATGTCAACTGTTGCAAACTGTCGCCAACTTGCCGCTGATGCCTGGACTAAGTCGGATTGTATCGATGAATACCCACGTGGTATTTTTACATGAATGTTTTTAGATTGGATTACAAATCACAATCCATGATGCGATGAATGTTTCCACTGCACTTTTGTAATGAATTGCCGTTGTATCCGGCTCGAAGGACCATTTTTTATGTATTTAATGTTTACTTTTATTTGTGTGAAACTGTGCTTACATGTATCTTACAGCCATCTTGTTTTTCTTATATATTTTTGTTACAATAAAAATACGCGCGAAAACATCAAAATTTGAATTAAATCTTACATTCTAAACAGTTGATTTATACTTGTCACGCATTCACGCCAACGCCCGGGGTGACTTTGTGACAGCATTGGGCTTTCAGTAGAACACAATGTCACCCTTCTGTGAGGAGATTTTGGAACATTATAACTACGTAAATGTATGCCAGACTCCAAATTTGTCACAAAATATCCTCCTAACTGAATCATCAAGATGTCACAAAGTCAACCCAAACAATAATAATTATCGTTTTGGCACGATTTATTTATAGAAAATGTACGAAAACAACATAAATTAAGTTTTAAATACAAAGTGTTGCTATGTATTCCATACCTAAGCAAAATCGAAATTATGAAGCACAGAGGACAGATCTTTATTACTTCTAAGTATCCTTTTCTTGCGCTTCCGAAGGGTTACTTTTATTTTCTAATTTTACTTAAACCTTTTTCTAATGATTCAGAAGTATAGTTTTTGTAGAAGTAACTCGTCGGTAAGCCCTTATACTTCCGTGGCATTTGTAAAATATGCATCGAATAATAATACATTAAAAAATCTCACCTCTATTAGTACCAAAAACTGTCACAATCTCACCTCGATATTTCTTGATATTTCATTTCGTAGAGCATAGAGAGATGATGGCACTTCTGCTTCTTAATAGACCATACTATAACACTATCATATGCAAAAATAGCTAAAACAAACGATTCAAGGTACACAAGACAAAGTATAGCAACTTGTTGATAAAGTAAAAATTGCTTATCTACCTTAAAAAATATGTGTGTTGTAAAAAAACTGCAGAACGACGGCGAGACATAATACGTGACACTGCTTCAACCGTTTACCGATGCGTGTGCGAGAGGTTGCTACAATAACATAATAAACAGAGATGTAAGAATGACTTTTTCAAAGGAGTGTGGTGCTGTCACAAAGTCACCTCGTTTTACGGTACATATAAATGCTCATCAAATAAATATGTTTCGAAACGTAATAAAGACAAAATTGATCTGGTTATTTAAAATAATTCCCAGTCTAATTCTAAATAAAAGGCAAAAAAGTTCCAAACCGTATACATTATATTTCTTTTGGTTTTGCTCTTCTGTCAAATGTATTTCACTATTTCTTAAAAACGGTTCCCACCTGACATTAATATATTGTCAACATAACGTTAGGTGGGAAATAGTTTTGAGAAATAATGAAATACATTTGACAAAAGAGGAAAACCAAAAGAAAAATACTGTAATATATAACAAAGTCAAATAAAAGACAACAAAATATTTCTGTAAAAATGACAATAATAATCAGTTGATTCAATGTAAATAAATTGTCGTTTCAACTGAACAGGTAACTTGAGATATCTATTTTGTGCTGTGAATATAACAATTTCTCTTATTTAATACAACATGATTACAGTCACCCCAATATTTAGATATGGTTAGAACAACCATACGTGTTTTGTTCATTTAACATAAAATAATAGTTTCCGTGACTCAACTTGGTTGCTCATGTAACAAATTGCTCTACGTTACCATCACATAACATCTTACTTATTTCTACAAAAGCACAGTGATATTTTAACAAAATTATTTAGGTTCGATCAAAAAAGAGGGTTTTGTCAATTCAACTCATGGGCAGTAATTACATTAAAAAACAAATGTCAACAAAATCAACTTTGTTAATTCAACAGGCATTTCTGTTTGACTGTATTTAAACCAAATCTTGTGGTTAAATGTCGGATTTTTTTTTAAATTAACATATATCTTCCTTTACGTGTGCACACACAAAAACTACACCGCGAGAGTAGCGTGATAACCACAAAAGCGATACAGCTTACGAAGTCACTGCAACTAAGCACCTACCACACATTAAAAAAAATTAGCTGGTATATAAAATAACTTATTGGTCTTAATAAGATTTCATGTATTTATATAAGTTGACCTTGCTCAGTGTGTAATAATATGAATATAAAATATAGGCCACTGAAATATTGTAAATGTATAATTCTTATGGACAATAGGATAAAAGACAATTTACACAACGCACAGACTACCTTTTTATTAAAATAAAAATTCGTATGCAATATTACTCATACATATGTACATTCTTCATCTATAACTTTTTTATGATTGTGAAAATCTGCACATGCATATGTGAAAAAAAAGATATTGATTACAATGTGTATACCTAGTAAATGCATAGGCCATTGTACAACAAAGGTTATCTGGTTTAGGTTTAATACAATCGCTCTTATATCAGTAATATAAAAGTAGCTTTCGATAACTTCGAGAGGGATAGCTTGTTGCTCAAAAATTGTAATTTTGCGATGATATTTCGGCGATCTTACCGAGAGAAATTTGATTAAATATCTTTGAGCGACACTTTTCCATAAATTAAACCCACCTAGGTCACGCCGTTGAGCCAGTTCTCGCATTTTGTTGAGTATAATTAGAAGACCTCTGTTTTATCTGCTCTATGTTCTATTTTGTGCTTTTAAATTGAAGCTCTAAAAGTAGGGTTGGTATTGGTTAGTTTTTGACCAAAATTGTACTAGCGAAATTCAACTTGTTCCCGGCCGCTGTATTATGTATTACAGCAGCTGTTGCCAGATAGATTCGTGTATTTTAGTAAGTACATTTCTGGTGAATTTTTCGCGTTAAACTTGGGTTGTTATTTGTAATTGTAAAGTAATTCTTTTAAGAACCAATTTGTTAATATACTCTTATTGAAAACATTTTGAAAGCGTTTTTCTTGCATATGAAGGAAGTAGCAAATACTTCTCGAACACAAATATCGCCGCCGAGAAGGTGAAAATTTCTAAACGCGGAACATACTTATATCTTAGCAATATATCCAAAAGCTACGCGCTGATAACCCCAGAATAAGGATTATTGCTATTATCGCAAGAATATCGACTATGATAGACTGGTCGTTTGCTAGATATAATATTTTATTGTAATAATGTTTAATATATTGTACCATAAAACAATATAAGGTGAAGAGACAAGTTACCTCATCGAAGCAAAGTTTTTGAAAAACATTCTTTAGTAGCTGATTATTATAAAAAAAAACTGTCAATAACTCTACAACTCAATTAATTTACATTTTTTTTAAATAAAAATGAACTTTCTACACACAAGATACTGAATTACATCACGCAGCGTGATGATTTGCCACAGACGAAACGTAGAACATTATACAAATTTATGAAAATCGTGAAGTTTAAATTAGCGCCCATGCTCTAATAAACATGCAAAAATTTTGAGTATACGTATAGGTTACCCAAATTGATTTTTTATATATTTTGATATACCAGAATAAGTATGATATATTAGTTATTGTTATCGGTATATGAAGAGAGATTGAAAGAGTGTTTTGATAGGACATGACGATATAATTAGGGGGAGAAGAGGCTGTTTGATGACAATTAAAGATTATCGTCGTCAAAATCGGCCAATTTATTATTTACGCGAAACATTGCTAAACGAAGGTTAAAAAAAATTCGAAAAAAAATTTTTTTTGAACATTTTGAAAATGTGAAGGGTGGTCAAACATGGACAAACGATGGTCAATCGTATCCGATGAACAAAATTTCTATATTGGCTAATTTTAGCATTTTCGCCATTAGACCCGAAAATATGGGTATAGTAGCTGCAGCCTCAATAAAAGGTGGTCAATCGATATCGCTGGCGGTCAATAGTGGTCAATAAATGGTCAATCCCTTGTAGCATTTTTGTTGATTTTTGACCACTTTGTGATGCCAACTTCGCGGGCCTCATATCTCACTCCTTACTTTGACTCCTGTATCTCGCAAAATTTCATTACTTTCATTCATTATTTCATACTTTTATGAGTCAATAAACGATGCAAATATTGATTACCTGACATATTCTCTTCCTAATGCTACAGAGAGGTCAATATAGCTTTCAATAAAAGTTACATGGGTAAACTGATATAAACTTATGTCAAAAGCCGCCTGCACAGAGCAGAAAAGTCGGTGATCCTGAATAGTAGATATCTTGAAGGTAGATTCTCTAAGTTTTAGAACAGTAATAGCCTATTTCAATATTCGGGCACTGGTGTAACAATCGTTTTAGAATGTATAACATATTCTGAGTTGTTGGTACGCTTGATTTCCATGAAATTATTCGTTTACTCCAGACTCGTTTAAAGAACTCGAAGAAAGAGAATAAAATAGGATACCTTATTAAAGAACTAATCATTATTTTATTTACTTGAAAACTGCGGACTGCTATTACACAACCATTACCATGACATGTTGTAAAACATTGAAAAATGTAAGAGTTTGTTTCAAAAGGCGGAATCCATACATGTATACCTTTAAAGTAAGTATTTCAATTACTCTTTTACTCTTTTGCATTATTTTAAATTATATCTAGGAGGCTATTTCTTCCTTGTAATATTAAGGTTATAATTTAGTTCATGTTCTTATTTGTTAGCATTCGCTCTTGGAGTTTCTAAAACGGTTCCAAATCAAGCTTTTATTTTACAGAAAAATTAACTAGCTTCACGAATCCTATATCCGTGCAATTTATTGTTGGAACACAGGTTGAGAATCGCTGGATGTATTATGTGTGCTTTCATCCTACAGAATAGATATGATAAATGTCACGATCAAAATTACAACAATATTTAGGAGCTTTACTCTTTACGTACATTCAGTCTATTTTCTTAAAAATATTAAATATATAGAAGAATGTTGTAGTTACGCAATTGTGTATTAGAAAAATTCGATATAGATACTTTTACAAACTGGTTTAGATAATCTGAAAATATACAGCAAGATTCATTTAAGATAGAATAATTGCTATTAATCTAACATGTAGGAGTACTACTTACTTTAGCTATCCATTTAAAATTGTTCAGTAAAACAACGTTAATCTGAGTAACACTTTTCCGTATCATTTACCGCCACTATCGCCTAAATTACCGATTACGTTAAATTATACACGCTTAGTAGAGTGTGTGTATGTATATGAGTGCTTATTAAGTGAGAACTACGTCCCATATTTCCTTCAAAATTATATACAGTTTTATTCTTTCAGATAATATACATAATAAAAATTTCAACTTCAACAGTAAGTTGTAAGTAAAATCAGTAAGTTGTAGAAAAAAGATTTTAAACGCCCTTCATTTGCTTTTTCTTTTGTGCAAAAACAGCAAACCCTATTCCCTGGCGTTAAAGGAGAGACAAAATATAAAAACGGATTTAATAAGTAATTCTGCATCACGGCGTTTTCTGCTCCCACATATAACAGTCATTTTAAAATGTTTTCTACCTACTTCATGTATAGAATTAAATGAACCTTGCAAAGGGCATGAAAAAATATCTACCCCATGAGGATCTCATATTCCAATTAAAAGTTTGCTTCATTTTTAAACACAGCCAATTAAAATTCTAATTACAACATATATATGTATAGTCTCTCTGCGCTTACCTCAACAAGAAATAGGCAGCCGGAGAGCAAGTGTTCAAATTTTGTGTGAAGGGACAAAATTGCTAACATCTTGGTATTTGCATGTGGTGTTTGTTTTAAACTTTTTCCGCGGCACAGTTTTAAAAAAGCTTAGAAGAAAAATACTTCGTGCTTAACTGATAATGAGAAGTTGTTTGGTCTACAGTGACCAAAGTTACAAGTAAGTAATTCTTTTGAGAATCCTACTAGCGCAAAAAAATGTATTAATAGGTACTATTTCGTATTTCCGCATAAATGTTAGACCAAAATAATAACATATTCATATAAATCATAGAAAGCTACTTGATAAAGTACTGGTACAAATTTATATTATATCGATAACAAAGATGTCATCACAGTTAACTCTATTCTACAGCGTCAGGTTTGCGTATAACTACAGCTATACAGCGAAAATCCGTGAATGAGCTTTTCGTACACAATGGCATAGTTTTGATATCCATCTGAAAGCATTGCTAGTTGAAAGGATTCCAATCAGACTAAAACAAACCTTGAAGGACTAAGTCGCAATCATAGCTGTTATAAACTTATCAACTTTGAATTCACGAGTTTTAAGGCGGCTTTCAAAGGCTATATAGATTTTGGCAGCTACTCTATGAATTCCAGCTATTCTGAATGGAAAACCATGCAAAATCCAAAATGTTTTCTCTTACAAAATTAGTATACCTTTCCGGCACCATTACACACCTCCATTATGTGAATGCTGATATCCAGGGAATTCATATCTCTACGATAAGAACAATGCTGAAGCAACTATTTTAAAATTGTAATTGTAGGCAATGTCGGTTAAAATGAGAATCATTCTGAAACTTATCCGAGATTTAAGAAATACGTATTGCAAGAGGCAAAAAGGGCGGAAACGGAACTTGTTTGATTAACTATATCCAATTTGCAAATTTTAATGTATCAGTTTTTGCTCTCCTTGTCAAAATAAAGCATGGATTCTGGATACATAAAACAAAACACGCGCTCTTGAAACGCAAGCAGAAAGAAGATTTCATTACCAGTTACCAACAGAGAAGTTCGAATTAGGTTCCAGGAAAAGAAAAGATGCCTGAGCGTATGCCACCAGTAAACTGCTATGACTTTTCATAATTCAGTTCCATTCGCACTATTTAACTTTGTGAAAAATATGTATATTTTTTGTCGCTGTTCCAAGTAAAAGTACATCAAGAAATAGGAAATCTCTTTATAAATAGAAAATATTAATATGAGTTTTAATCATATTTTAGTGGACTATAGATTACCGAAAGAGACTACTACTAATAATTTGCGAGAGGTTTCTGGGTTTTATTTTATTTCTCCCTTTATCACAGTGTTTACGGTAGCAATCATTATAAATTTGCTGATCAGATGATGTACTCACTCTATTTTGTTAGGAATTGCTCGGTTTGAGAACTTTAGACAAAGATTATTTTATTATGGTCGTGGTTAGAAATTTACATCTTGGCATATCCAAATTTATTCACAAGCAAATGCAACTGATCGGGAAGTTTAAAAGCTTTTTTTTAACTGGGAGGTTCTTGCCATGTCTATCTAGTTCTGGAGGACTACAGAAATTTCTGTTGTGGTTATACGTTTATATATTATATAAGTAAATCTCAACCTGTACCGTTACTAAATATTAGTAGGAGAAATAAGAAATTATGTAAAACTCCAGAATTTAGCATCAATGCCTAATTAGCGTTATTATGTAAGTAACAAAAACACGAAATTGTGTGTAACCTTCCTTATATAACGCAGATTTTAAAATGTTGATCCGCAATCTATTTTATTTTACTTGTATTCACTTTGTCTTATGTGGAGATTGTATTGTATTCATTTCCAATAATGGTAAGTGAATTACATCCATTCAATTTTCTCTAATTCCAATAATGGTTTTATTTCAGCTACAATTGATTAATTTAGTACTGCGCCAACTACAGTGTAAAATGGCATTGGTAGCGTAATCTGATTGCAAGATTTGATTAAGACATTTTACCGTTTTATATACTTACTTGATTCCTTATAACTTTATTATACCCCAAAAAGATATACTCTATGGATTTAGTTGGTTCTCTATCTTAGTTACGTTTGCACAATACGTACATACGTCATTTCGTCTACTACTCATTATTATTAGTTTCACAGATCTCAAGAGAGTTCTTCTTGTACTTTTCCTTAAGAAGACGACTATTTGGTTTCACAAGTTTTTATTCGTTTTGGTTTCGTATATGTAAGTTACATCGGGGATAATCGATGCTTTAGCAGAATAAGGAGTAGAAATCAAGATTACCTGGTAACATTAGATATATAAAGATAATTCCTTACAAGCATTCAGACGCCACATCACGCGAAGCCGCACATTTTGTACTGATTGTTTCAGAAAATATATTCAGGTAGATGATTCTATTCGCACACGCTAACGCAAAATTATCTTGACATTTAACAGTTTGTAAAGATATATTTAAAATAATGATTGCTGCCTGTTGTTTCTAATGTGATTTACCTTCTGTTACATTGAAACGTATTGAAATTCATTAATTCGTATTACTGTTTTTTTTTCTATATTATTTCATGTATAGTTATTTTGTCATACTACGATTGACTAACCATATCATCCTCATCCTAAAAATTTATTCTTTCGCTTTATTATATTACTAATAATATATTGATTTTCATGTAGTACTTGTTGTGACATTGTAGCATTATTTGGTTAGATACCATACAGTGAAATTGAAACTTTTAATTATATGTAGTTGTCGACTGCAGTTGTTTCTCTCCAGCAATTCTCTTCAGTATTCGCTGCACTACGTAAATACCAAGTATTTACCATTGTTACTAGAAGCGCTTTATTTTAGTGGTAGTAAACTAGAGTTATGTTGCAGTAGGAACAAGCTATTCTCGGCGTTAGTGTAGACGTAATTAACATAACCGAGTGAGTAACTGCCACTTCTTAATTGTATAAAAATTAGCAAGTGTCAAAGCAGCTATTTATACCTAATTACAAATATGCACATATATTATTGTAATAGTAGAATATCATATAGACGAAAAGGAAAGCATACTTTCGCAGACGTATCGCTCTTAGGATGAGTTTATCAATGTGAAGATAAAAGTGTTAGGTAAGTAACTGACAGATATTGCTAACTGGCAGATAAAGTTTGGCAACTACAATGGTTTATCTTGCAGATAACTTCTATTTAACACTCAATAAACGTTTTATTGTAATTATCTTACGAATAAAATTTTATCTGCAAGTTAATTTATTTATGCTCACATTTATAAACCCACCCTAAGCGATCAAAAACTAAACTACCGGATTACTCCTACGTAAACACCTGTATTGTAAAGGTGTGCCCTCGGCCATTGGAACTCTCCACTACTCCATTTTCCATTTTCTTGACACAAGATACGAGCGTACAGTAACTGGCAATAATAACTTCTAGCAAGTCCAGAAACATATATATCTAGAACTATACCAGTGGCTGAATGTTTGTCCAAACCAGATCGCAAAAGCAGGATTTGAATGTAAGCCATTCGAAAACCTCTTTCTTATAGACCTCTTGAAGAAACATAAACTCGGCATGTGTTTTTAGTTATCTCTAATGTTTATGATCTCGAATCTTATTTTCAAAAGACGTTCAGTTTACATTGTAGCCATTGTAAACTTTGGTTTATTTTTTATATTCTATACCTTCAGTGCATATCGCGACGAGATTCGCTTAATGGTATTTGTGAAAGTAATTAATATGGTATGTTTGAATTCAGTTACACTCACAAGTAAAGCGTGAGAGATTATGGAAGTATGATAATAATGGAGAAGACAACATAGCTATGAACCATTAAATACACACGACAAACACTGATAGGGCACATAACCAGGAATGCATTACTTTTATACATTATATACATACATATATAAATAAATTGAAATAAAAAGATATCAATAACAAACAATTGAAATCGTTACTAGAAAGAGAAACAGAGCCCTTGAGAAAACTGCATAAATTTAAACGAAGCAGTTGAAATACAAGAGAAATGTCGTAAACTAGAGAACCGTCCCAATATCCCAGATATATGAGTAGAAAGGATAATGTGAGTTGTGAGCACTGTGGGGATATTTCCCTATTATATACAGTAGAAGAAAGCTCTGCAGACGTGACAGAGAATAAAACCGTATATTGAATAACTAACTCAAGAGTATTACACAGGATTTAGAATTGGTAGGTAGATATTCGATTGAAATATTATTTATAACTCGTACAAGTTCGAGGTAAAGCGTAAGGTAATAGTAAATATCTTGTTGATGAAGCAGGTTTACATACATATATATATTTCAGTAAGAAATAGCGACCGTACTTATTGTTAGTATTATTTTTCTATATGTATGTTTATTTGTAAATCAAACCCTTTGTTCAGTACTTCGGTATTTATTTATGACATCTTCAGTAGAGATTATATATGCGGAGTAGGAAAACAGCAAAGATCGTGTGACAGTTGAAGAAAAAATGTGCACATTTATGTTTGCATGCGTACTTTCCCTGTTTACTGCAATTATAAGGTCAAACAGGTGCCAACAAAACATTGAAAAGAAATCGCAGTTTGAAATTGAGGTGTGTATTTGATCATTGTAAATTAAAATTATAACAACTAGTTTTGACTGGTACGATTACTGGTTGAAATATAAAATATGAGAAACTCTTTAAAGTAAGCCTTTGTATTAATGAAAGTAGAATAAACGTCGTTATCGAATTCTCATAGAATAGAGATGCACGATGTATTGTAACAGATAACTGAGAAACTGTTCTTTTAGTACAAAAGTTTCAAGAGGTTATAATATAAAGACATGCGCCTCTCATAATAACAACTCCTTTTATTAGACTAATTTGTCATAGTACCAAATAGCAAATTGTTGTAATAGTATACAGATGAGCATTGACATTCGGAAATAATATCTGCATTATTCGTTAATAACACAATTGAAATAAATCCTCCATTACATCCGCAAATAAATAGGGTTTGTAAAAAAAGCTACTGTCAATTTGTATTAGTTATCCGAAAAAAGCTGTCGCGATCTTAATAACACTACTTGGAAATATATTATGGAGTTCAATCCTATTATGAACTATATTATCTAGTGCCATCTCGCCGATTTATTTCTGTCATTAAGTAGTCCATAGTCCCATAGAAGGTACTCGCTGTAACATGGTTACAAATGATCGACCTACTAGAATTATAGCTTATTAAGTCTAAATTCGATTTATAAATTCCTGCATTACTCAATACTATTTTTATGGGTATTGTTTACGATCTTTTACTTTTACATAAATTACGAAATTATCTAATATTATACTTGTATCTTATAAATTGTTGTGAATAATTAGCTCATGTCATTTCTAAATGCTTCTGTTAGTATTTATTAATCATGCAGGACGCGCCGTTCGATTTATTTATTAGTCGATATACTGAAAAACAAGTTATATACTGCTTCCGATGTAATGTTCTTATTAAGGACAATTGAAGGCATATTGCTGATGTGGATAATTTAATTTAGCTGGGTGTACATACAATAAACCATAATACACATGCAATAACATATATTTCTTACTGATATTATCACAGTGCTCTTAATTCAGATTTAGCAAGATACCTAATAAATATACTTGTATAGCATATTAATAAATTTTGGATTGAGTCAAAAATAAAGTTGGAAAACCGCAAACTATTTCTTTCGAATATAGAATCAGGAGCAAATGTGATTACACCTTTAGAAAATTATAAGACATTTGGAAAATGAATACTTGAAAGGGAGAGGCTTGGTGAAGATAATCATATTTGTATAACAGTACAAGATCAAATCGATTAAAATTTCATTGAAAAATGTGTAGGACATTTTAAATTAATCCAAATTAGAGCAGTCAATTGTATGTTTGATAGATAATACAATAGTTGCTATAGACACTAATACTGTTGAAGGCTGCACTGCTTTTATAATTATTGAAAATAACGATCTTAAGGACATCTGTTACAATTAACGACACAGCTATTGACATCGTATTGAAAATGCATCTCATATCAACCTCATTCTAGCCATTTTCAGCTAGCTTATTAAACTTTTGGAAAATGTCCACAAAAATCGGATTGTAAAATTGTGACCTGTGACATGTGAATGTTTAAATTTCTTTGAATATCTATTAAAAGTCTTGTTATAGTTATTATAGAATGCATTTTAATTAAAATTAGTTGCTGATAAACTTTTTCTGAATTAGAGAAGAATTAGAATAAAGTTCATGATTAAAATCCTGTCAGTTCTCTCGAATAGTAGTTGCTTCTTCAAGACTATAATGTCTTACAACATTATAAGAAGATAGCTACGTCAATTTGCACTAAAAGCTTTGGTTCAGATATTAACTAAATTAAACGACTATCCTAGTCGAACACGTAAACTCTTCTGTGATTTTTTTAGTTATTCTAATAGATTTTCTGAAGAAGCAAGAAAAACAACAATAAGGCCTGGTTGAACCATACAAGTCATGCGAACAACATGCGTTTACCAATTATGATCTCATACTGTGTAGTTGCATAGTAATGCTTATTAATAATAATTTATTACAACTGTTGTAAAATTTCTTTATCCGTTTGAACTCAAATATTGTAGTTTTTATACGCTTTATATCGTAGAATATGTAACATGTTTATCGAAGAAACAATGCCGGTTCTGTTCATTTAAAGAAGGATACAGAACGTTTGCTATAATATATTCAGAAAGTAGTTCGGGTACACATTTATACATTTTTGTTGAATAATCAGTGATGTCGGAAATTGAAATTTTATTACTAACTCTTTCATTTGTGGTGTTCCAGTAATACAGATTTTTATTCTCTTTGTGAACAAACACGAAAGTAGATTTCGTTGCCATTGTGCCATAGTCTATACAATACTGCTCAGTGTTCCCTTCCACTATTGCATTATCTTTCGTAAAGTAGTAGACTGTCGTTAAAAATCTATTTGTATATTAGAAAAACTGTACGTTATTATACATTATGTTGTATAGAATTTTTTGCAATGAGATGCTTTTGTTTTTTTCTCTTACTGTCTTACTTTTAAAACATATTAACCTTGCGTTTTCAAACGCGTTTGGTTAAATATTTTTTTATTTATTTAATTGATAAATCCTATGTATGGGTGCAGTACTACATACGTAAGAACATCAATCAATTAAATTTTTGTTATTGAAGAATTAACATCATTGAAAAAGGTTTAAAGCAATGAAATTGAATTGAAGTTTTCCGAGTGTTGTCCCGTAGATAAGTGTGCGATTGCGATTATTTAATCTGGGGAAAATTTTTTTTTGGTTGACATTAGTTGGCCGCCAATTAAAATCGTTATAAATTTAACCAATTTGCCGAATTATTTTAAAACGATTTAATTGATAAATAGTTTAACACGATATTCTTATTAAATTGTATGTGTACAATTAATCATTTTCCTGTATTTTTCTATATTTTGAAATTATGCAAGTTCTAGATAAAAGTAGATCTATAGAAGACAGCAACTGTAATATTTAAAATTTGATCGTTATTTACAGCATAGCACTAAATTAGTACGTAGGTAGGTATGTACCATATATATGATGATATCATTATGATTGTAGCTTCACAGCTAACTGCTTCTTGGTCAACAATTGTGCTTTTATCAATAAATTTACTTAGTTTTCGTAAAATTCAAATGGAATGTTTTCTAACAGTTGACCTTTGTTTCGATAATAGAAGAGTATTTATTACTTTATTATATTTCGCCGATCTAAATAATATCATAAAACTTCTGATATATTCCCATCAAAAGTAAAGGTTCGTATGAAATACAATGCAATCTACTACGTTTTAAAATAAGTTATATATATATGTATATGTAAATACATATATTTTAGATTAGGGTTTTACACAATGGTGCTTACTTTCGAATTTACAAAAAGATATTTTATAACTCACTTATTCGTTTCTTGCATCACTCTTGCGTTGCTTGTCCTTTTCCTGCCGGATTGCTCAAGCTGCCCCATTACAGAATAGAAGAAGAAGACAATCACAATAATGATTCACGTCTCCTGTTCTTACACAATTCCTTCTTGTCCGAATGGCTCATCATTAACACACTATTTTATTACACCTTAATTTCACCTTGGTATAACTCCACTGCGCGTGTATAATTTTAATATAATTTCAATAAATAACACAACACATTTTGCTGGAAGTAAATGTGGTACCTTTCCTGTCGATAGTCTATACAATACTGCTCAGTGTTCCCTTCCACTATTGCATTATCTTTCGTAAAGTAGTAGACTGTCGTTAAAAATCTATTTGTATATTAGAAAAACTGTACGTTATTATACATTATGTTGTATAGAATTTTTTGCAATGAGATGCTCTTGTTTTTTTCTCTTACTGTCTTACTTTTAAAACATATTAACCTTGCGTTTTCAAACGCGTTTGGTTAAACATTTTTTTATTTATTTAATTGATAAATCCTATGTATGGGTGCAGTACTACATACGTAAGAACATCAATCAATTAAATTTTTGTTATTGAAGAATTAACATCATTGAAAAAGGTTTAAAGCAATGAAGTTGAATTGAAGTTTTCCGAGTGTTGTCCCGTAGATAAGTGTGCTCTTGACGTTCTACTGGATATATCGGGCATATTTCAACGCAATAAACAACGGTCGTGAAAATCTAAGCTTAACTATTAAGCAAAATAAAGTTAACAGTTTTGATAGATATTTTTGTTACAGCAGAAGCATTTGAAATTGGGAATCTTGAAACATACAGTACCGTCCATAAATAACGGATTAGTAAAAGAAAAATGATACAACGCAACATAATAAATTAGTCGATGCATATATTAAAAAAATTACATAACTCTAACAAAACAAAGTTGAATTCTTAAAAAATAAAGCAATATTGACAAATTCTAAGCCATATAATATTTAATAAAAAAATAAAATTAGTTTAATTTATTCTCAGAAAAATATCCACCGCCACACTTAATAACTGCTTTACATATTTTGAGCATTCTTAATACAAGTCGTTGAAGTGTCTCTAGTGGAATGGCGTTGCATGCCTCTTGGAGATGTCCCCAAAGCTGTTGTGACCGTGGACAATCTTCCCTCACCCTTCTATCCACCTCATCCCAGAGCAGCTCAATAGGATTGCGGTCTGGCGATTGTAGAGGCCAAATCATTTTAACAAGTATTCCATCTGCTTCTTTTTGCTGCAAAGAGTTTCTACAAAGTCGAGCAGAGTGCTTTGGGTCATTATCTTGCTGAAAATGAAACCCTTCTCTAGTCAATCGCAACCCCGAAGGAATAGCATGTTCTTCTAAAATGACTTGTACCTCTCTTTTGTTAATATTCCGTTGATTCCATGCAGATTTCTAACATCGTCGAAGGAAAATGCTCCCTAAGCACTGAACCTCCTCTGTGCTTTACGGTAGCCACAAGACAATCATCACGCATTCTTTCACCTCGTCTGCGTCGAACGTAAACACCTCGATTACTGCCAAAAATTTGAAATTTTGACTCATCAGTCCATAACTTCCAATTTTGATGCTCTTTAGCCCATTGCAACCGTTTCTGACGGTTTTGTGGTCTCCGTAACGGTTTGCGAGCAGCAATGCGTCCCCGTAATCCTGTTTTTGTTAAGCGCCTCTTTACCGTAGTAAGGGACACAGGCGTTTCCCGGCTTTCATTGAGTTGAGCTCGAATCTGTGGAGCTGTTAGGTGTCGGTTTCTTTTGGATATTACTTCCAATCGTCGATCTTCAGCCGGGTTCGTTATTTTGGGTCTTCCGGATCGGTTTCCGGAATGCGTTGTTCCTGTAGTCTTATAGCATTTCTCTTGTCATTGGGCAGCTCGGTGAGTTAATTTAAGTTTTTTCGCAATTTGCCGCAGCGAATAATTTTCTTTATGTAAAGTAATGACAGCACTACGTGTCTCTGCACTCAACTCTTTCCTTATCTTACTCGTATCACAAGTTGATCGGACAGCACTAAAGCACAAACTAATACTTCTTCTATGATAAATGAGTGTTTCATATCCTAAATATCTAAATACTTCATTCGTAAAATAATTACGTAAATATTGCAGTATTATAAGTGGCTTTACCGATTTCTTTGTATAAGAACGGGCTTTATACCTCTGCAGGTCATAAATGGATTAACAGAACTTTGTTTATTGTTATCTGAAAACTTGTTATTTATTGTAGCGATTTATGCAATTTTCCTTTGTAAATATCTTGCAAACGTACCAAACATATTTTATTTAGATTGGGGCTATGTGGGGAGGTAAATTACCAAAGTGACGAATTTGTATGCTACTGATCCCTCATTTATGGACGGTAGTGTATGCGGTAACAATCATATACTTTCACTAACTTTAGTTTGAAATAAAAGTTGTACTTAACATTTTTAATGGTTTCCTTCATGGCATGGCCTGTACTTACCACATCCAATGCAGGAGATATATCGAACGTTATCGGATTTGCGTACGTCTGAAGAATAACCTTGAATTGCAAATTAGTATGCATTTATGCAGTCGTATCATATATTGATGAGCTCACTTAACCGTCTAATGGTGAATACTTATGATTTAAATTAAATGCGAAATTGAATACGTACGCAATTGGTATGTATAGCGAATTGGCCAAGTTTACATATATCAAATGACGAAAATACGATGCATCGAAAACATTTCAATATGTTTAGTTATATCAGTAAATTACTACATGATTATTGAGGGCTATACAAAACCGGGATTATTTATGTACCTACTATACTTACTAAAAATAAAGGATAACTAAATAAATTACAGATGTGCTACACATAATATATCACATATCATTGTCATTATAGTCGATACCGTTTCACCCACTTTATATTCCAAGCTAGTCTCAGCTAAAAATAAATTAAGAATCCACCATAACACTAAAAAGTAAGACCTTCTCCTGATTTAGAATCTATTATCACGTCCCATCAAATTAGTCTAAAAAAGAGGTTTCCGCTGTATTAGCTTTCCACGCATACATGTTTTGAATATCCTAATAAGTTACTGTTGTCGCCCCCGCAGACTTAATCTACCATGTTTTATGGAATATTTGCTCATAAAAACTTTCGCGTACACCCTACAATATTAACATAAAAGAAAAATCGATTATTTTCTATCAGACAGGTAAACTTTTCGCTGTAAACTGAGATGAATGTGATGAGTGATACTTTTATCCCTTTTATAAACAGGGTATACAGCAATCTCTCAAAACCAATATTCTTCTTGGGGGTGGGTTTAGGTTCATGATCGATACGGTCTTGTTTAGGGATAGGAAGCAAATAGCCTCTAGCTCTTTCATCCATTTATGTACGATAGACTCGATATTTTTGTTAGGGAAATTGGATCATTCTGATTTCCATACACCTAAGCCGGATCGCAGGCTGGTCACAATAACAAGGGCTGGGTAGAGTATCTAAACGCCTGCCAGGCCGAAGAAAATAATTTTCCGGTAAATTTTATTATTATTTTAAATACCTCTCGATTCACATTTTAACCGGAACCATTGGGCAAAATAGATGAAGAGCTATTGAATTTAGTATCGCGATTATATTTATATAATCAAATAGAATTATAACGTGTACGCTTAATTTTCATTACTGTATATCATTTTTGTTTCACAAGTACCAATGGCTGTGTGCAATGCAGTTTTTTATCGTGGTTTCTAATGTGTATATATTCGGAGTTTTTCCATAATAAATATTTCTTTTTATTATAATAGTTTTTTGAAATATTTTTAAACGCATTTTCCTGAATTTGTCTATTATCAAATAAAAGCTCCTAAAGAATTGTAAATATGATGGAACCAAATGAACTCATTCGAATGATATCGCTGCTACTGTTGTCTTAATTAAGATATGTGCCTCGTGTGTGTAATAACGTGATCTACTAGTGTAGCAGATTTTCACCAGTAGGAAGGAATCAACTTTTGTTATACATATATACGACATTCCAGTTCTAAAGGCAAAACCTTTTTTGGTTTATGAAAAAGTGTTATGAACTTTATTTTGGGTGTAAAGTAGGAGAATAGGCAAGAACATAGGCCACGCATCTGTATTGTTAATCGCGTTCATGGCTCACGCCACATCCCTGTTGCTATCCCTATGACTTGGAGGCAACCCAAAAATCACTCTTCGGGATGTTATTTCTGCTTAAAAAATATTAAAAGTATTACGCAAAATTAGCACGTACAGTGAAGTAATGTAAATTATATTTGAAGTTATGAATACCTTTCATTCGTAAATCTCGCGTAATGGGGAAAAACCGATTTCACATTTGACTTGAGAACAAATACTGTAACAATCACATATTCTTTCTGAGATGAAAGAAAGTTTCTTTTCTCTTCCTCAATTTCATTTATCAATCGTGTTGTATTTAGTATCTGAATAGTTCTGCTGTTCAAAAATATACGTATATACATATGTCTTAAATTATACTACAATTACACTAGAATTACTTAAGACGGGAGCCATTTGAATTCACAATGGCCAACACTTTTCATGTTTCTGTAAAAATTTAGAATCAAATTCTACAATTTCATTTTGCCCTAGTATCTACATACTAGGGCAATTACGGTAAAAGTATATTTTGCTTATTTCTTCAGTGTTATGTATTGTCAATAGTAATGGGCATATAATTTTGTATACTCATGTCACTAGCTCAAGTGAAAGTTTTTCTCTCCAGGTCAGTTTTTTCACGATACTGTTTGTTTTACTTTTGAGCTTTATTATTATGATAAATATTCTAGACACGATTTTTTCTGATACACGGTAACTAACATTAATAATTTACCAATCACCGTTTTGTTTGCATATAAAAGCTTGCCCTTTAATATATGATTGGGTCAAACACGACGGAAATAAAAAATAATGTTTTTACGCAAATAAAATTATAAATATTGTACAAAAAATGTTCTAAATAATATCCCGCCCTCTTTTTTTCCTTAAAATTAATGTGTATATGTGTGTGTGTATTAGAAAATTCAAATTTTGTCCTCCCTCACCTCGAATATTGTTAGTCCTTCGTGGTTGCCCCTTAAGTGTTCTTCTTCTTTCTTCTTTTTGTGCCTGGACACTGCCACCAACTTTATATTCAATTCTATAGTTTCTAAATCACTTTAATATATTTTTCTTATTTCAATTGAAACTTTTGTTGACTGTTTTTGTTCTTTTCAAATTGCATTATGTCTAGTTCCAACCTGCAACACCCAGTGGCACCCAGGGCTAACAAAAACCACCGTAACGTCATCCCACAGTAGATTTCTAATTTTCTTGTACCATATGATCGTAATTTTGTAATTTATGCCTAAATCGAGTCGTATTGTGTTCTGTATGTGTATGTTACAATAAGTATTTTTTTTAAATAAAAATGCTTAATATTATATTTGTGTGCTTTATTCTTTCACCATAACCATCACAGTTTGAACGTTGTTTTTTTATAAAACAAATAATTAATATAACTGTATGCCTTATGTTCCCCATTATAACCAAACTAAAATATCCCATAAATTAATGAATGTAGTAGAATACAATATAATAATATATTAATGTAAAAGCTTGTACGAGGGTAAAAAATTGACAAATTTCTCTTACTCTGTACTGCGCTTGGAATAAAGCTGCGTTTTATCTTGGCGAATGTATAAATTAACTCAGAGTTAACGATAATAGCAGAAAAATAAACATAGGCATTATACGGAGCATAAGTTCTTGCGTTTCCCACTCAGTCTCCAATGCAATGCATTTTTCGGAATTTCATATACTTATGTAAGTACGTATTTTACTATATATTTTGCTGTCTGTTCCATGTTGAGAGAACTACATATTACAAAATTGGTCTATTAAACTGCACTAAATATTTTTGTGTCTCACTTAATTTTCTTCAAGCGTTCCAGAAATATTCCGTTTTCCATGTAAGTATGTAACATATAGAGATAATTCTTTTTTTCAAAGATTCTTATATAACCGATTCTAAGTTACGTAGCCATATACATTTGACGGTAGTGAATTCATTCGATGCATACCTCAACACATTTATGAAGCAAATTCCAGTTACTTCCAATTCTTGTATGTCACTTGTTTCGTCTTCGACCTTCTCTTTACTAGAATATTTACACTCCATGATCATATTTTATTCTATTGTACGAACGCAGTTTATAGATCCGCTTTATATACTAATAACATATCGGCGCTGCATCTTTTACAAGTCCTTTTCTAGTTTTTCGTGTTTCTTTTATCCTATCCTATATTCATTCATTCATTTATTTATTTATACAGTGACAAAAATAGGACATACCCAGAAAGTTATCCACTGATTAAGTAATTATTACAAATTAATTTACAATTTCTAGGACAATCATAATAACCATATTTTTTTTCCTCGTTTATACGCATGTAGATATGCATATGTATAATAGACCGAAAAGCCAAGATTATCATTTTCAATTCCAAGAGTTACTATTTATTATTACGGTTTAGTTAAACAAAATATAAATCCCATGTTTTCGTGGCAATAAAATTAATATGTTTAGTAAATGATAGTTTGAAGTCAAGCAAAATGCCTGGTTCTTTTATTTCAAAGACGGACGACAAACAGTGGGTGTCTAATTAATAAGTAGTTTCGGCAAAGAGGAGGAAGTTTCATGCCAGTTTGGAGAACAATGCCAAGAGGCTGAGTAGCCTTATCAACGCGAGCGTTCAGTAACGTTTACGTAGGTACTCGCATCATTGATGTATGTTTGTGCCTCACGAGTGAGCATAGGCGCTACGGGTGTATAAATGTTGATACATAAAATAATGGTATGAGATGGCATAAAGTTTCTTATCGATGTGCAACTTGGTAATGTATCATCTGAATACTTGCTCCAGAAGGAAACAAATGCTTCTTGGTCCAGTAAAGTGAACGATAGATTACATAGATTAAAACAAACACCTATATGCAATGTTAATTGTTCCCTGTATCGTTGCACGGATTGCAGAACAGTGATTTATACTTTTTACCTGGCGCTCACACTTCCACTTCCTGGTGGGTGCGCGCAGTCCGCTTTCGGATTCTGTATCCGGCATACTCGCTATTACGTTTACTAGTTTCTTCGATATACACGAAATGAAAGGTACCTAACTGCGACATTTTCGAAGTATGTGTGTACTGATAAGCACTCACAAGGACCAGTGGAATAATACTCAACAAGTGTGCTTTGATACGGATGCTCCGTTACCATGCCACGCATTTCATCAATCTACGTTGCTCTCTGCACTGCACTGAAACTTGCTCCTCTTTGCCGACTCTAATGATAAGGCTAAGTAGAAGTCGGCCCATTGCGAACAAAACATTTACAGTGGAACAATGCACAAAGTATTTACCCATGGAATCTAATATCATATTATTGTCAGCGTTGCTTTGATATTCTTATACAACGAATGTTAAAATCATATTTCGAATGGTAAATCCCCACTATCATCAATTTCTTTAGACGCATTGGCTTCTCCGTCTCGCCATAATTGTCGTGAAATATCTAACTATGAAGGGCGGATGAATTCAAGTAAGTTTACATTAAACAGACTGTCTCGTAAGCAAGATCTAAAGTGTGTGTATAAAATTATTTTAGTTCAAAGCCTCCGGATATTTTCATAACATAAACGAATACGTATCTACTTAATTAATGTGATGTCTTCTTCAGTCCAAATACATAAAATTTGACTTCAGTCATCGCGATAGGGGAAGAAGTTACCGTGCTGGACCCAACGATATTTCTAATTATCGCTTCCACTAGTTGATTTACATTTTTAAATAGCAATTTATTTTTGTGTTACATAATCACTGATGAAAATAGATTTATTTTATTTGGCAACAAAAACGTCTGCGTTAGTTTTATTTAGTATTTTCCCATTAATAGCCGTAACCAGGATTTCATCTCTCGTCGGTGTCGAGATTGAAAGCGAGCTATAATATTGTGTGGTAGAGATGATTTATTACCCTGTAGCACTCGATGAACAATTCAAACGTCTCCTTCATTGATGGAACAGTTAACGAGTGTCTTCCAATACGGCAAAGAGATTTTCATTTTCTGCACTCCTTCAATTTCCAAAATATGTAATCGCTCGCTTTGTTCCAAATTACGTATTGTTTTAGACATTTTCAGACAGATCGGCTGTAAAACGAATATTTTCTACTTCAAGTATATCATTTTTTTTTAGATTTCTTTTATTTTAGTAAACATAAAGGCTGTTCAAACTCATCAAATTCAGAGGTACATACATGTGTTTGCAGACTCGCAGAGTCGCAAGAGTAGATAGAGAGAGCGTTAGTAAGCAGTTGAATGCACTTCGAAGGATAAAATGCAAGACAGTCACTACTATCAAAAAGACCACACCAAGTACACATTTGTGTTAAGTAAGCTTCTATTACATCAAGAAAATAATAGTATTAATAATATAATAATTTCTAAATCTCAAAGTAAATATTTTTTTCTCGTTTTTCTGGGATAAAGCAGTATAGTTTTTAAGTTAAGCTTTGTTTTAAATAGAATATTTAGTATTTTTTTATTTATTTTTATTAGCTAATCTTTGATAGGTGTTGGCTGATAGTCCTAAAATACTGTAACAATCCTAGACAATATGTTGGCTTAGAACAGAAGATATTATTACCGATTTAAAATAATTTTGATATTTCTGTACGATGTATTGAGGGGTTACTCTGCGTATCCTTTATTTCGTAGTCAATTATCTGGACTTCATTCCTAAAATACATTAGTGATGTTCAGCCATTCGTAGCAATCCTCTTGATTTATACATGTTCGTCCAAAATTATCCACACACTGTGATATTCAAAAGTTGACTGAACATCACAGCACAACGCTGAGATGGGTGCCAAGTCACTGGAATCAGAAACAATGAAATGGTTAACAAGCTCGCAAGAGATACTAGCAAATTACCATTCGTAGATCTAGCACAAACGTGTGGGAGTTCTTATGGCAGTATCAAAGCCTTTGTCTGATCCGAACTCTCTGCTAGGCATTGCTCCTATTGGAATGCACTTGCCGGCATGACACACTGTAAAATTTTCGAGATTCGCCCATATGAGAAAAGGCTGAGGTTACTCACAGGGATCTTAACCAGTCACTGTGCACTGAATAAACACATGCATCGCATGGACATAGTAAACGCCCCCCTTTGCAGGAACTATGGGAGCACGAAGAAAGCTTTCGTCCGGCCCCTTGCTGGCTGCTTCACAAGAGACACGAAGAGGCGGATATACTTTGGGGTCGATCGATTAGATGATTCCGGTGTAAGTAAATTATCTCTTGACCAGGTTGCGTATTTCTTTGTCCGGATGCAACCTGGATAAGAGGAATAAAACGGCATGTGGGCATAATAGGTATCTCTTATAGCAGGGTTTGCCTTTACGGGATTGTCCTGGCCGTGCAGTTGGAAAGAAATTTATAAATATGTTATTGTAATAGTCAAAAGACGTTCAAACACTCTACAACATAGTAAAGGTTCACGTTCATGAAAATGTAAGCAAAAAGTATGTAAAACAAAATTGAATGTATGTATATGCACGATACAAATATCAAAACTTTAATTAAGAAATAAATTTGGAGAGAAAAGATGAAATGACCAGAAAAATAACTAACACACATTACATAATAGAATGCTTAAACAGTAACGTAGAAATGTATTGTACCAGTAGGTATTAAGTTTAAAATTACGTCTTCCACGTCCAACTTCACTGATTGTGGTAGTTAATAATTAATTGATTGCAATATTTATCTCTTTTTCCTCTTGTTGACAAAGCACGACGACTTCTGTTAAGAAGATTTCCCATAGCTACGTATAATATTAATGCTTCAATTACGCTTGTGCCTGCATAACTTCTAAAGTTCGTTAAAAACTATGGTTTCCCAATTTACATTTTCGTTCGACTCAGTGGAGTATCTTTCCATTTGAGGTAAGAAATATATGTATTTTCCTAGATAGCAGAAAAGTTACTTTCTACCTTACTTTAAGAGATGAACAATACGTTTCTAATGACTTCATTGGACACGAGCATTTTTATAGGTATAGTACACTGAAATAAAAAGTGGTTCAGTTGTTAAAAAGATAGATATTCAGCAGATATTGAAGATGGATCAGTGTACTGAAAAAAAGCATTTATCCGTAATGTAAGCTTGAAAATTTGTATGACTTGAAAACTCAGATTAACAATGGCGAAACAATATGACGTGCACAATATTTTAAGTAGGTATTTTATATATTTTATTTTTCGTGTTCTAGGTACAAGTTTTGCAAAGCATGGAATAGCTCTTCTACAGAAATGATTTCCAAGTATTAACAAGATTTTAAAAAATTGTCTCCCACGTTTCCGTTTTGTCAGTGTTATCGAACATGCTATCATTAATGTTGTAATTATGTGATTTACCAAAATTTAATTTTTAGCGGTAGGGGCATTGACTTACTGTACTCTTGTTCATGTGCATATCGTAAAGTGCAGTAGACTTTTGATACCTACATATTCTGTGATGTGCATTCGGTGTGGCTAGACGTGTGTAAGTTCGCTCCGGGATATATACATAAGAATTTAATCTCGAATACTATATATTTCGAAGATGGCCGAATACAAACTTAGAAGTAAATTAAGTGGCAACGTGATAGACGAAGATTTGATAGCAGACAAAATTATAGAAAAATTAGTAAGTTCTGAAGATATTTTGTCCAAAATGACTAACAAAATATGCGAGAAGCTGATACCGAAAATCGACGATAAACTCAATAACATAGTTAAAGAGGTCGAGCTACTCCAAGTGAAACTGCAAGAAGCGAATATGAAGATTGAACAACTTGAGCAATATTCGCGAATTAACAATATCCGAGTGTTTGGCGTTAAGGAAACGCCACAAGAAGATGTATGCCAAACGTTCATTAACATATGTAAAACTAAACTGAATTCATCATTCATTCATTCAGCCATCTGAAATTGATGTTATTCACCGACTTCGTGGCAGAGAAGATGGAACTAAACCTATCATCGTCCGCTTTACTAGTAGAATAACTAAAAAGAAGATATTTGGTTCCAAAAGTAGGTTAAAGGGTACAAAAGTTGTATTTAAGGAGGATCTTACTCCCTATAGGCTCTCCTTAATAAAAAAAACTATCTACTGTAGTGCCATCAAAATCAATATGGACTAGTGATGGGAAAATTTTCTGTAAGTCGGGAAATACAGTAAAACACATTAAAACATTCTCCGATATCGAATCGTCTCGGGGCCGGAATACACAGGCTGTCGGTGAGACTACCTCCGGATAAACCGCTTGTCTGTAAAGAGAAAAGGAAGACCGAGAGGTAGAGCTTTCTGTTTTTCTTCTTTTTTGGTTATTTCTTTTAGATACTATTATGTGAGTGCACTGTCTATTCGATAAAAACATTACTTTAGTTTGTATTATTATAGATATACACATAATGTAAACATTAATGATCATTATTAGTGAATTTTTATTTCTTTGAATATTGTTTCATATTTAGTACAATGGACCACACTGGTGTTGTGATGGGACACATTAACATTCGTTAGTACCTAAAGTAAATGATTTAGAGATATTTATTTACTAAAATAATATAGACATTTTGGCGATCTCTGAGACTTGGCTTGATCCATTAATGCGTTCGGACAATGTGCAAATTAACAACTATAATTTCTTTCGTAAAGATAGAGTAGGTCGTGGTGGCGGTGTAGGCTTTTATATAAAAAAACACTTACAGATGCTCTATTTTAGAAGTATGCAATGATATTGAACAAATTTGGTTGCGTGTCACTATAGGGTCTAGAGTATTGAATGTTGGAGCGGTTTATAATCCACCAAAGAGTGATTACAAACATTTTTTAGACATTTTAGAAGACACATTAATTGAATGTAGTCTAAATACTACGGAATTATACTGTTTTGGCGATTTCAATATTAATCTCTTCAAGTCAGATCATCCCTCGGTACATTATTTTGATACTTTTCTGAATACTACTGGAGTTAAACAAATGATAACTGAGCCGACGCGAATTACAGGAGCAACACAATCTCTAATAGATTTTATTTTGGTTGACGATTGTGACAACTGTGTGGAATCCGGTGTTATTGATTGTGAATTTTCCGATCACGATTTTGTATTTTGTCGCATCAATGTTAGTAAAATAAGAAACGAACCAGTATACCGTTAGTATCGGGATTACAGGAATATTAATATGCGAGACTTTGACTCGGATCTTGAGAAAATCAATTTTAATTATATGTTCCATGTGGAAAACATTAATGAGAAAGTAACGCACTTCAATTATAATATCCTTCAGCTTTTGGAAAAACATGCCCGACTTATCACGAAAAGATTCACAAAAAAATATATGCCTTGGCTTACAGATAATTTAAAATTAATGATGAAATTGCGGGATAAAACAAAAAGTAAGTTTAGACGAACGGGTAGATCAGTTGATTGGAACTATTATAAAACTCTGAGGAATTTAACTACCCGTACATGTGATTTGGAGAAGAGAGCCTACTTTGATTTCATATCACGTTCAAAGGACAATGCTTCGCTTTGGAAACACCTCGGTTGCATAAATTTAGATCTAAAACAGAAAAAAGTCAAAATACCCGACAGGCTTGCTGATCCAGATGAAATAAATAGGGATTTCATTAGTAGCATTCCCCCACCATCCATTACCGTTTATAATTCACTAAACACGATAGTCAATACTCAAGACTCCTTTTCATTCTCTTTAGTGGATACAGAGGCGATTCGCGGCATCGTAAATGGAATAAAATCAGTTGCGATTGGATATGATGGTATAGATATTCGTATGATCCATTTATGTTCACCATATATTACACCCTTTATTACACACATAATAAACTCATGTATATTGCGAAATACCTTCCCTCATATTTGGAAGCATGCATTAATCAGTCCGATACCAAAAACTAATAACGTTCAGGAATTTCAAGACCTTAGGCCAATAAGTGTGTTGCCTACCCTATCAAAGATCTTGGAGAGAGTAATGGAAACTCAAATCAAAGCCTATGCACTACGCAACAAATTACTGCCAGATGTCCAGTCTGGGTTTCGGGCGGGTCATAGCTATACTACGGCATTACTATGTGTAACTGATGACATACTAGGGGCTTCAGATCAAGGTTTGATGACTGTTCTTGTACTCCTTGACTATTCCAAGGCATTTGACACAGTGAATCATGAAGGTCTGCTGGGTGTATTAAGCGGCAAGGGATTCGGTCACGATTCCCTTCGCTTAATTCGAAGTTTTTTAACATACAGGTTACAGTCTGTGAAGTATAATAACAGAACTTCCCGCCCTTTAGGTTTGTCACAAGGTGTGCCGCAAGGGTCAATACTCAGTCCTATTTTATTTTCATTATGCACATCCCCGCTCCTTCAGTGTCTTCAGCATATGAAAGCACATCTATACGCAGATGATGTTCAACTATACTACTCCTTTAGAGTGTCTGATTGGGTTGAGGCCAATAGGAAAATAAACGAAGATCTACTTAACATTTATTCCACATCGTACTCGCTCTCACTAAAAATTAATCCCTCTAAGTCTCAGGTTCTAGTTTTTGGTAATAAAGATCTCGCCAACACGTTGAGTGAAGTGTTGGATATTCGAATTAATAACCTAAAGGTTCCCGTTGTGGCTTCAGCTAAAGTCTTGGGTTTAAAACTCGATAATACTTTTCGTTTTCGCGATCAAATCTCTGGCTGCGTTAAAAATTCATATTATAACCTAAGGAAAATGTATCCCTTCCGATCAGTATTGAACTAAACCGTAAAAAGGACACTTTGTGAGACCCATGTACTATCGAACTTCACATACTGCTCAGAAATATATCATGCTTGTTTGGATGTAGTCACAGATAATCGTATTCAAAAAGTGAAAAATGCTTGTTTGAGGTTCATATACGGTATCAGAAAGTATGAGCATGTATCGCATAAATTGATAGAAGCGAACTGGCTCAACATGAAAAATAGAAGAGAGTTGCGAATTTTAACATTCTATCATAAAATAATTTTAAACAAGTCCCCACCTTATCTATATCATAAAATACGCTTTAGAACTGATGTACATAATTTGGCTACCCGTTTTCGTGGTCTTATATCGCCACCCCCTCATAAGCTTGCTCTATTTGAGAGATCGTTTTCATACAATATTTTTAAGAAGTACAACCAACTGTCAGACGATCAGAAGGGATGTACTATAATAAAGTTCAAGTCGATTCTCAGAGACGCACTCTTTCAATCTCAGAGTCGGGGGCTTTGTTAATGTGTGTGAGTTTTGTTAGTGTGTGCCATTCTTTATAACTTACGTTGTCAGTTTGTAGATGTTTTGATTTTGTATCACTGATGTTCCTAGTTTAATTTACTTAGTGCACATTATGCATATTCACTATACCTGAATTTGTTTTTATGTGGATTTATTTACATACACTTTTCCTTAAGTAAGTAATGCACATCTAGAATGTAGGGTTAGTTTAATATGTAGGCAACATTGATAACACTTTGTGTTTTTTTATTCTTTTTCTGTTATTCTTATACAGGGTTGGGTAAAAGCAGTCAAAATTGTATAGATTGGACCACACCCTGGGGTTGTACTCGAAGTATTTAAAACCTATCTTTGTTTTATTTTTATATATAACTGTGTAATACCTGAACAGGGTGGTTTTAGTGGGTATACCAGTTATTGCACACACCGACTGGGAGTCCCACACTACCGTGTGCGATAGATCCAAGCACACGGTGTCTATCAAGGATTTCCACCGACAAAAAAAAAAAAAAAATACCTGAACAGCACAATAAAGGCACTATTATTATTATTATTATTATTATTATTATTATTATTATTATTATTATTATTATTATTATTATTATTATTATTATTATATAGAACTGAGCGAGGTATCCGTAAATTGTCCAGCACTCGATACCATAACGTGTATCAATTTCCCGATACTTCAGACAATGAAGGTATTTATTCCACGGTATACCACTTAGATCGATACATACAGAGTGTCTATACCAAAGGTATTGATGCCAAGAAATTAACTAAAAAATAGCAACAGCTGTCGATACTAAACCGATTCCAGTACTTACAATCGGTCCCGCACGCAAAATCTATACGTAGACAGGTATCAATAGCTCGATTGATATCGATACCCGATACCAAAAGTGTTGGTATCGCTCAGCCCTATTTACATATTATTTTCGAAAATACTACTGGAAATGCCAACGAGGCTCCTTTTTGTTTTGATCAATCAGAATTTCTTCTTTCAGTATCATTTTTGGTGGGTGCAGCTGCAGTTCCCTCCTAAGCTGTATCGCCTATCAAAACTACCACTACAGCTTATGTTGTGTAAGTTGTGTATAAATGGGTTTTAATCGCTATGCTACAACACTACGTTGCGGTAAATGTTGTTGCTACGTCAGTTGTCTCAACAGCCAATGAGCAGTAACTAACACTTTGAAACCGTTGTGACTATGGCAGTTTTAGTAGTAGTAGGAGTAAGTAAATTAAATTTCGACTACCTAGGTTGCGGACTTCCTTGTCCGGGTGCAACCTGGCTAAGAGGATTAAAACAGCACGGGGGCACAATAGGTCTCTCTTATGATCGAGCTTACCTTTACGGTTGTCCCTTTACAGTTGAATAAATAACAATTATTGTTATTTCATTAAAGGTGGAGTGCATCTAAAGAAAATCTCTACGTAGCACAAGTAAAACAGCAACAGGCTAAACAGCGGTGAAAAAGTAGACATAGAAGACGACGACAAAAATGCAATTTATGCACATTCATTGTTTACGACATCAGATAAAATAAATATTGCATTATTGTCTATGTATCAAATTGCATTTCTTTAACCTTGAGTATATATTTTTTTTAAGCAATATTCTATGTTTAATTTATTATTCGACGAGCAAAATAGCTTTGCTGAGTTTTGTAACTGTATTATGTTTAGTACCTCTGTCACCTTCTCTTTCTATTACTAATACTGGAAGAATCTTACTGATCTGAGACACTCCAAGATATTCCTTAGAAACTACAATAGGCACAGAGCAAAGACCTTGCTAGAACTAAGTAGGAACAGACTACGTCTGCTCACAGGTTTTCTCACAGGGTATTGTCATCTTGAGGTACACACGACAACGATAGGTCTAAAGCAGAATAGAGACTGCAGGTTCTGCAGGGCGGAGGATGAAAATCCGGAACACCTGACAACTAACAACTGACGAAAAAGAAATACCATCTCTGGTACCGTCACAGTTATTGCTGTTTATTAAAACTATTAGACTGGATGGGGAACCATGAGATCGGGCAAACCCCAGCAGCTTACAGCTCATGCAAGAAGGGCACAATCGATCAACAGGTCGCAATGCAATATCACCCTTTCAAAACTAATCTAATCTACTATAGGTCTTCAAATATGTTCGAAGTAGTAATGGAGTGTCACTGGTGGGTCCAACAACTAGCGCAACATCAGCGTTTAGGTGAATGCCAAGCCGCTGACGTCCCAAGAGAAATGGAATAGTGTACTTATAAACAAGAAGTGCAAGTAAAAGACCGTCCTGAATCCACGTAGACGGGTTGCTATGAAAGCATTAGTGTCTTTGTCGGAATTGAACAGGCTGTTCGGTATCGTTCCCGCGAGATTTAACTCTTTGACGCAAAACGTGTACTGTAGAATTCTTGGAATTTGAATTTATACAATGAAGGAAAGATTCTATAAGACAGATTTTATGACTAGGACAGCTAGAATTACTTATAGAGCCCTCACTGATCACTGAAGAAGCGCATGTAGAGTACGGGATTTTGTGAAGTAAATGTGAGAGTGCAGAGGAAAGTTCTACGCACGTTCTTGCCGACTGCTCAGCGATAACATGGAGGAAAGGGTAAATATATAAAGCTAAACATTAAAATAAAACAATTTTCACTGCTTTATATAATGTGTATACGGTTCATTTATACTTACAACTGTACTTTATTTAAACAGCACAATACAAATAAAACAGTTGGTTTTGTATATTATAAAAAATTATATATCAAAGTTATTAGCCCTAATTGCTCTAGGTCATGTGGATGTAGTAGATTTGTATCGAGAAATTTCGGCGTGTTGCAAATTCTTCTTATCCAAAGCAACCACTGTTTCCTCAGCGGTAAATGGTAGGAATTTACTCAAAAGATATGGTTGTTAAACTGCGGTTTAGATAAAATAGTTCTCATTTGTTTTCGCCGAAATAAGCAATATTTTCAGTATACAGAGAAAAGAATCAATTAGTAAGTGCGACACCTTCTGTTTACTTACAAACATTTTTGCAAGTATTATATCTGTATCGGCAGGTAAAATTTTCAAACGTTTCTATAACTTTACAAGTTTTTTGACGGGAAATGCTACACAAAACGTACAAATTATAATATTTTGTAATCTCGATAATTGGTAGCAATCATATTTCGAAACCTGAATCAATTTCAGCTGCTTATTCTTAAAAATTACTTTAATTGTGTCTTTCATAAGCGCTTAAGCATCCGACAATTCATCCATCCACTTATCGCATATACTCGTAGTTTTGAAGGAAACGTTATCTACAAAGAACAAATTAATTGGTTCATTATGGTAATAACATTGCAGATGAGGGTTCTACAACTGTACCACTCTCCCAGCCATATTATGCTTTTAACCGAAACAATGCAATCTGTCAACAAACCAATTACATGATTTGTCTTTAACCGCTATCCCAACGTCTCCCGCAATATATTTTCTCATTAATTTGCACAAACGAAGGAACACACCAAGCGTTATGAATGACAATTATTAAGATTTTAATTTAAGTTTAAACTTTTGAGGTTGGCGTTATATCAGCTATTTTAATTTTAAAAGACAATTCTAATTAATAATAATTCTAATGCGAAGAGATTGTGACGTAATTAATCATCAGTTATTGAATTCGTAACGTATTCTTCAAATCGTTCAACAATTTCAATTTAGATTTGTGTACATCTATTAATTTTAGGGTATTACATGGAGCAATTCCTATATAATGAACTGTTTCTAGTATATTTGTATTTTCTGTGTACGGTAGCGACTTATATTTGTAAAACTAGTAATTTATGTTATCTAAATACAATCTTGGAAAACTGTTTAACTTCCGCTGAAAGCTATTGTCGCCATATTCACTGTTATTATTTTCTATCTTAAATTAAACGTTCAATCTAAATTAGTACCTACTATAACGCTACCTACAATCTGCATTATTGGAAACATACTACTAAAAATATGGCTGTTTGCTCTGCCTAGCGTAAGGAGGTAATTTTATATACGTTAGACGCCGTTACATGATGTTAAATGGGTATGGTACGTCTCCGTCCACAGTCATATGGTAACCCTAAGCTAGTTCTTTTAATATGTAGATATTATTATAGTCTTATCATCTTACTTATCACATTACACTTGGAATTTAATGAAAGAAAGAAGAATTTGCAATTTCCTACAAAATAATATTGCTTATGGTTTTGGGTTTATATGTTTTTACAATGCATTATAGATTATAGATATCATATAAATGTAAAGTTTTTAATTTTTTGTTAACATTATGTACCACTATTATATTGTTTTGTTCAACGTATACATTTTCTTGCTATTGTGAGGGCTTTTTTTAGTGTTGGCCTGATAATGTGGTGAACCAAGAAACCGGTCGCCTGTGATTAAACACATTCGTGAGAATTTAGGACCTTTTATTACTCTTCTACATCTAATATGAACTCATACAGAGTCTACTCCGACAACATTATATTACATTCGCAAACAAGCATATCGTCTCCTGGGAAAGCATACCAAAGCGGCATGATAAATAAATTTCTTTTTACAAACGACAATATTTTAACTGGAAATAGAAGAACATTTTCGTTTTTGACAAAAATATTCCAGTATGCGTTTATTTAAACCTTCTTCAAAAATCACACATTTGTGTCAATTGCTGCATCCTATGAGTTTTGTGCCGTTGGTGATACTCGGCGAAGAAAATCTGCAGATTCAAATTCTTGTCGAACACACAAATATTTTTATATTTGGGCTTAGCATATTGACGTTAGTAAGAAGACATTCGTTATAATAATTATCGAAATTATACGTACCAAGTAATATATGCTAATCATCTAAGAAATCTACTTTAGAGGACTATAATATAGAGAAAATATTAAAGTAGAGAAATATTTATAAACATTTTTTACTGTTTTCCTAAATCGAATCCGAAGGTGCTATGTATCCCAACATGTTATTAGAGCAGTATGCATTGAAATATGTAGCGAGTATATTGTCATTAGATCTGCACTTAGTGAGAATGTCAGTTCTACGCAAAAAATGAGAAGCTTGCCGTTCGCTGATACAACGAAGTTTTAAAAAAAGTTGCGAATACACCAAACTTGTGCGCGGATGATACGTCAAAAATCTGCTTTAGAACGAAGCACTAGGTCTGACCTATCGGGTATATTGTTCAATTGACTTAATGATCAACAGTGCTGGAATAAATACAATTTACTCGACCATTACCAATTCAGAGAACGTTACAAAGAAATGTACCAACTATACATTTAGAAGTTAAAGACAAGCTTAAATTTGAGTTGGCACGACCACTCAACCACTTTGTTGAAACAGTGAACAGACGAAGCAAGTAGGAAGGTGGTGTTAGAAACAGAGAAACTGTAGCTTTCAATAAACCAAATAACGCGCTAAACTAAACAAAAATAACCAATGCCTGCATATATGTATATGTATGTGTATATATTGTTGTGATGATCTCCGGTCATCGATAGGGAATTCGGTGGTAAGCATTCCATATTGTTTGACATAGTTTTTCGTTTATAAGCTTCCTAATGTGCACGTGTCAGCTGTAGTCTAAAACTATCTCCAGTCAAAAACAATAACAAAAAGATATCACATATGCGTGGGTTATTGAAAATGTACGTAAATTTAACCCCACTACGAAGATATCAGGTCAGTTACGGAGGCTTTAAGAAGAAAAACGTAGGTGATAGTGTGCCCGACAAGAATTTGCACTCCTTGTCGGCGCTTTTGATCTTTTTAAGACAGATTCAGTGACTTTCAGGCTATTCATGCCATTTTGTGTGGAAGAAACACAGGGTCGAATTGAGAAAAAATTGAATACGTTGTCAGGGGAGTATTGACTGAAAACTAGAAGCCGTTAAAATAAATATATGTAGATATAAAATATGTAGATATAAAATATGAAATATGTATGTATTAAATACAAGTCCTACACTACGAATTTACAAAACAAAAGTAAATCTCGATACAAGCGTCAATAAAACCTGATAGTTAGTAAACAATGCACAACGCTCCAATTTCGAATACCAAACATCAACTATCGTGAAGTATTTTTCTTCCAAAGAAGATGGCGGATTACGCTACGCACTAAAAATGCGCGTACTTCTCCCACCAAGAGTAGTGCAAATTCTGGTAGTTTGATATTCTGTGGTTTGGACGAACTTTTGCACATCGTCGTAACATAAAGTCGTGGCCGGGCTCTGGGAGATGAGATGAAAGCCTTCCATTTGTTTGTTTGAGACGTAATTGCGATGGTGGTATAGTAATATGACGTGATAGATATAATTCTATCGTATTTTGTCAGTTGTTGTATTATGTGTTTTATTTTATAGTATTGTTTTTGAAGTGCAAAGTTACAAATTCAAAATTTAACTTGTGGTACCATTTCTAAACTAATATCGAAACTTGCGGTACAAAATTAATAGCTGTCTATGACAATAATTTTTGAAAAGTTATTCTTATAAGATGACAGCAAAGCAAGCCGGATTTCTTAAAACGCTACCATACAATTACATCGTCTTCCTATGGTTTTCTAGACAATGTGCGATATTATCTGCATCTAGGAAATAGAAGGAATATTTTTTTATTATGCAAACGTCTTATCATCACACATTAAATGACTAGATCTGTGTATAAAATTAAAACAGAACAAAGACACTAATCAACTAAAATAAATACAGAGCAAGTAGTAATGCGCTAAGATAATAACAGTTAAATAAGTGATATCTATTCAAGTAGCTTCCAGCAAGCATTGTATTTTACCGACACAAAGCCAAGACATAATACCATATGTTTATTTGGTTTTGCGTTTCTGCTCATGACGTTAATAGTTACTGCTTTGTGAGTATGGTATTCATTGTTAGATTGCGCCCTGTAGTTATTCTGTAGGTATTATAGTATGTACGTAAAGCTGATATCAAAGTAATCCTGTGTTATATTTATATACATGGCGATCTGGAATTAATCTGAAAGTAGTCATTCGAGGTGGGATAGACGAAACAAATGAGCAGATGTGATTACTACCTTACTTTAAGTTGTTTCGGTCAGCAGAGACCAGTATTGTTTCATAACTCCGAATAATTTCGCAAATACATCTCAGCAATTTCAATGAAGGTCATGCACCTACATCCTGGCAACTAATTTAGCGAAAGGACATCCTGTTGCGGCTCTAATACTACGGAAAATTATCAACGTTTGTCAGGAGTAGAAGGAGCGTGGTTACGCTGGTAGTACTATGTACTTCAGTATATGCGTGTATAGACTACTTATTGATGATGTCATTGAACCGATGGTATTCTGCAGGACAAAATAAAGCAGACTACAATGTAAGCTTACGTTTGTTTTCAATACCTTGAACTTTCAAAATGTTGCTGAAATACCATAAAGGAGTATAATAATAGGATCATCACCGATTGATCGTAGTAGACTTTATATTGAAATTGCTAAATAATTTTGAATGACTCAATATGTGGAAGTAAAATACTACAGCGATATAAAGTATTACAAATCCTACAGTGGAAATCTAGACTATCTGTCAACCAAAATAGTACTCAAAAGCAAAAGCAACGGGATACTTACACACAAATCAATGATTTTGTATGTTCCTACGAAATTAGAAAAAACAAATTATATGCACTAACTAAAAAATATTAAAATTCTATAATATCTAGAAGTGCTAATTATGATATTCTTCGACGATGAAATATCACAAGGTCGAGTGATTTTAACTAATGATGCCGAGTGCATTTCAAAGCTCCAAATAATAGAACTAAGTTGATATATAATTCCAAATAAAATAACTTCTTTCGCCCATGAATAACTAATAACAAATATATTATTTTGTAGGATATATAAAGGTTACACAGCTCACCTATATGATTAAGCTTAACCGACATCAATCACACATAACGATTTTTTGCACAAATTTCAATACAGCGTTGCTAGGACTGTGTTGTGTTATTATTCTCTGGGCACTTACTCTCCAAAGTAAGCACTAAGTGAGAAACCGAAGAGAACGGAAACTAAAATTTATTCAACGAATGGAGTATAAAATATTCTCAAACTGGGAATAATTTCCAAGGAATTACGTAATTAGGTTAGAACAATTAAGTTCCTTGGACGTTATTTCATTTCTATGGGAAGAGAACGTTTCAGACGGGCAATTATTTTAATTCAAACGAATGACTTCTTTGAATGCTGCTTCGACTAGCGAGTAAAAAAATTCTGGAGCAGTTTATCATTCACGTTAGAGTTGCTCCCTAGGCGAGAGCGTATGTTTTAACATCTTTGCATTATTTATTTAATAACATAAAATCAAAGACTGCATCATCAGTAGGACCTACGTAAAAGGACCTTCTAAACGAATCAAATTTATTAAGTGACAATAAGTGTAATTGAACTACACTACGATGTACTTGTATTATCAGTTGAACATTGATTTAACTAGTTATAGTGTTAAGTGTTATACTGGTATATGTGTTGAGAGCACTATTTTAGTCAAGATAGTTAGGACTAACAATTAATCATCTTAGTTCCCATCAACCTAACTTTGTAACAGCCGCTGCTTTCTATTTTAAATTCCGAATTACAAACTGCCGTGCGTTTCAAGCAACCAGCAGTATTAAAAAAAATGAAATTAATTTTTTTTTATGCTTAATAATGTGTTGGTAACCATTATTTATTTCTTTCCAAAAAAACGAATATAGACGATGTACTTTATTTATGCACGCACAAATTGCCATCTTGACACGTATTGTAGCTTTTAAGAAAACTTTGGTAAGTAGCTATAAAGAAGCGTACGCTACGTTCCTATTTGTGCTGAATGCAAATAGCTTTTTTACCTTCTTAACTGTTATAGATAATTGTGGAATTTTGTAGTAGTAAAAACCTATCTTGCTTAGATTTAAATTAATTTGTAGATAATGAGCTCGAAAGTTAGTTTAATAGGGCGGTAATGGGTGGTAAGTCCGCACTTTGTCTTGACCACACGCTACCTGCAGTCAATGTTCAACACATACATATATTATGCAAATATGTTCGATTCATGTGATAAGTTAGAAACATGCGACCAGTACATATAAAATTGAATTTATGCAATTTATAGAAGAAAATTGCGAGATACATGTGAAGTGATAGGAAAGTGTACTTGATACTGTACACATAACTTGGTTTTTTGCTATACAAACCATTTTACGACAATACTAGTGAAGCGAATTTTCTCAGAATATGAACTAATGATGTATAAGACGTTCAACGTCACTGTAGACCTTAATGATTTACTTTCTTAACTGATATAGGAAATTATTTCAAATAAGCTATACTTAACTCTAAATGTTACATTGTTTGAAATAATGTTGGTTATGGAGTATCTTCGAAATAGATATATGGAACTGGATATTATTCTTGCCATTATAAATTAATCTATTTAGATCTTTTCATTATCCGGATTTATTTAAGAAATAATTTGACTTTAGGCAAAATACAATGTACCTTACTTCAGCAATTTTAAAGAGATGTTATTATAGTTATAGTTGTAGTAGTTAATATATGTATTTTTTGACCTTTGTGTACTTATCTTTTAATTCCTGATTTATTATAGTCAATAAACAATAAATAATTAAATACCAATTTATTCCATAACATATAATAAATGTTTTCGTTAAATAATTTTGTGGAAGAAATTGACATTTAATATGTGTCAAATTACTAATAATATAAATATAAATATAATAAAGAAACGAATTTATAACCATTACACTGTTACACATAACGTCACCGCTGAAACTGCTTTATCTAAGCACTCTAAAGATAGACGACATAATTTTGATTTTCAAAACACTAAAATTTTAAAAAAGGGAAAATAATTATAAAAAAAGATTAATTTACGAAATGATATACATTAAAAAAGATGAAAGCGCGGTAAATTTTAGAACGGATATTGATAATTTAAGCGTTATATATAACAATTTAATTCACGCCTGAATTTTATTAATTTTTTGACTAGGTTTTTTTGCAATGTTTTTCCCTAGTCCTTGAACAGAATTGTTAGAGCTTGACAAAAAATAAATTGATATACGAATAATTCAAATCATTTATTTCTAATGTTGTATTAAATCACTATTAATTGTTACTTGTGAATATAATTAAAATTCGATATATCAATGAATTGTTTGTTTTTTAGATAATTTTGTTGATAGGCATGGCAATTTATATTTATATTATTAGTAATTTGACACATATTAAATGTCAATTTCTTCGCTGAAGAAGTTATTTAACGAAAACATATTATTATATTGGAATAAATTAGTATTTAATTATTTATTGTTTTATTGACCTCTATGGGAATAAATCAGGAATTAAAAGATAAGTTGTAGTAGTGTTATAGTTATTTTAATAAACTATTTTGTGGGTTGAGAGTACACATATACATAGTATAAAGCCGGTGCAATAGTGTAAACGTTTGCTGCTAGCGCTGTTCATAGAAGACATTTTATTCCACCTTTATCCATTAAATTGTAGCAACAATCCTCTTTGCTTTCTTACACTGTGCATTAAAAATGTAAGGAGTTTAGTTTAGGAAGTTTTAAATATTAAGCAATTTATTAGAAACTCTATTTTCACGTTGCTTAAAAAAATTGTTATGTATTAATCAATTAATTAATTAATTAATTTCAATAGGATTCTGCAATACAGACATCTGGAATAATAATAAGGCTATATAATTATATACCATACACATTTAAATTACGAAAACACTTTTTTTACTATCTCTTGTTGTGATTTAACACTTTTTTTCTAAATTCTGTCGGTAGTACGAAGGTAGACCTGTATTCAAGGTTCGTCACTGTTAGTTAAAATTGAGCTGAATAACTTTAGCATTTACCCTTTTAGGCAAAGGCTTTCTACATGGGCGCAAGGTTATATAACTTATCCTAGTAAACCATCAGAAATCCGCAACTAGTAATGAAGTTAGCGCTCACACTATCTGCAGAATAATTGATCTCAACAAAAATCCAAACAAATAGTACTTTATTGTCCTTAGAAATAAGTCGGACTGGACCTACATCCACTAGGTATAGCTGAAATCTATGCCAGTAAGATTTAAGCTAAACATTAATTCGCATAAAATCGCCATATAGCACAATTCACAAAAAGAATAAAGTTATCCTTAGTGGCTCCAGCCCTGAGAGATACGCAAATTGACTTCTCTAGTGCCGCGACATATCCGGGTATTGTCTTAGATCAAAAACTTACCTGGAACAGCCATCTACAAAAGACATCCAGAAAGGCCATGCGAATTCTATGAACGTGTCGACGACTCTTTAGCAAAACCTGACGGCTAAAGCTCAAGATGGTCCTGTGGACCTACTTCACTATAGTCAGATCCATGGTTACATAGGCATCACTGGTATGGTAGCTAAACACGAACAAACAACGAGCCAAGTCATGCTACAAAAGATACAACGACTTGCTTGCGTAGGCATTACAGGCGCAATTCGCACCTGTCTGATTGCAGCAATGGAAGCCGTATTAAACCTTATTCTCTTGCACCTGCAGGTGAAGGCGGAAGCAATGATAGGCGCCCTCAAACTGGAGAGAAACACAACTTTCAAGTCAGGAGCCATCTCCGAATCTCTAAAAGATTACGAAGACTGACTAAGCTAAAATATCATACGATACAGAGATTCGATTTCAGCAAACAGTTTGAAGTGGTAATTCAAGACAGCCAAACATGAGAGTGTAGCAGACCTAAATTACAACGGCCGTTCATATACTACTCACGGACGGATCTAAAACGAACTCAGATGTGGACATAGATATCTATGGACCGAGATGTAAGGCCTCGATGGCGCTGCCTACGAGCCCAACATTTGTTTAGGCAAAAGTATATGCTATTGAACAATGTGCCCAGTAATGTCTGAAAAGACGCTAGCAAGGTGCACGTATATATATATATCTTCTCAGAGAGCCAGTCAGCCCTAAAGGACCACAAAACTTTACACACTTTTAAATTCAAGTTAAGCTGGGACTGTCTGCTCAACCTCAATGCTCTTGTTCAAAGGAACACAGTCACACAGATGTGGGTACCACGTCACTGGAGGTGTGAGAGCAACGAAACTGCCGATGGTCGTTGCAAAAAAAGGCGCAGCGTTCCGATTTATTGGACCAGAGCCATTTTGTGGTCACACCAAAAGCCATATAAGAGCTCATCTCCAATAGTGGGAAGGTGAATAAAAAATCTTGTGCTGGGCTAACATCCCAAAACAACGACAGAAGATACGTCGGCACCATCACGGTTTTACTCATTGACCTTCTTATGTACTATCCGATGAGGATGGGCAAGGTGAACTGTGATAGATGCAGATTCTGTGCGAAACGATGGAACGCATCAAATGCAACTGCGAGACGGTGGCCCGGCAGAGGCTCTATGTATTACCTCGGACAGGCGCACGTAGAACTCGCTAATTTCGGAACTATAACCGGCAAAAAAATCATAGACTTATTTAGAAATCTGGAGATAAATTGAGACTAAAAGATGTCACAATAGATCGTACAGGTAGCAACGAAGACGACCGAGCATTGCCTACACAACCCACATCTAATTTACTCTAATCTAAGATTTAAGCTTATAGCAAAGAAAAAATAGCAAAAATATTAGAGAACAACAGAAACATCATAGGCATAGGCATTATGTCGATGCCTATGCCTCTCATCCTAAATCATTGTGTAAGAACTAAGAACAGCGACAGCAAAATCATTAGGTCAAGCATATATAAAAATAACCTACTGCCCTCCAACTTGTGGATATTGGTAAATGCTAGATTGATGCAAGCGTATATACCAAACATTTGACAGCAGCTATAAGGGTCTAAGCGGTGTAAGGTAATTATACCAAAATCGGACAAAAAAATCGGACTGAAGAAAAATCCACTGAGTCCAATTTATATCACATAATATTTTCAAACAATCTTAAAGATAGAGAGAATATCTGACGTTTCAGTAATATTATCGTCTAAATTATAAATAGTTTCTAGTGCGCGAAGGTGCAAGACATTACGTCCAATGCAGGATTGCTATAAGACAAGTAGGATGTAATTAAATTTACAAGAACCTCTCAAGCAAAAGTGTAGCGTGCTATGTTAATGCCACTACAAATACTCTAGTAATTCTAAAATCTTGTTGCGAGTTTCAGGATCGAAATTTCATTGATGCTATGAAAGAAATCTAAGCTGTTAATACTGAGTCTATCCATTATTACTATCACACAATATTGTTCTAGTTATTGATATGTCCACTGCATACGTATACTGTGGAGAAGTACCTACAAGTGTATGTAAAGTCATAAACTAAACTACTCACATATTATATGAATTCTAACAGACCACAGTAACGTTAACTAACTAATTTATACTACATTTACGAATATTATTACTGCAAGTAAATAAAGTGTTTTTTTTTTCTATTGTACCTGTAGCCGACAGTATAAAATAGACGTACACCTCTTGATAACCACTCGTTACGTTAACAGGTTACAATGAAATCCTTTTGTAATTCGGGTCACCCCGAATGTAACTCTACAGGTATATTTTAGTCAATGTATTATTGGTATTAATTCTTTGGCATCAGGGAATTATTGGACGAGGATTATGTTATTACGCGAGCAGAATTCTACCCCATTTATATTTAAAATTTACGCAAATTCACCATATACAATTTATCCCTGTTGTATGCTTTGTAGAAAATACGACCTCAGCGACACTGTCTTTTGCATTCCTGATTATATTGCCGAGTTCTTTCTCGAAGGCGAAACGTGATCGTCCTGAAATTGTTATGCACAGTGAATGCCTCACAACGTAAGCAACGTAACAAGTATTCTTATAAAATCACCATTTTCCATTGTTGACGTAGTTTTCACTATGCTGGAAACTTACAAGTGTTTAACGAGCTATGCGATTTAATTTAAGTGTTGTTATCTTTTGATAGCTATTCGCAGTGATAGCATTTTTTGATAAGATGTATTTTGCTTCACTAAATAGATTATTATTACCAACAGAATATCAGAATTGACTTAAATACTGAAGCAAACAAAACATTAAAAGAGTATTCGTCGGATTCTTTATAATTTTAAGTACATAGTATGTATACACTGCTAATGATGAATTTCGAGAATATTCGATTTTACTATTAGAATTCCTGGATATCAATCGGTTAGCTTTAAGCTGTGTTACACTCATTTCTTAGTGGCAGAAGCCTAAGGTTTCAGTAATGCAAATGCAATTTTTCATTTGTACATTTAAATAGTCGCATTAAGCATACTCGTATACTGAATATGGTTATAAATAAAGTCACTTTTCCGTGTGAATTTCTAGTGAAAATAGCAAAGCATTAATAAGACTCCTAAAGATTACATTCTAACTTTATTACACTACTACTATTGGCGTCACAGGTTTGCAAAATATACGGTCATATTATTAGGGATGTTATGAGTCATTTCGATGACTGGTGCTGGATACAATACTAGTCTGTGGCTATGAGAGAAAATTTTATCAGAAATAGGCACCTAATAATTTTGACTACTTCAAGTTAAACAAACTTTTTATCTATATTTGTATCTATTGGTTTGCACTCGTCAACGTATGTACATTGAAAATGATTTGACGTTGGGAATTACTGTTACTTCAGGAAGAAAGAAAGTAGAAAGATTGTGTTGTATTTTGCAATGTAAATGAGACTTCTTTAATCGTGTTTGAATTGAACCATACAGAAAATTGTTACGTAAATACTTAGGTTACAGATAGAAACGAACTCAGAAGTGTTTTATGATATAGTAACTAATAATTATGCTGAATTAATATAAAAATAAGAGTATGCCGATCAGCGCCTGCAAAACAACTAGTCAGAGGGTAAATTTTAAAACAATATACTGCCGTCTATTGTTATTTATCTCGAAATTTTTTGAGCGGAATAAAATGGTATCTATTACAGAAATATTTCTTTGTTTCCAACACATGTAGGTAATAGAAAAAAAAAGAGAAATACTGGATCCACAATTATGCGGTGCACCAAGCAAATTTCTGAAAGAGCACACCATGTGTTTACCTTTTAAAGATAGTAGATATCGTCCTAACTAAAAACAAAAATGATTAGAGTCTGATTGATTTAAAGCAGGCATTTTATACTTTAAAAAAATCTAGAGAAAGCTAAGATTAACGGAAATTATATAGATATCGTTAGAAGTCTTAGCAAATTCTAGAATTTGTAATTCTTTAGGCAAAAACCATTCAAATTCTGTCCGAGTTTATTCCAATATTTTGAAATTTTGATGTGCTAGTACCTGTATCTAGTGCTAGCCTTTTATAAAACTGGATAGTTACAGTACATGAAAAACACAACATCAAAAAAACATTAAAAAGAAACGAAAATAGGAGTAACATAAAATTGTGTCAAATAACTAAGCGTTTTAAAAAATAAGAATTTAAAATTCCAGAATTGATTAGTTTGGCAGGTTTAAATCAAACACTCATCAGCATTAATTTCAGAATTTAATAAAACTTCACGTTCGAACAAATATATATGTATGCAACCAATCAAAATCGAAATGTGCATTAGTGTTAACAACTTACAACTATTAATTGTTGATTCTAATTACAGAAGTAGTAATACCCTCAACTATCCCTTCCCCTCTCCCAAACATGGGGGTAGATATAAAGATAGAGGGAAGAAAACCACCTCAAATATGACGGATAAGGAAACGGTAACTATTAAAAAAGAATCAAAAACACCTATAACAAGTTGAATGTTAATATCATGGAAACGTTCCAAATAATGTAGGCATTAGCAATTAAGTAATAAATAATAGAAACTATATTCTGTTGTCTACCATGTTTTTAATAAATATAAGCTTCCTCTCCCATGTGTAAATAAATAAGAAAAGAAAAATGATCGTAGGTAGATATGCAAATTTTGGAAACAGCATTAATACGATGCACACACTACGGTACTATCCAACTATACTATCACTTAATTTTTTTGGACGTGTACATCTTAGTGTATTACTTCAAAATCATTTTATAGGAAAACATCATTCCTTTAGCGGTCTTAAAATTCTAAACACAATGTTTCGTTTTTCTTTTCTTACTTAAACAAATAAATTCATATTTCTTTGAAATTACACCTACATATACTCGTACATATGTGATAAACTTTCCAAATCTATCCGGATATCACAAATTATGGATTTTCTCTCAGATATTACAAGACACAGGGACTAAAAATGTATATTTGATGTCGAATTACAACATTCATACAGCCTGAATGATATTGTACCTGCCTCGTAATATCGAAGTTTCGAGATTACGCAATCTTTTGTCGAAAACATTGCTGTTCTACTTGACATTATATTATTTATGCGTAAAGAATTCCATGCTGTTGAAATAAATCACTGTAGCATGTTTTTTGCTAAGTTTGCTGTAAATATTGACAATTTATTTTTCTTGTGTGATTACAAATGCACCGAAGAGTTTGACAAAAATCAGAAATAAAATATAAATATTTGAAAAAAAAAACTACAACATACGCTTTTTTAAATAAACTTAATGAATTCTTTCAGTACGAAGAGCTCGCTCCTCAGGGATGGCATATTCAGGATATGAGAATCTGTAGGTGTATAAGTGCCCATGACATAAAATAGTATTCGAACAGCAATCATAATAAGAAAGTGATAAAATGCGAAGTGCCACTTATCTTAATGTTAGACGGTAAATTTGTAATAGCGCTTAGTTATAGTGTTTCAATTGTCGTCAGAGTGGGTTAATTCAAACAATAAACTGGTCCTTATACTTAATTTAAGGCTTCAAATGCAATTTCGTAAACAAATCTGATGATAGTAATATAGGCAATTGTTACACGGTGGTATCTAAAGTAACATTTTTGAATAAATATTCTCTACCCTTAAACGTATTTCACAATAATAACTTTTCTGTTATCAGAATTTATTTCGTCCTGCTACATGGTTTCATATATGTATATGGTGTATTTAAATTCCCCAAACGGTGATATTTTAAATAAGCTCGCCATGTGCTTAACATTGGCCACATATGAAATGGAATTGAATGCTGGCGCTGCTACTGCTGCTGTTGTTGTACGAGGGGAGCGTTTCGCCGAAACCCTACACCTGAAATTGAAAACCGAAACCACAACACGGTGCGACTAGTCCCGGTGAAACCGACGTAATATAGCGAAGGCAAGCTATTGTCGAAGAACAAGCACAAATACAAAGTTCAGACTGCAATTGTCATCTTCAACAGCATGTCAACGGTCAAGAAACTGGATACAAATTCCATTATATGAAATATAGAAATAAAAACTTTTGAGAATTGCTAAAATTAAGTAATAATGTTATTTTAATCACCTACCATGTATACCTAGATACTGTATATCGGTTGATTTGTATACCAGCCTTTAAACTCTCTAGGTACTTCTTCTAAAAAGAGGAACATCTTCATAATGTATTTTTGTTAATGAAGATGTATGTAAACTCTACTGCAATCCCGACCGTTTTATTGATTTTGTGTATCTTTGTACGTAAATAATACATAATGTACTTCCAACGCATCTATCGAGAGTTTTGCAAATGCTTATTTATTTTTTAGTTTTGGATACTACGTATATCATCCCTCTTGCTGATCAGTTTTATAATTTTAGCTATACTGGGTTTGCAGGATGCTTTGCCACAATTGTATTTTATACATTTGCTGTATTGGTGGTACAGTCTGCAGTTGCTGGCTAATTTCATTTATGTTTGTCTAAATACATCCTAAAGACATATTAATAACGTGATTACTAAGATCCCCTCAATTTGACATCTGTATTTTGTGAAAACTATCGAAAAGTGATATTATATCATAAAATATCATGTTTCAGCTGTAAAACAGCACCAAACGGTGACTTTTCGGTCATGAAGACCTTGCTGAACGATTTCTTCTGGATTTTCTGCAGACCAGATTCTACAGTTTTGAGTGTTGACTCCATCATTCAGAGTAAAATGTGCCTCATCTGTCCATAAACTACGGGATGATCATTCGGGTTCAATTTCCATCAGAGCCATTATGTACTTGCAAAAATAAATCGTACCTAGTAGCTAGATCTACCTCCTGTTCTTGGTAGGTCAGTTACAGACCCTGCTATTTCAAATTTTTGTATCAAATTGCGGTAGGCTTCCATTTGACAGGGCCCCGTTCTCAAAACTATTCTTGTGCAAAATATTCGTAATGCAGCGGTGTAATTTCTGCCGTATTCAAAATAAAACTTAACTAAATCAATTCTTGTTTGTAAATCCATGCTATTACAGTTTGAGTCGTACTACGTCTACTTAAGTTAATTTCAAAATAAAACTCCAAATTGAATGATTTCGTTTTGACACTCATATCAACAATTATAACGACAACTCTTTTGTTTTTCATAGAAACCGTAAAATCCAAATCCAAAAGCAACCAGATTCCATTTACTTTTTACTACTAGCTTGATTTGTTGAAATTATTTAAGACTTTAAAGTATACCCCTTACTTTATGATCACCGTATATATCGAATATTTTCAAAAGGCAGTTCAGAGGTTCAGAGGTCATTATTTGATCGTGATTTTGAATTTCCAAGTAAAACAAAACGACTATTTGTGATATTATGAGGCTTTCCGGGCATTGGTCGCGTCTTAGTGTAAATATCTACAATACAAAAATAAATTAGAACAAAATAAAATAAAATATAAATACGAAAACTACAAAATCTACTAAACTCGACGCTTCGCCACTAATGCAAGTGGTGGTAAAAGTGGATACGAGGTTCCAGAAGGAGCTCGGCGTGGAAACTACGCTAAGTGCGAATGTTTTCACCTTCATTCTTGCTACTGAAGAAGCTACTTACATTTGTGTGTAGGTAGTTTAGTTGTTAACATTTGTATTATATATATTTGCGGTCGCAAAGCGGAAGTCCTCATAACAGAGACAGGAACTGCACCACACCGACTCCAAAAGCCGATAAATTCGGTGAGCACATCGATAAAATCGGTCGATAAAATAAAGAAGGGTGCACGTCCCTAAGCGTTTACTAGACAAATATACAATATACAACAAAATAATTTTTTTGAGTGATTAGAAACAAGAAATCAGTATAATATTGAGATTTAATTATAGACTAGTGGGCGAATAAGTAAAAAAATATATCGTGAAAGCATCATGTTCGATTTGCGCTCAGTTTGAAAATGATCCAGACTTCTTAAGTTTATTATTACTATGGATGAAACTTGAGTACATTTCTACATCCCAGAAACAAAGTAAGAACCTATGGAATCGAGACACTCTGGTTCTGCAAAACCCAAGAAGTTTCGTTTTCAGAAATCTCCTGTATAAGATTTCTTGGGATTGCTATGGAGTAATCATGATTGATTTTCTGGATAAGATCTTGAAGCGTTGCAAATATGTTGTAATAAATGTATTCAATTAAGAGTATGTCGAATGATACAATATTTTAACTTTCAAATTTGGTTTGCTACTATAGTACGCTAAGAATTTTTCAATACCTCTTCGTAATATATAGTTTTAGACTCAAATCATGGTTTCAGTTGAATAATGTTGAATATGTTGAATTCAGTTATTTGTTCCACCAGTCCATAGTTGAAACTTAGCACTACGCTAGCTATTTCTAGTTTTTAATTATTCTTAAGAAATATTGTAAGTGAAAATTACCCATTTCAAATGCCTCACCAAAAACTACTAGTATTAATAACTTTTGTTATTTACTGTACGCTGAACGGAATACATCGCAAAAAATTTGGGTTTTTTGGTGGTGCGTCATATACAGTTCTTGTAGTTTCTTTGTTCAAATCTATACATGATATCCAGATGAGGTTTGTGCTCGGAACGGTGTATGTTATGATTACCTACTCTAAATAGTGCCCGTGTTAATTTTTTCTAATTTGAAGTGCTTTTAGTATTACTTTAGTGATAAAGTGTATAACGTACGAAGTTTATAAACGAAGGGATTACTTATTAATTAATTTACAATCTAACACTAGTGCTTGTGAGTTTTGTGTGCAAAGGTTGGAACGCACGTCTTTAAAATAGGTAAAATTTTCGTTACTAATATTTTAAATGTATCACTCATTTATAGTTTTAGGTAGGAAATGCCAGTAGATGGCTGGAGAATGTATTACCCTTACAGTTCCCTTGCTCAGAATATAATGTTCAAAATATTGGATATCTGAAACTATTGAATGTAGTCTGATTTTTTGAAATATTTTGAAGCTATATTTGCTTTTGAAATACATAATTAAAGTAGGATTCCACAAATATCTCTACGAAAAATTTGTGTAGAAATTTATTATATGTAAATCAGTTCCTCCAAAAACTACTATCAGCTCCCCTCAAAAAAAAATCGGTTGACTTATAATCCATTTCCTTCCTTTTACTATGCTTCTCTGACATTATTAAACGATATCTGCTAGCTATATTTACATCTTGATTTTTAATTTACCAACCTTAAGTTTTATGTAAGAATTTTATATCCAGAAAGCGTGTTCAAACTTCTTTTCCTTTAAAATTGTTTATTTTTACAAATGTATATATTCACTATAAACTGTTATTTTATATAAATTTATATAAATACAAAAAAAACTATGTTTTATATAATATACTTGTTATTATTATTGACAACCAAGACCAAAGAGTCTATGACATTTTTCTTGATTTTCCATTCTTGTGTACTTATTTGTGCACTAATAGTACTCACGCGAACTCAATACATCTAAGTAATTATGCACATATCTGTTCCTGCCAATATATCAATGTTTATATCCCCTACCAGTTTACTATTACAATTCACAATTGCTAATTGCAGCTCAATAATCCGTTGACTATTTATCAAATAATTTAGTATTTGTAAATGCAGTTTATAAATTGCAATTATTAAATGTGTGGTGGGTGCTTAGTTGCAGTGACTCCGTAAGCTGTATTACTTGTCTGGCTATCACTGCAACTCTTGCGGTGTAGTTTTAGTGTGTGTAAGTTGTGTTTAAATGGCTTTGTGACAGCATCATATCGCCTTTTATGATGCCGCGCTGTTAATCACTTTGCTCCCAACAGCGAATGGCAAGTCGATCCGGGATTAAACTCTCTGAAAAAATGTCACCGTCCCTCCAGAGAATTGAACCCCGGCACCTATCGTTCTCTCACAACAATAGTCAGCCGCCTAACCACTCGGCCATCGACCCGTTAAAAAATAAAAATGTCAATATAATTGTTATATCCGATAAACTTTGTCATACTTTTGTTATATTTTTAGATAAATGGCGTTTCTGACGGTGGGATTTCTACTCTACCAATGAAAATTGATTGATTCCAAGGAACGAACAAAAGTGTCGATCTGAAAGCAGATGAATTAGGAATGACAATGTTCAAGGTAGGACATCCTAGAATATTTGATATGTGTAGATTACATCAATATGTTTATCTTTTTTATTACACTGCCGCAACACTTGAAACTAGGTTAGTGATTGGTATTTGTTTATTCTCTAAATAGTTCGTTGCACTAGTGGTGATAAAACAACTGCTAACGATTTTCTGAAGATGATTTTTGTTGTAAACTATATGAAATATCATAGTTAAACTACTCTACTGTATCTCTTGTAATCATTGTAAATAAGTGCAGCAGATTTTCTTCACTGCAAATAAATGTGACAAGTAAATATGCCAGAATTAAAACGGGCAAAAGCAATATATTCTCGATCAAACTTTTATGGATATTTTGTATGTCTTTATAACTAACATCTATTTCTTTATTATACGAACATCTATGTAATTTTTATTACATTTGGAAAAAACATTCATTAAAGTACCTAATTATTGTTTTTGTAATTTTGTATGAACTGTAATAACATGAGTGATACAAAATTTTACATCCTTAATGTAGATGGATGCAATTTACAGGATTCAGAATATGGTAATTGAAAATTAAAAGTAAGCTTTGAATTTTGCATAAAATATCATATTGTATATCTTGTTGTTGTAGCTTACAATATAGATCCGGATTTCCATTATACAAGTGGGTTGAATAATGATGAGGAATGTTCCGGTTCTAATGAACAAGCACGGTTGGTAGTATTTTTTTAAATTCTAGATTAAATGTTAATATATTGAAGAATAGAATATAGTACATAATTTGTGTTCACATTTAGACAAACTGTTTTTATCGTATACTGTTTATGTTTATTAGGATTAGTAAGAAGTAAAGGACACAAAGCTTTTGTTGACAAAATCAGGAAATAATATGACGATCGCCTAATTAGTAATGTTGAAAGCAAAATTATCATATTTTATACTTTTTTTGTCATTTTGTAATGTAAATGCTGGCATTATGTACAATCTGCTTCCTTACACTGATAACAAGAAGTTCTATCGCAATTGAAAGGTCAATATACATACGTACACTCGGTTGATTCAAAACCGACTCACCCGACAAGCGACGTAGACCTAACGTCGCACACAGAAACTTTCAACATTTAACTGGATGTTTGTAGTAATAAAGCAATTTGCTTATGAACAGGTAAAATAGCTACGTAATGCGAAAGGAATGGGAAGATCGCTGCAGAAATATATTCTTTTTCAGATACTTTTAATATCTGCATTATTACGTAGTATAGCGTTTGCCAACACCCATTACCATTAATGACATGTAAACGCAAATAAAATAATTATTGTATTTCTTCTTATCCCTACTTAACTGAATTTAATAATGTGCTACAAATCAATTTTAAAACCATAAGAAAAATTATTTATCAAAGCAGATAGACAGGAATCTATGTTCATCTTACGTTTGTTTCGTTAAAAACACTGATTTTATTCGAGTATTAATCACAAAACACACAGTAAACAAATAATAATTTATTTCAAATAATAGAGAAGGTAAACGAAAAGGTAGTCAAACTGATAACAAATTAATACACAGAAATAACTTTTTAATTATTGGTTCTGAAGGACATTTTCTGCACTATCATGCGAACATTCATTCTCTAAAGTATATGTAATAGAGTTTTATGTCTTGCCCTGATACATATCTTACTCATGTAATTTCTTAATTACATAAATACTTAGAAATATAGTGAAATTGTATGCCATAGCGAATTAACTATACAGCTGCGGCCAATTGTTATAGGCACCCTAATAAAGTAAATATATTCGACAGTCATTAAGAATTATAAGAATATAATATAATAATATATAATTATAATAAAATACTATAAGAAACTGCAATGCCTTCTTATTAGTTCTATTTATGTAGGATGTATCAGTAAACTAGCGAAAAAATATACACTGCCTATAACATTTAGCCGCGACTGTATGTTAAGATGGCCTTAAGAAATTACGGTTTAGGAATTTATAAATAATTCCATGCATATGAAACTGGATTTAATAGAAAAATATATTGTATATACATATAAATAGTAATTTACATACAGTTAACCATACTATTACTGCTCTGCATTCGGGTACCGCAATAAAGCATACCTTTACCGGGTTTTATGGCAATTTCAGTCGATTCTAAATCAACCGACTGTACGACTGGTCCAGGCGGAATTTTAGCTAAAATAGAGCCTCAGCCTTAAAATAAAATAAAAAAAAATAATTTTATTGTCATGACCAATTTTGGCATCGACATTGTCAATAATATGTTATTATAAATGGCATGATAAATATATACGACACAACAACCGATTTAAACTATGTATATGGGACAGTACAACATAAAAAATATAGTATAACAAAGAAAAAATCTTTGCCACTGAAATACTCATCTAGTGAGTAGTAGCACTTCTCACTTAAAATACGTGTAATTTGCTACTTAGTAATATTATGTGTTTTATAGTTAACGGGTAAGTTTGTTGTATGCCTTTATTGCAATATGTTTTGGGCATTTTTCACTAAATTTTAAATTGTGTCTAGGAACTTCAAATAAATGCACATTACGTGTATCATAAAACTGTGCATTCAAATTATTCCAATTAATGACATTCTGTTTAGCGTATACTAGTAAATTATAAATAACCACACATGGCAAAGTCGTAATACCCATTTCTATGGAAAAACCCCTATAGCCAGTTCTAGGAGATACACCTTTCATCATACGGATAGCTCTCTTCTGTAAGCGACAAGCCCTTATAGAATTGCTACTGGCCCCCCAAGCAGTTAGTGCATATGACATTATTGCATGAAAGTGCGAAAAATAGTAAATTTTTACTACAGAAGCGTCTATTATGCCCCTTAATCTGTTCAAAACAAAACAAATTGGTGCCAGCTTTTTATATAATACATTTATGTGTCCATTAAAATTGAAATTGGTATCAATTGTCAATCCTAAAAATTTGGTATTGTCTACCTGAGCAACACTAGTTTCATCCATTTTTGTTAAATGAGAAGCAATTCTATCTTTTTTCGTAGCTTTAAATTCTACACATACAGTTTTTAAGTTTAAGTGTGTCATTGTTTTAGTATGTGGATAAACCTGTTAAAGAATTACTAGCCGCAGCAATCAAACTTTTAACGCTTTCTGTACAAGCAAGAAGAAGTAAAGTATCATCCACAAACATAACGGTATCCGGTCCTACTAAGTCCTTCACATACAAAAGATACAGTAGTGGCCCCAGAACATTATCTTGGGGTACACCTCCTTCAGAACACAAAAAATGCGACTCTGCTCAATCTACCTCCACATAATGCAGTCTATTAGTCAAGTAATCTCTAAACCAGTTCCAAGCGACCCTTTAATACCATAACTATACATTTTCTCCAATAGAATCTCATGCTTCACAAGATCAAACGCTTTACTCAAGTGTAGAAATATCCCAACACAAGCCATGATCAACATTATCATATAGGGTATTCAAAAACTTGTTGATTGCCGAAGTAGTGTTTCGACCTTTACGAAAACCAAATTGATTGTCATTCAATATGTTAAATTTCTCTAGACAATGTAATAATCGTTTCGCAACTAATTTTTCAATTATTTTTTAAAATGTGCTTAGCAACGAAATTGGTCTATAATTCTCAACCGTCGAAACCGATCCCCCCTCATGTAATGGTTTTATTTTGGCTATTTTTAATTTATTCATCAAAATTCCGTTTGAAAAGGAGCTATTTGTAATTTTCACTAAAATTGGTACAACTTCACCAACACATTGCTTCAATAGAAACGAACTAATGCCGTCATAACCGCACGAATTAGTATTTTTAAGTTTAAAATTGTATGTCTCATTTCTTCCTCAGTCACTGGACTAAGGAAGAATGTATTTAAGTTTGAGCTGGATCTAATATTTGGGAACTAGTGGGAAATTTATCGGAAACTCTATTAAAATATTGATTTAGATGTTCTGCAATTATTTTTTTATCTTTAATTAACTTATTGTTTATGTCCATCATTAAATTATGCTGTTTCTCTGTTTGCTTGTTAATATGATTATTAATTATTTGCCAAGCCCCTTTAGATTTATTGGAGGCATTCTGCAATAAATTATTATTAAAAATTAACTTAAATGTTTTTATAACTTTTTTATAAATTCTTGTATCTTTTGTAATACGTGCAAACATCTGGATTTTCCCTTAATGTTAAAACATATAGTTCTTTTAATCTTCTTAATGAAATTTGTATACCCTGAGTTATCCAACTGTTATTTTTGTTATCTACGTTTGCACGTTTCCTTATAGTCGGAAATGCCAATTCAAAATTGAAGTTTATAGTATTTATAAAATTTTGATATTCACTATTTGGATCCTCACTCTCCAGTACATCCAACCATTTTTCGCAACTCAAAAGATATTTAAAATAACCAATATTGTTTTTTTTTTCAATAGCTTTCGATGTTGAAACACCATTTCGCACTGTATTGATTCAAATATATTAAGTTGTTGTGCTGAATGGTCAGAGATATCGTTATGTATGAAACCGCCAACGTAGTTATTATGATTCCAATTTATACATATATTATCCAGCAGCTCTAGTTGGTTCATTAATGATTACTTTAAAATTGTATGACTCAATAATGTCCGTAAAATCATTTAATTCTGCGTTGGGGCACAGAAAATTAATACTAAAGTCCCACAAATGACTACACCATATTGGTGATAGTTATTAAGAATCTTAAATGTATCATTTAGCTTAGAAAGAAACAGAGCAAAGTCACCATTCGGACTTCTGTATATCACTACGACGATTAATTTCAGTCTATCTAGTTTTATCTCGACAGCCGCGCATTCAAAATGAAAATCAACTGACAAACTGCCGATATTTTTTGTACTATTGCTTCGCTAATACAGCAACCCCACCATGTATTGAATTTGATCTGCCATAGTGATTTAAGAATATCGCTCACAAGAATACTACTCACGTTCAAAAAATACTAGTTCATTTATTTTGTTTACTGTTTCGATTTAGGTTTGATATGGATACCATCACTTGTGTAATCTAGATTTGTAATCACGTTATTCACACAAAAGATATTCACATGAGAAAACAGTTTTGAAAGATCATAAATTCTACAATTTATATGCTCAACAATTCTATTCATCGCAATGTTTCTACATCTAAATGGGGTCGTAAGTATAATAGTATTTGTATTTTTTGTTCTTTTCATTATGTTCTTATATTCATGTAGCAAACCCCTAATGCTACTACTATCGTGGCAATTAATAATATTATTGGACCCGCCATTTATTATTACTTATTGCAGTCTACAAGAAAAGTGACCATGATGATACTGGTAACTATTGACCTATTCTTTAATTTCATAGTTGGGAAGTTTTTTGAATATTGTTTACTGACTCGAATCAATTTAATTTTGGAAAAATGTAATATATTGTATAATGGTGTCGGATTAAGAATAAAAATTAACGTATTGCAGCATTTTTCTATGAAAAACTTATTTTAAAAAGCACTCAGAGTTTGTCCTTTTAGATGGAATACCTTGCATGTACATTCTACAGTTACATTTTAGTGAAAAGCACATTGTATTAGTCCTAAAATTGATATTTAGCATAATGTTATCGCACGGAAGCGCCATTGCATTCCGAATCGGAGTACGGTTGAAGAAAAAGTGGTATTTCGAGCTTAATTTAAGCCTGAATTTTCTGTTTAGTGTACGCCGACATTCACAACAATCGCTGCGTTTACAACAAACTATTAGTTCCTAAAAAAGGGCAAAAATCGATTCAATCTCCAAGAAATAAATAATTTCAGGTGGATGCAAACCAGAGGGATGTAGTAGGTAAGGCATTGACAGTGCCTTTCATTTTGAATGTGTTGCTGATTGAAACCGTAAGCTAAATCGGGTTTAACCAACAAAGAAGAGATTAGAGCATGAAAAATTAAAACTGTTTAAAAATATATCACTCGGGTTTTCGCCAAACAGATTAAACTTCGGAAAATAAAGACGTGGGTAGCATTATATCTATTCGTTGAGTAGTTATATTGTTTCGATATGGGCACAGAGATCGAATCAGTATTTGTAAAGCAATCTTCTAGGGTAGTGAGTTATTACTTTAGAAATTGAAATCTAAAACTTAAATTAAGTTGTACGTAAGATATATTCTTGTTATCAAATAGTCGCTGTTATATGTAACACTGACGTCGGGTAATCAATATCAGAATGAGTCATTTATAAAACAGATACATATCTGCTTTCAGTATATGGGTATTTTTCAATACTAAAGATTTTAATATTCATTTTGGTTAGATTTAAGTGAAGAATACCGTTGTTTTCTCATGTATTGAGAAATTTACTTTTAGACGTGTGTATTTTTGAAAATATGACGTTGTTATTTGCAAGAGTTTACATCACTTTCACCATCTAGCAATTCTCACTGCTGTTTATAATTCATGCATACAATAGACTATCTTTCTTCATTCTAATGATTGACTATTCATCTCTGTACTGAAGTTTCTGTAATTTACCTACATAGAGAGAAATTTTGGTCTCATAAGGATTGTAATATCTAAAAGATTAACATTAAATATGTTTGTTCCCCCAACTATCTGCAAGTACTTTCCATATTACTAAAAGCATCACACGAGGTGTTTCTTTTTTTTTTTTTCTTTTTTTTTTTTAGTTTTTAATGTGGTGGGTGCTTAGTTGCAGTGACTCGATTCTTTAAAACTGTATCAGCTTGTCTGGCAAATTATACCGATTATCACTGCAACTCTAGCGAACGAATTTGTAGTTTGGTGGACACGTGATTGTAAATTGTGTTTAAATGGCTTTGTGACAGCATCATATCGCCTTTTATGATGCCATTTATGTAAATAAAAATATTCTATATAGATATTTTTGTTAAAGTTTTCGTTCTATTGCTCCCATTTGTAAATAAAAATATTCGATATAGATATTTTGGTTAAAGTTTTCGTTCTATTGCTCCCAGCAATTTTAAATTTCTATATATTGATTAGTATTAAATTTGATGAATAGATTTGTTGTCATTGTGTACTTTTAGGTTCAATGATAAGTTCGAGAGAAGCTTACTCTTGCAATTTAAAAACAAAATACACAAGCAATGTGATATAAAACACCAGCAAATTTTAAATTCGGTTGCCAACGTGGAGAAATATTCAAAGTAGGTATATAAAAGATGTAGCGGTTAGTCAAATAAGAAACTCCGAATAGATTCGTTTTTCTTAGATAAAAAAAATGTATTTTTATTAAATTGCCATGATTGACATTGATGACATTATTAAATACAATAATAAACAAATAAATATAAAATTAAATTGCAAATTACTTTATAATTTTTCTTTTGAAAATGTTTACTATTGATCAACGACACAAATTAATTGAGTAAAAATTTCCGGGTGGATCGCTCACTGGATCTCTGGCTCTCTCAAAACACCAAAAAACTTTTTACTAATAACGGACGCGTTTCAACACCAAAGCTATCATTATCAAGGCTTGATAATGAAACTAAATTAAAATAAAACCTACAATTAACAAGTAACCTAACTGTTATGCGCGGTCAGTCGACGAATGCGGGATGGAGTCGTTGTCACCGTTCATTACACATGACTTATTTTTATATATTTCTAAACTTTCGAAAACATTTAGAAACTTACAATTGTTTGCCCCATTAATTTAACATTAGAATGATGTTGTGATCTGTTTCAAAAATGTGTTGGGCAATGCTTGATTTCTCAATTCTATTGAATCTAAGATTAGCCATTATAGGCTCTTTAAATCTAGTTAAGACTGCTCTCCTAGTTTGCTCAATGTATTTTTGATTACAATCTTTAAGCTTTAACATTCTTTCGAAAAGTAGATTCGTTCACAGTTTTCTTATAATTAAACTTCCTGATTAACTTATAGATATACTGAGGCTGATAACCATTACACTTGGCCACATCTTTTATAATTTTAAGCTCTTTCCCGAGTGAACTTTATGGTTTCGAACTGATTATTTAATCTATTGAGAAAATCATCAATATTGCATTTTTTGGTATCACAAATAAGTAAAATGTCATCCACATACCTCAGCTGCTGTTCCTTCTAGTTATTTATAAAAATTCCCGTTGAATTGAAAATGTTTCATACAGATGTCAGTTAGGTGAATATATTCCAGAACACATTGTTGACTCAGTATTTTGAACCAACAAGTCCGTAAGGTATGTCAAGGTGTATGGAATCGGTACAATAGGAAGGAGAGAACTAACATTAAATGAAATCAATACTTCATCCTCCAGTAGCTGAATATTTTGAATTTCTGACTACAAAACTAAGTTGCTGTATTGGCAAATTATTAAATTCATTGGTCAGCCATCTGGAAATCTTAGAGGTCGATGCATCAATTGCCGATACAATTGACCCTATCGACGTGCTCTGTTTGTGAATCTTAGGAAAACAATATAATTTAGGGATGACAGGATTGGAAACATGCGGCTTACGTCTAACATCAGCAGTAAGAAGGTTCTTACAAGCTTGACACATTGTTGACGTCTCTACATCGTCTAAGATGTCTTTCAGTGTATATTTACTATACAATATATTCTTCGAAGATATGTGTGTATGTGTGAATAATTTCAAGAATTCCAAGTCTTATATTATTTAAGTTTTATCTCTACCATTACATATTGCCTCAAACAGGGTATCTCGACTCTACAATTTTGCGTTATATTAGAAATGAGTTTAGTGTTATCCACACTATGAAGTCACAACTTTAGTTTTAATAAGTAGGGAAGTACTAGCGTACTACCTTAGGTGTAACAGGGGGTACTGGGAAGACGCTAAAAAATTGAAACAACCTGTATCCTTTTTCACATCTGCCATTTGTTACCGTCTTCCCAGTAACCCCTGTTACACCTTTAGTTTTAATCTAGTTCATTGTATTTGTAAGTCTGTTTTTCAATAATGATATAATTTCTTCATGATTTGCACAAAAAGGTTAGCGTCATATGTATATGCTGTTACACTTTGTAGTGAAGTTTCTTCGTGAGCAGATACAGAAAAATGAACGAGTGCAAGTTAGAGTTACGTGCTAGCTTCTCAAATACATTATCTCTAGTGTTTCAGACAAAATGTGAATCAGTTACATAATAGTGAGCAAATGAAATCTTCAATCCTACATGACCGCCCATTAACGTTTCACTACTGTGTATCCTGTGAGAGAAGTTCAATCTAACCTAGTCAGTGTATATTTTCCGTATTTCGACATATAATAATATCAAAAAGAGAAAGTCGTAGAACTTTAGGGACGTAAATCATCTTATCGATTCTAATACGTCAAAAAGTTTTATTACAAAGTTATAAAAGTTATATATAACGTTATATTTAATGTTATAAAAAGTTCTTCGTCGAAGTAAATTTCATTTAAGGTAAGACAGTTCCAGATGCCATGTTAAGTGTTGACTTCTTTTCATAAATTCCCATTTCCGACCCCAAAATTAGGTAGCCTGATACGTTAGAGTTTAAATATGAAGCTGAAAAAGGAGGGTAGAATACCTCCTTCCTGAGAACATAATGATGTTTACTCTGCCTGTAAATCTTTTATAAGAATAATATGCACATTGTCAACAGAAATGATTAACGGTATTCTAGGAAATCAATCACTTTTTAGTGAATTTGATGTGTTATACTTTTTGTTTTATAATAATACAGTTTATGTTAATATTGATCTGGAGATTAAATGATATGTATACATTTTATCAAAGTTATTTCTGAACTTATTGAATCTTGATAAGCGCTCTATTTCATGTAAACGGAGATATTATTCTTCTTAACAAAGTCATAAAACTTTTTTTAAAGGAATAAGTTAACTGCCGCTGTTATTCGCATCTATTTCTACTTTCAATTTTCAGGTGCCAGTTTCATATGCGCAGTTTTATAACGTGTATGTACAACATCGAATATATGTATACTATGCTAGTACAGGGAACGAGACAGATGTCATATAACTTTCTGATTCTCATTTGCAATATTTAGTAAGCTGACTGATATTCATATTAGTTTATTATTCCTCAGTGACATGCTGGTTAGTATTTTTTTTTTTTTAATGTGTGGTGGGTGCTTAGTTGCAGTGACTCCTTAAGCTGTATTACTTGTCTGGCTATCACTGCAACTCTTGCGGTGTAGTTTAGTGTGTGTAAGTTGTGTTTAAATGGCTTTGTGACAGCATCATATCGCCTTTTATGATGCCGCGCTGTTAATCACTTTGCTCCCAACAGCGAATGGCAAGTCGATCCGGGATTAAACTCTCTGAAAAAATGTCACCGTCCCTCCAGAGAATTGAACCCCGGCACCTATCGTCCTCTCACAACAATAGTCAGCCGCCTAACCACTGCGGCCATCGACCCGTTACAAATTAGTATCGGAAAAGTAATTAGCAGTTCTGTGTTTTATGTTGGTGCTTTATGAATGAAATTACAGTAATGCTGCACTGTAATATTGTTGATATTAATATAGGTAACGTGTACTGTGTAATATTAATACAAAGAAGTAAGTAATTCAAAAAAGCACTACAAAGATATAAGTGAAGTGCAGCAGATTTGCTCCCATATACTCGATTTTCATTACTGTCCTGACACATATTTCTCTAGATCAACAAATACGATCCTCCTTTGGAAATAATTCTGTACCTATTAACCTTAGTCGCGAGACTTGACCTTCATAATGAGGTCATCTTAAGATATCCTTTTAAAACTAAAAAGTCATTGAGTTTCCACATATGGCAAAATTAGCTTTTGCTGACATATTGCTTACTCATTATTAACAAGTTCGTTTCTTGTGATTTGTTTATTGCTACGATTTTTCAGAACCTTCAAACTCAAATCTTAATGAACAAGAAACATGTTAAAAAGTAACTGTTACTGTAACTGTGTAGTAGTACATTTATAGCATAATTTATTAATCCTGCAGATTATGGAGTAACACAGGACAAACCTAATAACTACATATGTATATGTATACATTTTTACTAATTATAGATGAGGAACAAATAAATATTAAATAGAAATAGACTCACAGAAATACTCAGTGCAGGATACATGCAAACTTAACGAGAAAGCAGACACGACGCTGAAGGTACAGATTTTCATATTTTATTAATATTTCCTTTATATTTAATTTCTTTAAAGGTAAACTATACTGATTCATTATATCTCAGGCCAGACAAATGAAAATCACGGTTTTTAACAAGGCCTTTTTCTAATTTGAAAAACAAGTAAGAAGGTTCGCAAAATGTAAACGGTCACCACTCCCATCCCCAGTAATATTAAAACCTATTCCGTCAATACATAGAATATTAACTCATTGTTTATTCAAAAGGTAGTTCTCTGTTTGCTGAAGACTTCGTAATGGTTCCTTAACTGAGTTGTTGGAAATGAATGACCTAATAATGAAGTGTTCTAATTGCCCTGTTCGGTTTTCAACTCAAGTTCAACGCAATCGGACAACAAATTCATGGGTGCATGCCTCAACCCAGCCACCTGTGCTTATTTTGTGTCGCAAATAGAAAATTTTGTGCTTTCATATTAACCGGGTTATAAGGCTTTCCTTTTGGCGGACTGGTCGGATTTTGAAATCCCTATAACTCGATTAATATAGAAGCACAAAATGTTCTTTTTGCGGCGCAAAATAAGCACAAAATGATACCGTACACGAAATTTCTAAATAGGGGGTGACGAGGCTGGCATGTCCCTGACCCCGCCAAAAAGAAAGCTCTATAACTCGGTTAATATGGAAGCACAACATTTTATTTTTGAGGCACGAAACGGCACAAAATTATAGCATATTGAAAATTTCGAAAGTGCAAGGGTGGCGGGGATGATGGGGCTGAGGACATACAAACTCATCTATAATTTTCCATATGAGGGGAACAGAAAGTATTTCAGCTTCTCCTCTTGATGTCTTGAAAATTCCAGTGTTTGTTACAGTAAACTCTATCCTTTAAAAAGCCCAAAAAGATTAGAACGGCTAAGCCGGGTGACCAAGTTATGGTTTCATTGTGTGAAATTATTTGCTTAGGAGAAAAGTGATTCAAGATCTGCATATTGTTTTTTTTTGTTGTGTAACAGGTTGCTCACACAGGTTGTTCACTGTGATGTTCTCTATAAACAGATACGGTCGGGCCATTTTCTTCAAATAAGTAGGATACGATATAGGCGAATATAAAGACCGGTCATGAGCTCTTGCGTTTTAGTTATCCAGACACGGTAGCTTTGCTCCTTCATTATAACGTGAAGATAAAAATCAGCATTGACTACTATTCTATATGGATATCATTTCATATGTTTTGGCGTACTCCCAATACTGCTGTATGCGATGTCGTGTGCTAACACTTGTTTTCCTATTGTTAGGACTTGCCCTAACTACTTATCCAATTCCTTCTTGGTTTACCACATTATGCACAAATCCTAGTCGACTAAGTAGTTTTAGGTTCCAGCCAAACCTGTATTTTTGATCTTTTTAAGCCAGAAATAAACAAAAAGTTATGAAGGACAAACTCTTGAATTAAAATGTTTCCTAAATCTTCTTTACATAGCAGTAACTGAATTTAATACGAAAAATTGTTCCACATCAAAGAAAGATACGTTGCAGTGTATTGTTAACAACGTGTTGAAATATGAAATAATATTTTCAACCGCTGTTTATTTAATTGAAAAAAAATTGCAGCAATAACTTAAATTATTTGATTTTTAATCAGACACTTTGAGCGTTAACTCCTTTCTGCTGTACTCTGTACTCAATCCGAAAATACTTTAAAACCAAACATAACTAAATACTACATTTAAAAATAAATCCAAAGAGTGCAACTGTCATTTTATAAACTTGAGAATGGAAATCGGAACTATTATTATAAATTGGCTGTCTCATTGGCCGGACACAAGCCCCACAATAAATATGGGAAATAAAGTCCTCTGTCTTGGCTGCAGTCTTTTTGGGCGATATGCTTACCTTTAGCTGACAATGCTAATATAATGTCTTTTTAAAGGACAAAACATGTAACAGTATATAAAAGGGGTATTCTGAACTGAATTAGCTTTTAACCTAAATAGTATTGAGCTTTGCATGCAGTGCGAGATATTTTAAGGCAGAACGGATTTAATTGATTAGAAGTACGGTAACTAAGGAACACATTTTATGGCAATGTTTACTAGGGAGAAGACATTCGACATGATTAATTAACATACAACCGTATTCGTAAATAGCTTGTCACACGAACATTTGAATAAAACATTTTCTATAAACTAGATAGATCCGGGTATTCTATATTCCTGCTGACACTTGTCAAATGTAAATGCAAGAGCTTTCCCACGTCCCACATGCGAACTGTATGTGAATCTATCGCACCGAAACGCTATAAATATCTTTAACATGTTAACCTTTTAATCAATCTTAATCATTCATGAATTGTAAATGTATGCATACTGTAAAATTCGTCTAAGATGAAGATTAATGATATACAAGAATTAACGTGTAGATTCAACATAACGCTAATAACTTATTAGATTGTACGCTAGAAAGATTAAGCAATGTGTTCTTAAAGCTACATTCATGCATAATACGAACATCAGACGACAAGTTGCAAAATGTTGAACACTTAATTCACACCTGGAAATGTTTACATTTGCTCTTTGCGACTGAAACTGGCTACATTTTATATGTCCGTAGAACGTTTTCCTAATTGTTTATATCTCTCTTCAGAAAACAACAAGGAAAATCAAAGGCAATTAAAATAGAAAAGCAACAATAGTAACATAATGTAATATATTTCATATACATAATATACATGCTACAGATGCAAAACTGAGAAAAAGTCCACACATACGTATCTAACAAAATTTTCGCATAATTACATACAAATATACAGGGTGTGTACAAATTATAACAAAGACGTTTTTGTTTAGCATGGCACTTTTGTAAGTACAATGTAACTTTTGAGGAGAAATAGTAATATATGTAGCAGCGTTAAAATTATTTTCATGCGTTATTGTGATCTATTACTTCAGACGGTTACGAAGTAATGTTAGTACCTCATCTTTTATCTGACGTATCATATAGACAGTAATTAATTTTTTGCATCTTATCTCACCATTAGGTACGCATAACGGTCATACTTGTTTAAATTTCATACATCTAGAAACGCTAATTGAATGTCCATTCTCGATGAAGTCGGAATGTACGGTGGTATATTAAGTTGTGATAACAGTGATAACCCATGATAATCTGATGAAGTGAACAAATACTGAACTCGTGACGAACTTGCGATGAACTGATTCTCTATTGAGATGACTAACCATTACATAAACTTTTTTACCTATTTTTAGCAGGACGTTAGAACCTACTGGTAATTCCTAGCATAAAGATTGTAGATAAACTTTAATCAAATAGGTGTTTAACTTGAATATAATCAATAGACCTGAGAATACCAACAAATAAATCAACTCACAATAAATAAATTGACAAGTTACAATGGAAACGGTGACAAACGGATACATTTACAACTAAAATTAATGGCAATAATAAAAAAATTGAACTAAGCAGTATGTATTAAGTTACTTCAGTATTACACCGTGCTATACTAAACAGTAAAATTAATGATACCTATTGTTAGAGTGTCTTAGAAACTTGAAAACTGATGCGGTATTTATCATTAAGTTATAAATTTTGAAATAGGAGAAAAGAAGTTGCTACAATATCAAAATAAAAGTTTGAAAACAAAGACCTGGGTTGAACAGCGATTTCCGAAAAAGGTATCTCCATACGTACTAGGGCAAGCAATCGATAGTAACAAACAGGCAAACATGTTCCAAAATTAACTAATTTTATTAATGAGCACCATGATCGAGATGACATAATGTTTTGGACTGACTTAGCAAACTACTGCTATACTCGCGACATACAGTAAAGTTAGTAGTAAGTAACATTATACAACATACTTTATACTCGAAGAATCGAAACCTTTTCCTTGTACATTAAGCAGTAAGGGTATGATAGCGATTCAGAAGTCGCAGATAAAGAAGCAAAATTCATCATAAGACTTTCAAAGTAGAATTACACCTCATTCAAAATGTAGTGTGCTAAGACCGAAAAAAGTTCCACCCAGTTGAACACTACGAAGCCTTGAGTAATCGTTCAATTTTGCATAAATAAATTTCGTTTTAAGTTGTTCTTTCGGCAATTTTTTCTCAGAACTGTAAACATACGTTACTCACTTTAAGGTTGAATAATTCAGGTATTAATCAAAACAAAATATGTATTTAACATGATATACACAATTGAATATGTATCTTAAAACTAAGCTGAGGGATTTCCCGAACATGTGTTGTGTAAATCAATTTGTATGCAACAACATTATAAGAGTGTTTCGAAGTTAACAAATTTGATAACTGGATATGGTGAATCAAGACGACAATTATGATACAAACAGTCATACCTGTTATAGTTTTTATTTAGCTAGTATTAGTTTCACTTGGATAAAATAGACATTTTTCAATGTAGACTATTACGCATCCCTTTGCCATTTACTGAACAAGTGACAGGGCGGATTTCCTATCTATCAGCTGGACGAACCCAGAATTAGCAAATTAATTTTCATTCAATTTGCAAAACTTTGTTGCTCTGGCAGAATCTAAAAGGAAGTATTTGGCTTACATGAAGCACGATAGAACTGCAGTGGAGAAATGGATTCACTTGATGTTCCTAAGCGTTGGTAAACAGAAACCAAAGGTGGGCTAATTTAAACGCTTTCATAAGGAATCTCTATAATTATGAGAGATACAGAAAACTAGCTGCTCTATCGTCTCCTTTTTTGATTAAAACTTATAGACAAAATTGCTTTATTCAATTTTTAATATTTTATTATGATGCTATTCTTTGTATTTTAACTAAAAAACATTCTTTTCTGTTTTCAACGACGTATAACATAAGGGTCAAATATTTATGTTACCTTGCTTAATTGTTGTCTGTTGATTAATTATGCTTAACTATCTATGACACGTACATATTTATATATCCATGGTTAGACACACGTCACTAGTACGGTGGCCAAAAATCAACAAAGAACGAGGAAAAGTTATGCTACAAAAGATACAGCGACTTGATTTGGCAGACATTACAGGCGCAATTCGCACCTGTCCAACAGTAGTGATGGAGGCGCTATTAAACCTGATCGCCCTGCATCTGTAAGTGAAGAAGGACGCGGTCAGATTGGAACGAAATACAACTTTCAAGTCAGGAGACTTAGTGTGTCATCTCCGAATGAATTAGAAGCACTGGCTAAGTTTAAAGATCATACGACACAAAGATTCTATTTCAGTAAACAGTTTTAAGTAGTACTTCAAGACAGCCAAACATGGGAGTCTAGCAAACGTAAATTACAACGGCCCTTGAACAATGTTTGCAGGAATGTCTGTAAATACGTTACCACGGTGCACGCATACATATATATTTTTCAGACAGCCAGACAGCACTAAAGGTTGTAAGAGCATACACCTTTAAATATAAATTAATCTAGGACTGTCTGCTCACCCTCAGTGCTCTGGCCCAAATAAACAGTCACACTGATGTGGATACCAGGTCACTAGAGATGTGAGGGCGATGATACTGCCGATGGTATTGCGAAGAAAGGCGTTCTGTTTTATTGGACCAGAGTCATTTTGTGGTCACACCAAAAGCCGTATAAGAGCTACTACTGGTTTTAATACCATCTAATGTGTGGCAATATTCAATTATTGCACCTCACCAAACAGACTAGCTGTAATCGCCATAAATATCAGCTAGGAAATAGTTATTTTGATTAATAATGTAGGTAAAATACATGTAGTACCAGCAAGAAATGAGCTAAATACAATAAAACGTGAAAATTTTTGATATCATGTACTTATATGCCATAGCATCATTGTCTGCTGCAAAATGGTTCGTCGCAGCGATGTTTACCTTTGTCCCAATATAGTATTTTAAGTACAATACTGAATATTTGCTACAACACATAACGATTAATACAATGTTAATGTCTGTATCATATAGCAAAACTAAAGATCCCAACAGCACGATATGATGTAGCACTTTCTCTATTTACATATATGCGATTGTATTAAATATGTATACATATTGGTTGTAGTCAATAGAATGCTGTGTACTCTGTAGTACACGAAAGTAGTTTAACGTTACTTCCGTAAGTTACCAAAAATTTGCATAAAATTTGCGCAAAGTGAGCACCCTGGAGATATTCGGTATTCCACAAACGGTTTTTTTATACTCTCCTTTCCAATTAGCAACAGAGTGGCGGTCCCAGTAGATCCAATCACACATTAAACAATACCCGACCGGTAATTGGAAATGCTGCAATCGTACGCTGTTGTTAATTTTTATTCGAGACTGAATGCCCTTAAAATACTCCAGTTTTTGCGGTGTTAATTTCTCCCCGTGACAAAAAATTATTTTTGTTATTTCCATTTTCTACCTGACTTTGTAACAAAGTGATATTTATTTCTATAGATGAAATATAGTAACAGTATATCATAAATTAACTTTCCATTCTGAAAAGGAAAAAGAATGTATGAATCTGTTTTCGCGAAGCTGCTCGTGGGATTCATTTCGTTCAAATTCTGTGCGAGTTAAATAACATTCTAGGGTAATATAACGAGACCTTGATCAATAGTCGACTATTTTTATTGTATCTAAATTCCGTGTGTATTATGGTACCAATTTGACAAGATTTCAGTAATCTTGATTATAGATGCCAAAATTATAATCAATATGCTATTATAACTTATTCATTTTATAAATTCTGTAGGAAAAAAATTTATTAAATCATGTTGACACTTAAATTATCACAAGAGAATATAAACACGGTTATAAAGTATAAACTGTAAGTGTTTACTACAGCCAATCATACAAAATATCAGCGACTATTTAGCACCACCGTCAAATAGTCACTGATATAATGCTGTGTAAGAATTAAGACTGCAATTGATTAAAAATTGAAATTTTATTGTCGAGAGACACGGTCAATTGTATAGGGTGTTAATTTTTTGTTATTTAATATAAACTTGCCTATTTTAAATAGAGCATCAGCTTAAGATTTCTCTCCTGATTTTAAACTAATCTTCTCAAGTTTTTCTGAGATATATCTAGCACAATTTACATGATGTATGTAGTATGTATGTATACGTTGCAGGATGATATTTGCACTGCCATCTAAAAGGTTCATTGTGTCCCCCGTTTCTGGTTGTGTGGCTGACGGTTTCTCGGCTTAATAGTTGACTTGCTAAGCCTATTTGCTTTAGAATGTTGAATGGCTTGATGTTAGGTAAGTGTCCCTCTTCTGTTTCCTAAGATCCCAGATGCACAAGCCTTGAATTGCTTAGTGCTGTGAACACCGAGAGGATATATGTATAAGAAGTTTCATTTTCCTCCTCGCAGAAATCGCCTTCTACTGTCTCTGCTGACCCAATTGTTCTCATATGCCTTCGGAGCCGACAGTGATCTGATAGGATTCCCGTCAATAATCAAAGTTTGTCATTGCTCATGCTAATGAGGTCATTGAATCGGTCCTGGTTGCAAGTTACCAGCGTTGTTTTCGCTTATCTCATTCCAGATTCTTTTTTTTTTGTTTCTCCAGTAGACTGATCCCGCAAACAAGTTCAGGCCGTAAAAGAGATATTTCCGCTGCCTTTTCTGCGAGTTTTTGTGCTTTATCATTTCCATCTATTCCGGTGTATCTCGGCACTCACATAAGGATGACTTTGTTATTATTGCTTAGCTCGTTTAGCTTAGACAGGCAATCACAAGCCATTTGTGAGCTGATTGTGTAGGAACTATTAATAGCTCCTTGACTGTCGGTCAGGATGGTAATTTCCTGCGTTCGGTAATTTCTTTCAGGTTAAACCGGACTGATCTTTCTATAGCGTGTGTTTTCGCCTGTAGGACGCTAAAAAATTTTTCTAATCTTTCGGAGTACTTGATTCTGGGCCCAGATACCCCGATTCCAGTCCCTCAGGTTGCCCTGGAAGTCATAATATGGCATTCTTAAAGTTGTTTTGTAAGGCTAAATTTCTTCGTCATCCCATCGTGGGGCATATACTTCACTGTGTCATCTCCGAGTAGGATTTTCGATTTCTGCCTGATGATGCCTTCTACCATCAGTCTGTATATGGTTTATCTGGCCACACTCTCCACTAAGATGTGAAGAGGTGTGAATCAGTTAGGTGGTTAGTACCACTTCTTAAACGGTCGTTGGACATATTTTCATTGCACCAGTAATACAAACGCAGGCTAGTCTCTGTATCTTTGCACGGCGCATCCTCGTTGTGGTTAGACTAGCTCGTTTACTCCAAGCTACTGCCCAGTAAGTGATGATTGGTCTTACTATTGGTGTGTAGAGTGATATGCTTTAGTACTGACTCAAAGTTCCATAAAACTTTATAAATGTAACCCTTATGTATGACAATAGATAGCCGACTGCCCTCGGCGGGTGAGTCAGTATTAAAGCACATCGCCGTATGGTCCGATCATCGGTATAAGAAAGTAACTTTTAACATGTTTACAATTATAGTGCGACCAAGTGAACCTGACCCCTCAAGCAGCACCATCGATTTGTCCTGTACATTCCCAAACAAAAACTTAGCGCGCCAAAATTTAAATGTGATATCATCTTATGTGAATATATAAATACATAGCATATATAATTCTCACAATCTAAAGAAAACAACATAAACTATCACCATTTATTCAAGTAAAGGAATGTTATATAAAAATATTCAATATTTATTTATTTAATTATGTGAGGTGAAGAGGACATTGTACATATATTACAAAAGAACAATAAATGTCGTAGATATCATTAAAAAGGAAATTTGAAAGAACAGTATACAAAATTGTAATGTAAAAGTTACTTGGCCATTCTTCATTTTGCACAATATACACTAGTATTAAACATTATAATTATAGTTCATCGTCAGAGTCCAACCAGTCTGTATCTGACTCCGAATCTGAATCATTTAATCTAATTATAAATTCTTCTTGTATATTAGCTTGTTATTAGCTTGTCACTATGGATGTATTGGTTTTGTATTTTCCATTCTTGTTTGCATTCTGCTTGCCACGATTCTGGAGTAATTTCAGCCAACGCCTGCCTAGTTGAGGCTTCCACATTACAACCACCATCAACATTCTTTGAGGCTACCTTTCTCTTCGCCATGTTCCAAATCATCTCTATCGGATTAAGGTCACAGTGATATGGAGGTAATCTTAACACGGAATTACCTAAACTTGCTGCGTAATTGTCAATCTCATATTCCGGCTGTGGTTTATTACGTCTAACAATTTCAAGTAATTTACATTTTAACATGTTCATAACTATAATGGAATTGTCCGGCATATTGGGTATCAACTGTGTTTTGAACTATTTCGAGAAATTGTCGTAGTTCATTTCATCATGGTAATCTTCTTCGCTTTTCGTCTTTGATTTACGTTTAGCCATCATAAAGATAAACTATAAAATATTAGTAACATAGACATGTACTACAAAATTGAGGTTATAATATTATTTACCTTTAATTCACAATACAAAACGTAGTAGTTAAAAAAAAACTTTTTAAATAATCAAAGGACGGAAGTAAATGATGAAAATGAAGAAAAAATGCAGCAATAAATGAAAATATAAAATTGACAAACAAGAAAACTATCAACACCTAGAACGAGGCTGTACCGAGCTGTCAAACAGTGAAAGTATTGGTTAGGGGGGGTGCGATGTAAGAGGTAGGCAAGTTAGTTCGCATATTTTCCGCGGGCCAGATTAACTTGGTTGCGCTCTACTGTTGTACCCCTTACGGCGATAATACTCTTACTGTTATTGAACGGATACGGCTCACTTATAAATACATGGGCCGCACTGACTACAAATTCGGTCCTTTAATTAAATAAGACAATATAAAATAGAAAAAATAAAATATAGTTGGCAGCTTTATTACAAGAAGTAGTAAGATAGATATGTTAAAATATTATGTATATTAAAAACAGGTTATATACCTGCTGAACTAAGGAGGTAAGATGCAATAAAATATATTAGTCATGTTTCGTATATGTATAATACATAAGCGTTAAAGAAAACGAACATTGTCAGTAAATAGAATATTCTTTTGGTAATCATTAGTGCCTGAATCGTCTTGCAAATTGGCGTCGATGTATTCTTGCAAATTTATAATTAAAGGTGCTACAGTATTATACATATTGTCGTTGTCTTTAGTAATTACATGTTGAACGGCATTTTTCCAATTTTCAGCACTAACGTTTTCCATGGCATTTTTAATACATGTTATTATGCTTTTGCTAAGTGCTTGATTTGTTCGCCTTGTCATGTTTTTTAGTTGGACCCATATCAACTCAATGGGGTTGAGAACACAATCATAGGGTGGTAAACGTAAAACTGTATGCTTCTTTGGCCCTATTACCTACATAATAATGCTTCAAATATTCTTTGTGTTCATCAGCTCCAATAATTGCTTTTTCGTATAATGGTCTTCATAATACAAATCCTTAGCTTCTAAAAATGCTTGACTAGCTTTCTTATCACTACATTTTGTAGGAACCATATTTTTTGCCGCGAATGATACGAAGCACTGTCCATCACTATAACACTGCCTTTTGGTAGATTTGGTAACAAAGAATAACAAAACCCTTCTTCAAACAAAGATGACGTCATATCCTCATGGTAATCTAAACTTGATGATTTTATATTTTTTTGCAGAGAATAGACACTATCCAGTCCATCTTTTCTCTGAGCCAACATGGCAAATAATAATTCTCTTTCCTCTCGAAATAGGCAGGTCTATCTGACACATACTTGAACTATCCGTCCAACCTTTGGTAACGGTATTATGACCATCATACCATGTCTCGTCTAAATAGCATATTAGCCGTCTTTTTTCCTTATATTTTTTAACTGCCATCAAGTATTCATAGTTTTTGCAACCATGGAGTTTCCATAATTGTACGGCGTTTGTCTAAAATGGTACATTTAAATCCAGCTTTCTTGAATTTCAGCCACAAAGTTGTTTTACAACACTGAATATTAATAGGATGAACACTAGTGCTTTTAGGTAAGCACTCGAGAGTTAGTACAACATTTTCTCTGTACAGAGCGAAGATTTGTTCCCTAAAAGTCTCGATATCATAATCATCAATTGTTTTCGATATTCCTTTGTCACTTCTTTTCTTGCGAGGGCCTTCGTTACCTTTAATAACCTTCTATATTGTTCCAGGAGGCACCTTTTTGAATCATACGTTCGTTCAATATTCTTGGTTTATCCAGCGTTATTTTCTTCCATCAGAGTACAATAGATATTGAGTATGATTTGCTTTGCATCTTGCGATAAATGCTTTCTCTGCTTTCTTTCGATATCACCATAATTATCGCATTGCTCACACTATCACTATAACTTAAAGGTCTCCACATGGTAATGAATACAACAGAGAAATGATAAACTATAACTTTCAAATTGCACAATGTCAGCAGTAATAACTACTAACACAAAATTATATATACATTAGCTATTATAGGTATTATATACATACATATGTACATGCTCTGCTAATTAGAAAATTGAATTGGGTATTAGGGACGTAAAAGAAAATGTTTATTACCTAGGTATTTACTAATTTCGTAATTAGAAACAAATAATCCTATTAAGCGGTCAACAGTACTATCTTGCTGTGTAATAAAATAACACAATTTTAAACAATAAACCAGTGCATTTAAGAGTGTATTTGTTCCCATTACATTGATTACCAGACATACAGGTATATGTCATTAAAATATAGGGCCTTAATTTTTACTTAATGCGGCCAATGAATTCATATAGTAATTAAGCTAAGTACGATTGCCGGAAGGCGTGTCGATAGTTGTAAACACGTTAAAAGTTACTTTCTTATACCGATGAATGGACTATACATCCAATGCAGAATTTTTGGGTTACAGCCCTAATTTTTCATGCGAAGTTTCTACAGATCATCAGGGCTTTTTTTTAATGGTAGTTATGTTTATTATTCGTTTTTCGTAAGATAGCACGGCTTTGAAAATGTATTGTTCAACTGCAAATTGTTCCAATTGTATTTCCGATATTTTTCCGATTAACGTTTATTGACTTACGGGACAGTTGTTGTCTACATCCCAACCAAAAAACCAATACGACACACTAATTTTATAATTGTGAAATTTTATGAAATTTAATTGTATCGATGCAATAATGGCATCCTACTTCAGCATAACTAAAATGAACTAATACTAAACTATATCCGAAGATATTACTGATAGTATTATTCATTTACTATTTCTTCGTTAAATTTAAGCGATCTCAAAGTTATATGAATACATTAAAATTAAAGTAACATATAAACAAAATAACATCTAGATTTTAGTTTATGTCAGATCAATCATTATTTTAAAAATTGCAAGGTTGTATGTATCGGACATGTTTTCTTCATATAATTTGATGTTATTTGTAAAAGACTTTACAAGAGTGACTAGTCATTCAAAGACTTTGATTGATAATATAATGAGCAATGCTGAACCGCAATTATGTGACGTATCTGTTATTGACTCCGGATTTTCTGACCATTTTGCTCAAATGCTTTGCTATAAAGCAATTGAGAACACAATGCAAAGAAATAATTCAACTTACGCACGTAGCTTTGCAAACGATAATATAAATAAATTTATAAATGCTATAAGTCAAGAGAGTTGGGATGGTATGCTTGAGGAAAATAATATCCACAAGAATTATTGTTGTTTTTATAATATGTTTTTTTATCACTTCGATATGGCGTTTCCTTTAAAAAAGGTTACTTATAATAGGCGTGGGGGAGATTGGGTAACACCTGAGATTATACGCGCGTCGGAAAATTTAAAACTATTAAACAGATTAATGAAAGAAGGCTTATGTAGACGGGAAGACTATAATATGTTTAAAAAACAATATACCAATTTGATTAAAGAAACCAAGAAAAGACATAATAGTAATTTAATACTTACAGCTACTAATAAGAATCGTTGTGTGTGGGATATAGTTCGCAACACAGTGAACTCTAATAATTCGAAGCATGCTTTACAGATTAGAGATAATGAGGAGATTGTTGAAGATCCTATGGCATTAGCTAAGGTTTTTAGTGATTATTTTCAGAACTATACACTACCATCTAATTCTGATGACCATGTAATAGGAAATAATATTAGTGGAGACACGATATACCTTTTTCCGGCCGATGAAGTGGAGATTTACAATATTATAATGGAAATAGCTAAGAAGACGTCCGCGGGTCTAGATCAAATACCATGTAATATTTTAAAGTATGTTGCAGCTTTTATTACGTATCCTCTAACTTATTTAGTGAACCAATCTTTTAACCCTTAACAACCCAGTATGAAATTGTAACGTAAAAGACCAGTAGTGTCCAACAGACACGTCTATGTAAAATTTCTATAAAGATATAAAATCGAGGCATGTAACTAATCCAATGTTTATTATTTATTTAGATAAACAATTTACACAAATTATATTTTTTGTAGAATGTTCAGTGCATACATTTTGATTACATTTGTCGCAACATTGTTTTGAATTTCTTGAAATTTTTGAAGGACATATATAACAACGTTTCTTGCGTTTAGCAACTGGTTCTGTTTCTTGAATTGCAGTTTGTTGTTGGCTTGATCCTGATACATCCTGTATTGCTGCGATGTGATATTTGGTTAGCCCTTTTTTCCTCGTCTCAGTATATGAGGCTTTACCAACTGAATTGCAACTTCCCTTAGAAAAATTTTTCTTAGCGCATTTTGCTTTCGTCTATTCCACGTAGGAAACATATTCTTCCATATAGTTAGAGATGCAACACCAACAACATCTATTATGTTTTGAAAAAATGCGACTGGCCACCTATTTGTCTTACGTCTAACAGTATATTCATGTACCATTTGATCAAGTGTGTCGACGCCGCCTTTTGTTTCATTATAGTACAAATTAATTTCAGATTTATTTTTATTAGAGGCGTCTATATTATTTGTATGGTGCATGGTAGACAGAAAAATGACAGCACGATTTTTTTTTGGCACGTACGAAACTAGTGTTTTACTATTGTAAAATCCAAAAACGTTTGTTTCAACACCGCGGTTTTTATGTGGTTGAAAGTTTTGTGGTATGCAGCGCTTGTTTTTTCTCATCGTCCCGACTACTGTCAACCCATTTTGAAGTAATGATGTTGCAAGTTCGAAACTTGTGAAATAGTTATCGAATGTTACATTTCTGTTTGTTCGATAATAAGGTTCGCATAGTTTCTTTACTACTGTATCAGCTAAATTTTCTGCTCTGTTTCCTCCTTCTTTTCCAAGATATGGTATGCCATACAAAGGGTAACTTGTCTTACTGTCACAAATCCACCATATCTTCATACCATACTTATCCGGCTTACTCGGTAAATATTGTTTGAATGAAACTCGTCCACGAAAAGGAACAAGTTGCTCATCGATAGTCAAATTTTCTCCTGGCAAATAAAATTTTTTGAGCTTGTTGTTTATGTCTTCCCACACGTCTCTGATAGGTGCCAGTTTATCTGTTGATTTTCTGACTGACCTGGTATTTTTATCATCAAATCGTAAAAACCGCTGAATAGCTGCAAATCTATTCTTGCCCATTGTTGCACGAAATATTGGACTACCAAATACTGGATCCCAGTATTCTGTAAAATCTACATCAGATTGTTTGTTTACACCAGCAGACAGCCACAATCCTAAAAATGCTTGCAATTCAGTTGCATCTATAGGTTTCCACTTATTATCCAACACACTCGTAGCTTCGCAGTTGGTGAACTTTACAATATGTTCTAACAAACTTTGGTCGAAAAATAAATTGAAAGTATCTATGGGATCTTCAATTACTTGACTCGGAGGAAGAATAACTTTATGAACACTGCTACTAATTATATTACGTTTCTGAGTTCTACTCAGCTTTTCAGGATCTGCTCTCCACTTAGTTCCATCTTTAGCCACATATTCAACTGCAATATTGTTTGTTTCTTGATCCTCAACAATCTCGTTTTCATCACTATCTAACTGTTCATCCTCGGCTTCAGATGCTGTCTCTGTATAGTCATCTTCACTCTCAGAAGCGCTGTCTACAACATAGTTGTCGTCGTCAACATCACTATTACTAAATACATGGTTTTCATCGTCACTCTCTTCTAAAGCACGACGAAGTTCATCATCTGTTAGAGCTTTACGTTTAGACATTTCTCAAATTCTAAAAAATATAAGCAACATTTACAATATAGAAACAATAATATTATTCTGTTTTTACCTTCACAAACTTATTATAACCTATAATATACACCACGTAACACAAAACAAAAAGTACACTGTGAAATTCAAATAAATGCATCTAAAAGCTTCGACAAGTAGCTGCAGAATGAACAAACATTTCTAATGAATCATAAATCTTGCAAGTTTCCACAAGATTTAACCATCGGACTGACGTCATTATCGCTCGTGTCCGATAGACACTTGTGGGTTGTTACGTTTCTTTTTCGGTAAAACATTAAAATAACAAAAACTACTTATCGTTTTAAAATATTTGTGGTATAAACTAAATGCCAACACATGGAAGATAGATTAGCTAGAGGGACTTCAGTCTAAAGTGAATAGTTTTGATTTTGTAAGCAATTGTATTTTAAAATGTGTCCGTGAGACACTACTGGGCGGTTTAGGGTTAAACAAGGTCAATTTCCATTAGAGCTTAAGTCTGCAAAAGTAATTCCAGTTTTTAAAAATGGTGATAGAGAACTAATGTCAAACTATCGCCCTATATCAATTTTATCTTGTTTTTCGAAAGTTTTTGAGAAAATAATGTATAATCGATTGTATAATTTTTTCGAACGATCATCTTTTTTTGCGAAGTGTCAATTCGGTTATATCAAAAATAAATCAATCAATGGTGCTTTCTTTCGAGTATTACAAAATATCTATAACTTGTTGGAAAACGGCTTCAAGGTTGGATTTTTGATGTTTGATCTTTCCAAAGCTTTTGATCTTGTTAACCATAAAGTACTGCTACAAAAATTATATAACTATGGTATTCGTGGTCCTTGTTATGATTGGCTATCCTCGTATTTGGAAAACCGTAGCCAGACCGTTGTTGTTAAACAGGATGGTGTCACAGGATATTCACAGCCCAAGTTTTTGAATCTCGGTGTTCCCCAGGGTTCTATATTGGGACCTTTACTGTTTGTGGTATACGCGAATGATTTGCAAAATCTTTTTAAAGACCTAAAAGATATATGTCAGTTTGCTGATGACACTTCATCTACGGTATACGGTTTAGATTATGAGCAATTATCTATAGCGGGAAATAACTCTGCTTCACGGGTTGTAACATGGACACAGTCTAACTCCTTGGTCATAAATAAATCTAAGTCTAAATTAATTGTCTTTGATCCGAATAAACGATCCGATCGCTCCATTTTAATAAGAATTGATAGCGCTCCAATACCGGAGAGCCAGTCAAACAAGTTTTTGGGTTTGACCCTAGACAAACATTTATCATGGGAGTATCACGTTGACAATATCAGTAAAAAAATGAATTCTACGTTATATGCCTTAAGAGTTTTGAGACAGAGTGTTGATGTGTCAGTGTTAGTAACCTTTTATAGAGCTTGTATTGAGTCCAGACTTAGATATGGCATAATGACATGGGGTCGTAGTGTTCATGCGAAAAGGCTATTTATAATACAGAAAAAAATCCTACGAACTATATTTTCCCTTAAGTCTCGAGACTCTTGTAGAGCGCATTTTATAGATAATAAAATATTTACATTACCTTCTTTATACATGTACGAATGTAGTATATATACAAGGCAACACGAGTCTGAATTTGCTGTGAACAGCGATTATAACAAAACATACAGTACACGTTATGGAGGATCACTCAGCATACCTGCACACAAGAGCCACCTCTATGAAAAATCGCCTTACTATAATTGTGTAAAGATATATAATCGGTTACCGCTGGAGTTAAGGGAGATACGTACATTTCTGAAATTCAAAGCCGCTGTTAAAATGCACTTCATTGATGGCTGCTATTATTCAGTTGATGAATTCTTGTAATGTCTCTGTATTTGTTTGTTTATTTGTTGTTAGTTTGTGTTATATACTACGTACTTTACATTGACTGTATATTTTACTTATTGTCCTGTTTGAAAGTTGTTTTCTACATATATATTGTATTGACAAAGCAGATTTTTGCGTTTGCAAATCTAATTGCTGAAATAAATATTATTATTATTATTATTATTATTATGTTGGTTGAATTATTAAATAAGACTTGCGCACTTTTTCGGGTTAATTTTTTAAACAGTTGGATGGTGTTAGCAGCACACAACACAGCATATAAACGATAGAGGTCGTACGACCGATCGCTAGGAAACTCCAGTTATTCTAGGCAATTAATTGACACTATCAGATTAATGCGCGAACTTAAAACGGTTTAGTAGAAATAGCGAATTCAAAATAATTTAAAACTAAACGAGCAATTGATAATAACATTGCATAACAAGAGAAGTGAAATTACCTTTCTTGACTCTGTAACCATACATTTACATGCAATACACGACATGTAGCAATCACAGAGAAGAGCCGTATCAAAGACGGAAACCAAAGTAACTATAGGTTATATTTCTACATGTAAAAACAGATTTCCTCACACATACTTTTTTCGAAAAAGTCAGGTGTTTCAGGTAATATTTGATTAACCTGAGGTCCGCATTGGTTAGTTTATCGCTGAATAATGTTGTTTAATACCAACATTACTTATGTTCACCGAGATAATAACCACAGGTAAAAGCACAAACGGGAATCGAATCCGATGATGTTTTCTCCTTTCAGCAAGTGATGTCAATTACTACTTAATTTTTATTGCACGTTTCTAAAAGATTGTCGGAAAAATCTGCCAGCTTTGATTATGCTTGGGATAGCAAATAACAATAGCATACTGATTTAAGAGTGTTTAAACAAACAATCTTCCTTCGGTATAATGTAACAAAATCACAGCATCGGACAAACCATTTTATTTGAACAGCAATTAATATAGATTGGCTAAGAATTATTGCTTGATATTGCTTCGAAGAAATTGTTCTTTGTGCCAGTAAGAAATATCCTGAGCTTTTTAATTATACGATATTTGTTGTTTATTAAACAAAATGTCTTACACATTACGATTTACATTCAACTTGTTTGTAAATGGTCTAAAATAGTATCGGTTAGATTTTGTGCAAACGACTTGATATACTATTGTAGCCTCTATTAGATTTAGAATCTCATCAGTTTTAATAGGATACGTAAAAAATGTAAACTTTCATACTAATATGTAGGGATTATATTGTGAAATACAATTTTATAGCCCAAAGTGCAATGAGAGCGCATGTGCATGAATTTCACCTTAATAAAACTGGACCTCCTAAATTTTTGTATATGTAAAATTACGGTAACGCGCAATTTTACTATCGCTTTGAAATATCACTATAGGAAATGTGTTACATTTTAAAACTTAACCCATTTTACCGCAAATTTGTGTTGTTACAACAATGTTATGAACAATATAACACGGTATACTACTTCATGGTACAACTGCAGTTACCAATAAAGACTACAATTGAACATGGAATCAGTTATTGTGGGATACATACCAATGTTAATTTTTTAATGAAATGTAAATTTTAATGTGGTCTAATTAAAAAACTGCATGTTTTAAATTAGTTACCAGTTCTTGTAAATATAAATATTACTATACTTCTTTATTCATAACAATAGCAATCGTTGCCAAATTCTCGCGAAAGTGTGACTATTGTGAAATGAAAACTTATGTATGTATTTACATTACCGTTCGAAAGTATTTGGGCACCCATAGATTTAGAAGACATGATTAAAACCGCGAATGAAAAAGCGAACATATATTTATTATTTACATAGATATATGTATATAGCTAATTATATATCTGGCAGTAGTATTGTACAGTATATCTACACTTTTCACTCGTCTATGTGACCTCCTTTTTTTAATAACGGCAACACACAATCACAGATTTCTGGCAGTTAACTTTGCTAAGATATCGGTCGCTTCTTCCACATATCTGCTTCCGATGTTGGAACTGCTCTACGGACCTTCCGATCAAGTTCCTTTAACAATAACTCAATGTGGTTTAGATTTGGGCTTTGGGGAGGCCACTCTATGGCTAATTGATCCGTCTGCTTCCAAGTGTTGCAAATAATCTTTGCACAGTAGCTGTGTGCTTTGAGTCGTTATCTTCTTGGAATACAAAATTCAGACCCAAAATCCTTAGTCTTGAGGAAATATCATTGTTCTCTAAAATGTCTCGATACTGTTCCTTGTATAGTATACCCTCGATCTTTACAATATCACCCACAACCGTACCACCAAAACAACCCTAGATCATCACTCCATCATCGCCATGTCCGACCGAAGCATCTTCGAACGAAAACACGTCCCCTCGAACGGAAAATCACGAATTTTGACTCATCGATCCAAAAAACTCCACTGTTCAACCGTCCAATGCTGGTGTTCACGAGCCCAGTTTAAGTGCTTCCGTTTATTCTGTATGCACAATAGCAGTTTTTTTCATAACAAGTCATACAAACCTGCTTCGTACAAGCGACGTTGTACTGTAGTTACGGTTATTGATTTTCGATGGCTTGCAATGATTTCAGCAGCGATTTCCTGAGCTGTCGATTTCTTTTGCTAGTTAGCACTATTTTATGATCCTAAACTGAAGATGTTGCTCATAGTCTCCCACTTCGTGAATTATCCAGAAAACTGCCACCTTCATGGTATTTCTTGTCGGTATAATGTGCGGTGATATTGTTTAACTTTAATTGTTTCGCAATTTGGCGGTTACTTCGCCAACTTTATGGTGAGCAAATATAAGAGCACGTATTTCTGTGTTTAACTCTTTTTGACATGTTCAACAGTCTTATCAACAATAGTCGCACAGGATTATTTCACAACGAATACGGGAAAGTAACTGACTACAATTTCCCTAATTTGCCATGAAACTTATTTAAAATAATTAAGACATCATTACTAAAAGAAAATTTATCAGAAAGACAATTCGATAATCTTCGAGAAACTTTTATTTCACTAATCCTCATATAATGGCAATAAGAAACTTTTTTATAGGTCTATATATGATACATACCGGTTATTCACGGAGCTGGTTCGTTAGAACTTTTCGATGTTCCTGAAATTCCATAATTCTAAAAACTTGTAGTTATGGATAGTGATATGTGGTCTCATACGCTTTTGTATCACAAGTTCACGTCAACTTTCTTAATTTAAATAGCATGGTATATTTTTTATGAGTTTTTTAGATGTCTGATGCAATTCTGTATCAAAACTTACTAAGGTACTGTATACCCAAAATCAGCTGTTTTGAGTTATTGAATAACCCTGTATTTGTAACACTTTTTCAACTGACAACAGTATGACTGATTCTTTCCCTCAGAAAAATTGCCTGTTTTATCAAGTATCTATATTGTATGACGAATATGTTCAAAGCAGTCATATGTGATCTGTAGACCGGAAAATTGTTCGTGGAATTGTTGGTGGTAATTTTGCAAGTAATATACCTGCTCACAATACTGCATCACATATGTATTTTGAACCACAAATATAATAGAATGGATTTAAATGTAAATTTTGATTACATTTCTACGTATTTATGTGACTTTTGTTGCAATAAATGATAATCAGAAAAGAATTCCCAATAAAAAGATTAGCAGGGCAAATACACGCATATCAATCTCAATCACAAATATTGTATTTATAAAATTCAGACATTTATGTACGGGATATTGAGAAATAAAATAGGTTGTGTGGGAGGAAAAAATGGATTGATGGACAAAATAATTCCCGAGACGTTACATTGATTAAGAAAGAACATATAGATTTGTATTTGCGCAATTGAGTTCATAACAATAGCTTTGAGTACCTACTCAAACCTTTATTATTAATCTTATGTACACTACAAAGTCGTATATCTAATAACGAGAAGCTAAAACAAAAAACGGTAGTAAGACATATCAAACGTTATTGGCACATAAGTTAATTATTGATAATATATTGATTTGCGTCGTTAGTCAACCATGAATGGGGCACGTAAAATATCAATGATGTGGTAATTGTGGAGCGATTTATCACCTGAACATATATTATTCATAAACAAAATGTCCAGAATATCGAAGCGTCCTTCATCTTCTGTTTATAAATAAACAAGTTAACTGCTTGTTGTGTAAACATTCTTGCTTAATGTATAATATTTGGAGAATTGTCCTCAATTACAATAATTTTTGTTCTTTAACGGGTTCTACTACTAAAGTATGTCAAAGCTTTGGTTTTAAAGAGTTATGCAATGGATTCAAATAGATTATCTTGTGTAGTAATTAACATTTAATAAAACTAGTAGGATTATTGAAAAATGTTATCGAACCGTAACCTTTCTAAATTAATTGTTTATTTGGTTGATGATAAGGTTAATTCGCCACAAACAGTTACCACACGTCGAATCGTTTCGGCGAAAAATAACCAAAACATTACTGCATGTAATTTAGTAACAATAAATCAGAGATTATTCGACGTCTTCTAATTTTTCTGTTAGTTCTTGGACAGCATGAAAGGAAGATTGTTTGGGTTCCATTGTATTTATCAGACACATTATTGGTACATCAGCACTTCTTAGTATAAGAATAGAGCAGAGTAATTATTATTATAGTGGTATTTAACTACTACAATGTAATATCCAAATATTCATATCAATCTAATCTAAGAATACACAGGGTAGGTTACGACTACCCCGTCGGTGTCTTGTATCTAAACGCTAAAAGATAGAAGTTTCAAATTTTTTGTCAAACATGTAGGACGGTAAGGAGCACATTTTAAGATTATCTACAAGTATACAGGGTGATTTAAAAAGTACAGCATATCAAAGTTAGGTTATTTTTAATAGAACATCCTATATTGTATACCATTTTAGATTGTACGCATAAATTAGGATAACTTTGTTGATAGTAATTTCGAGAAAATTTGATTTTTAGGAAAATGTCGACTTTCGCGAAAAAATTAAAAACAGGAAAACTGTATGACTTGGAAGATTCACAATTTTTAAGATGCTATTTTGACAAAGAGTGCTTTCAATAAACTGGTAGAGTGTCTTGATATTATCTACATGGCGTTCAGCGAAACAATTATTCTATATTGTTTCAAACATGACTAACTGGTTTAACTTGAATGGAACAGCCGGTATTTATCCATCCTATGTAAAAGCACATTAAACCCCCTACCAAAAACTATAAAGATGTCTATATCTAAGTGTAACTATTAAAATGTTATTAACGAAACTCTTTAGAAACGCTCTAAATCTGGTGCTTTTTCTCATCTAAATAGCCATGCTTTCTAATCGCTTGTCCGTGATTAATTATATTCATTCTAAATTGTATTCTAATCATAAATAAAGCTGGAAATTTTGTTGAAATAATTTGAATATCCAATATAATACATTATTAAAGAATAAGATAAAGTTCAAATAAATCATTTAAGTAATTGAGTATTCGTGGAGTATTTGAATACCATTTGTTTGAATCGAATGAATATTTGACTATTACATTATAAAAATGTCGAAAACTTGCCTCTTGGTTTATAATATATTCATATATTGCACGTTGGTAAGTTATTGCATTAAAATTGAAAATAAAATAATTAAGTAACCGATATCATAAACAAATTAATAAAATTACAAACATGTGTGAGAAAGGAATATATAAGAGATAAAATTATCTACCACATTCAGTTTTAACATATTCGGTTGAAATAAATTTAATAAGTCCAAAAAAATGTCTACTCTACTAAATGTTCGTTTGAATTGAATAAATATAAATACATAGATGATCTAATGGAAAAGATTACAGTAGATGTTCACAATGATTGACCATCTTATTCTATGCGTAATGTTATAGGCTAAAGAAGAATCTTCTTCCTTAAAATACGTGGAGTGATTGAATGAAATACATTTTTTATTAACATTATTTATAATACAGATCAAATCGGCAACGCCAACACCACACCGCTTAATTAACTTATTCAGGATACATGTTTCAGGGACCGATAGGCAGATTTTTATTTGTATCACGCGAGCCCACAGTCTTTGAAATAAGACTATTTTTTTTTTTTAGTTTCATATCTTCAGGAATGGTAGGTGCAGTATTGTTTGTTTGTTTTATTCTTCATATAATAGACGTAATAATTGTTTAAAGTATACAATTTATACGTAGGAATTAATGACAGTCACAACTAGATGAACAAATGCTAATTTTAAAACAGCGTGGCCTCCTCTTCAGATGAAAAAGGCATTGCTTCTATAAGATTTTTAGAAAATATCGTTAATAACATTTTAATCGATAAATTTAGATATGGACATCTTTATAGTTTTTGGTAGGAGGTTTAATGTGCTTTCACATAGAGTTGATAAATATAGGGTGTTCCATTTAAGATAAAAGAGTTAGTGATGGTCGAAAAAATATGAAGTATAAATTGTTGTGCTTAATGTCATGTAGCCAATATCAAAATACTATACAGGTTTACTGAAACCGCGATATGTCAAAATAACTTGTTGTGAATGTGGATCTTCCAATTGTACAGTATTTGTATTTTTAATTTTTTCGTAAAGGTCTACATTTTCGTAACAATTAAATTTTCTCGAAATTGACAATAAATAGGCATAGGCAACTATTTACAAAGTTATCCTAATTTTCGACGTAGAATCTAAAAATGGTATATAATATAGGGTGTTCCATTATAAATAACCTAGCTTTGATATGTTGTACTTTTTTTAATCACCCTGTATAATTGCAAATAATTTTAAAATGTGTTACACTAAACACTTTAACCCACTGAACACCAAACAAGTTTTAACTAAAACACCGACGCGTTTCAACAGCAATGCTGTCATTATCAAGGCGATAATAAAACTAAAATAAAATAAAATCTACAAAAACAGGTAACCTAAATGTTATGCACGGTCAATCCGATACGCATCATTAATTTCCGATTAACGAAAACAATGACGAATACGGTATAGGGCCATTGTCACAATTCATTACACAAGACTTATTTTTAAATATTTCTAAACTTTCGAAAACATTTAGAAACTTACAATTGTTTATTTGTCTAATTAATTTAACATTCGTATGATCGATGTTGTGATCTGTTTCAAAAATGTGTTGGGCAACGCTCGATTTCTCAATTCTATTAAATCTAAGATGAGCCATATGCTCTTTGAATCTAGTTGAGACTGCTCTCCTGGTTTGCCCAATATATTTTTGATTACAATCTTTACAATTGATTTCGTAAATACCTGACTTTTCTAGAGGTTGTATTTTATCTTTAGGGTTACCGATGAGACTTCGTAAACTAGTCCCAGAACTGTAAACTATTCTGAGATCTAGCTCTTTGAAGATTTTACTCAAACCTTTAGTGATAAAGGGAGCGTAAGGGAGGGTCACAACGGGTGAAGCTTTAACATCCTCTCGAAAAGTCGTAGATTCTTTCACAGTTTTCTTATAATTAAACTTCCTAATTAACTTATAGATATGCTGAGGCTGGAAACCATTACACTTGGCCGCATCTTTTATAATTTTAAGCTCTTTCTCATATCTCGCCCTGTTCAAGGGAAAAGTGAGAAGTCTGTGGACCAAAAAATTCAGGCTTGTCATTTTGTGTTGAACACAATGATGGGAGTCTGAAGGAATGTAGCGAAGTGTACTGGTTTCCTTTCTATACACGTCAAACTCTAATCTATTGTTATTTCTAATTACTAAAGTATCTAGAAAAGGTAGCTGACCGTTTTCTCCTCTTTCACAAGTGAACTTTATGGTTTCGAACCGATTATTTAATCTATTGAGAAAATCGTCGATATTACATTTTTTAGTGTCAAATATAGCGAAAATATCATCCACATACCTCAACCAAACCCTAGGAAAGTATTCGCTCTCAGATTCTAAGTCCTTTTCAAAACGGCTCATGAAAAGGTTAGCCAAAAAGGGCGACAAGGAGTTACCCATTGCCGTACCTTCCAGCTGTTCATAAAAACCACCGTTGAATTGAAAAATGTTCTGTTTCATACAGATGTCAGTTAAGCGAATATATTCCTGGACACATTGTTGACTCAAACTATTTTGAAGCAACAAGTCCTCGAGGTATGTCAAGGTGTCTGGAATCGGTACACTAGGAAAGAGAGAACTAACATCAAATGAAATCAATACTTCACCCTCCAGCAACTGAATATTTTGAATTTCTTTAATAAATTCTAACGAATTTTTTACTGCAAAAGTAGGTTGCTGTATTGGCAAATTATTAAATTCATTGGTCAACCATTTGGAAACCTTATAAGTCGGTGCGTCAATTGCCGAAACAATTGGCCTTACCGACTTGCCAGGTTTGTGGATTTTAGGTAAACAATATAATTTAGGGACAACAGGATTGGAAACATGTAGCTTACGTCTAACGTCGGCGGTAACAAGGTTGTTACAAGTTTTAAACACGTTGTTGACGTCTCTAATCATTTTCGGTAACGGATTTTTTGAAATTGACTGATAAGGGCCACTACTCACGTCAACAACGTGTTTAAAACTTGTAACAACCTTGTTACCGCCGACGTTAGACGTAAGCTACATGTTTCCAATCCTGTTGTCCCTAAATTATATTGTTTACCTAAAATCCACAAACCTGGCAAGTCGGTAAGGCCAATTGTTTCGGCAATTGACGCACCGACTTATAAGGTTTCCAAATGGTTGACCAATGAATTTAATAATTTGCCAATACAGCAACCTACTTTTGCAGTAAAAAATTCGTTAGAATTTATTAAAGAAATTCAAAATATTCAGTTGCTGGAGGGTGAAGTATTGATTTCATTTGATGTTAGTTCTCTCTTTCCTAGTGTACCGATTCCAGACACCTTGACATACCTCGAGGACTTGTTGCTTCAAAATAGTTTGAGTCAACAATGTGTCCAGGAATATATTCGCTTAACTGACATCTGTATGAAACAGAACATTTTTCAATTCAACGGTGGTTTTTATGAACAGCTGGAAGGTACGGCAATGGGTAACTCCTTGTCGCCCTTTTTGGCTAACCTTTTCATGAGCCGTTTTGAAAAGGACTTAGAATCTGAGAGCGAATACTTTCCTAGGGTTTGGTTGAGGTATGTGGATGATATTTTCGCTATATTTGACACTAAAAAATGTAATATCGACGATTTTCTCAATAGATTAAATAATCGGTTCGAAACCATAAAGTTCACTTGTGAAAGAGGAGAAAACGGTCAGCTACCTTTTCTAGATACTTTAGTAATTAGAAATAACAATAGATTAGAGTTTGACGTGTATAGAAAGGAAACCAGTACACTTCGCTACATTCCTTCAGACTCCCATCATTGTGTTCAACACAAAATGGCAAGCCTGAATTTTTTGGTCCACAGACTTCTCACTTTTCCCTTGAACAAGGCGAGATATGAGAAAGAGCTTAAAATTATAAAAGATGCGGCCAAGTGTAATGGTTTCCAGCCTCAGCATATCTATAAGTTAATTAGGAAGTTTAATTATAAGAAAACTGTGAAAGAATCTACGACTTTTCGAGAGGATGTTAAAGCTTCACCCGTTGTGACCCTCCCTTACGCTCCCTTTATCACTAAAGGTTTGAGTAAAATCTTCAAAGAGCTAGATCTCAGAATAGTTTACAGTTCTGGGACTAGTTTACGAAGTCTCATCGGTAACCCTAAAGATAAAATACAACCTCTAGAAAAGTCAGGTATTTACGAAATCAATTGTAAAGATTGTAATCAAAAATATATTGGGCAAACCAGGAGAGCAGTCTCAACTAGATTCAAAGAGCATATGGCTCATCTTAGATTTAATAGAATTGAGAAATCGAGCGTTGCCCAACACATTTTTGAAACCGATCACAACATCGATCATACGAATGTTAAATTAATTAGACAAATAAACAATTGTAAGTTTCTAAATGTTTTCGAAAGTTTAGAAATATTTAAAAATAAGTCTTGTGTAATGAATTGTGACAATGGCCCTATACCGTATTCGTCATTGTTTTCGTTAATCGGAAATTAATGATGCGTATCGGATTGACCGTGCATAACATTTAGGTTACCTGTTTTTGTAGATTTTATTTTATTTTAGTTTTATTATCGCCTTGATAATGACAGCATTGCTGTTGAAACGCGTCGGTGTTTTAGTTAAAACTTGTTTGGTGTTCAGTGGGTTAAAGTGTTTAGTGTTCTCTTAAAATGTGTTCCTTAGCATCCTGCATATTTGAATTTCAAATTGATATCTTTTAGCGTTTAGACGCAAGAGACCGAAGGAATAGTCGTGACTCACCTTATATAATATATTTACTTTTAACATGATTTTGTGTCTTAAAAGTTAAATGTACCACAAGATGAACACAATTAACTTAAAATGATAAAAAATCTAAAGAAATGGAAACTTTTGTACTTAATTAAAATTATTCAATAGACATACTCTCTCTCAGTAATAACGTACCAAACGGCTAAGACTTTCCTAATCAATTTCCATAACATGCACCATACAAATCACAGTAGGCGCGTTCTGTAGTACAGTATAGTGTCGTGTCGCCCTAGTGCGATTTGATCTTAACGCAGTAGCAGTTACTGAACTCGGTCAGCAAGCCTGGAGTCTATTGTACAGTGATGTGGTTGAGTACTGACTCACCCGTCAGTGGCTGTCGACTATCTATGTAAAACCAAATGTTTCTCGAATATGCTCGACCACTGTAGCAAATTAGAGGAAGTTCAGGGATTAATAACAGAAATGTATATACGCCTGCGGGGAGAAGGACAATATATGTATAGAATTTAAATATTCTATCACAAAATGTAAGCAATGTGAAACTTTTTGAATCGAACTATCTATAATATAGGTATATGGAATATAATTTGAATTGAAATACCGACTATTTCTGTTTCTTATTCGTATACTATAGATAGTTTAGTTTTATAGTAGGTGTTCAATGAATTAGAAACCCTTATGATTTTCACCAAATGTGGCAATAAAAGTCTTTGTACTTATATTACATATATTTATTCCACAAAAACACATTCTATTATTAATCTTATATATGTATATTAATATTTTGTGCTTTCACCTTTAGCTTTCAGTACTTCTATGGTTCGTTGTGGCATGTACTGTTAATACAGTTGGTAATTTCAAAACGGGTCGATGGCCGCAGTGGTTAGGCGGCTGACTATCGTTGTGAGAGGACGATAGGCACCGGGTTTCAATTCTCTGGCGGGACGGTGATTTTTTTTCATAGAGTTTAATCCCGGATCGACTTGCCATTCGCTGTTGGGAGCAAAGTTATTAACAGCGCGGCATCATAAAAGGCGATATGATGCTGTTACAAAGCTAATTGAACACAACATACACACACAAAACTACACCGCGAGAGTTGCAGTGATAGCCAGACAAGCGATACAGCTTACGGAGTTACTGCAACTAACCACCCACCACATAAAAAAAAAAAAAATTGTATTCTTAATATCTCCATCATTTTCCAAAATTTCTTTTATTCTCCGGTTCAATATATTTACGTATCATATTGTCAAATTTTTGTTTTGACACGGCTCAACAATTTTCTATGGAGTTTAATCAGTGGACAACTGAAGTAACTGCGAACTTAGTCTTTCTACCTGCTAAGGAAGGGTATTTATGAGCTGTATAATAAACTATGTTTATCGAAATTTCTAGGAATTTTATTATCAACAAGATATGTGGAAAAATAATTAAGTTTTAAATCACTTCCGCAGAAGTTTCTAATTCATTGCACACTTTCTGTATGTAATTAATAAAAATGAACAATGTTTATGTAAGCGAAAGCAACCCAAGACAATATAATAAAAAACACTTATTGAATTGAAAACTACCGGTAATTCTTAATATTAATTACAAACTTTAAACAAAATGTTAAACTAAATTAACAAATAATAGAATATTCTTATCAGATCAGTTTATATTTTAACTTTCAAATTCACAATCACATTTTCAATTGTCAATTTCGAATGGAAGGTAGACCAATCAGTTAGAATAGCGACAATATGCATTCTTAAAATTAGAATCTTACAATACAATAGATGGATTTTTAATTGATAACTACTTAGTTGACGCAACTCTAAAGTAAACTTATTATATTGTGTATTACGAAGGAGCTTAAATCTGTAAATAATTATAAATTGACTTGAGTTTCAATGCTAGAAATAAATATAAGATCATTCAATTGCATGTCATAAATATTTTGCAATTAAAAAATATGAAATCTGCTTGACATTTCTATATTAAGTTATTTGATTAATAATATATCAATCATAATATAATTTAAATTTCAAATGTATAAGTACCGTTTTAATACACTTTACGTTCAGCCTACAGCTAGTAATACAACAATGTTTGTATCCAAATAATTCTCCTTTAAATGGCAAGTTAACCTATGCCAGGTAGTTCGGAATCGACCAGTTCATTATTCCTATAAATCGAATAAGGGTTAGCTTTAATTTGACTCGGTTTTAATGCACATCGCTGTAAATGTCATCAATGGCAGCGCCGTTTTCTTTTAAAATGTTGTTCTCTGAGGTTACCTGTATCTGTGGAATGTCTCGAATAAGGTTGGCTAATTACGTTATTTTTCTTGCTCCAAATTTCAGTATTTCAATCGCTCTATTCATTTCGTCAGAATCCAAACGGCGATTTCTATTTTTTTCGTTCAAGTTTACACAATTTATGCTTATGCAATGGTATCAATTTTTTGTGAAACAATGCAGAAACAGTGAAAGAAATAACAAAGCAAAGCTTAACACATTGTAAGATTCAACAATTAATTGAGACATAAAGGATACTTTTGACAGTTTATAGGTTATATACTAACAAAACTAAAACAAAAAAAGAATATATTAAACAAGTTGAAAGGAAGAAAATAAAATTAATGAAGATACCCTTATATTATGTTGATGTGTTTTTACAAGCTAGATTGTGATGTAATTTGTTGAGTAAGTTGTTGAGTCAACAACTGACTGAAAGTAGTTTTATTTAAATTAATTTGTCAAGATCAGTGAAAGCGATTTCTGGCACACTTCAAGAGTTTTCGAAATGGTTGTCGATAATTACAAACTCTCATTTGTGGTAAATTATATTCAACTATATCCCATCCAATTAGTTTTACATATTGTCTTTTTATTTTTCTTAAAAATGTCAGAGATAGATAGATAACTTGTAGAAGCATTCAACAGAAATAAGTTGTAGAATACATACATAGTTTATTAGGATAATTTCTGTAAATTGTATTTTTTAAAATCGTATTGAAAACGAAGACTTTTGAAATAAGTGCCACTTATGTAGCGAAGAAAAGGTGTTGAATTTAACTAGGTGCCTAAAGTGACGTAGTTGATTCAGAGAAAATTTCGACATTTTAAATTGTATTAGCATGAGTTTAAATGTTGTTCAAAATACGTAAAATTAGAGTATCACTTATGCTCCAGCAAAACTGACTATAGCTCTTAGCAGCAAGTTGAACGTAGTGTATATACATACATACAAAAGCAGTAAAATCTTCCTAATTTAGTTGGTTGTTTAGTTTGTTACGCGCATACCTCGAACAAATTTTATTTCATTATTTTCTAACTAATTTTTAACATTTTTATTAGTAATAGTTCGACCCTTTTCGTATGTATTCTCTGCATTTCGGTATTATCTGCACTGCTTCTAGGCATTTAAAAATTATATCTATTTTTCTATTTATATCAGCACCATATGTAGTTTTCCGTTTATAGAAACTACGCTCGTGTTCGCATTTTGCAACTATATCTTAGTTTGATATTACCTAGATTATCGTGACAACAACTTATCCGAGTTATCCGTAAATCAGGACTTATAAAAAGCAATTACCGACTTGTTCCACAATACACAATGTCAAAACGCAAATCCAGCTGACCGACAAGTTGATCCTGCTCGCCCTGAGGATTACAGAAGGATTCGTACTAACTTCTATTCTCATGTGACGAATAGTAGGTTTACCAATATTTGCTATCATAGACTACGAAAATCTACGGTATTAGAAGTTCGGTCAGGTTCTTTACTGGTCATAAATTCAAGGTGTTTGTCTTATGTAGTGTTCGTTCTTAAGACTCTGCATCACTATTTTACTTTCTGCAGAATTAACTACCTCAACATTAGGCAATTGCCAAATTTATATCAATATAAAACGATATATACAGACTCACCTTAATCTGCCGGTTTGAATAAAAATACTTTGTAATGCATATATTTGATTATACGATATAAGAGAATCGTGCTATTAAGTTTGTTAGCTTAAAATGATTATCTTTTAATACCAGATGTATTCGCTCAATGAATTTTGACACAATACAAGTTCCATTCCTACAAATTTCAATTAGAAGAGCAACTTTATGAAGCCGACTCTGATCGCCGTTTAGAGTTTTGTAGAGTGATATGTAACCGCGTAATTAATTTCCAAATTTCCTTTTTAATATTTGCCTTTCTGATGAATGCTTATTTTATATAAATGGTCTGGTTAATCGTCATAATTGCCGCGCAAAAATTAAATGCGTGTGCTGGAATTTTTGGCGATAAAATTGTTGGGCCTTTCTTCATGGATGATAACTTGAACGTAGAAATATATTTGGAATTAATAGAGAACAACGTATGTAGTGTTACCAATTATTTCCGTTAGCACTTTATAGCTGATTTAGTTTTAAACAATCCTCTTTGCATATTGTATTTTTGGCTGCGAATCTGCGATATAGTTTAATTTCTTATTTTATAGCTTGTAGTTCTGAATTTAGGTACTGTTCAAAGGAGTTGAGAACTTAGATCCGATGATGACCAACATTATTGAAAACAATGGCCAGTATAGTGCATCTCAGTTATTTTTGCAACCAGGATGGAGCTCCTCTACACTACACACATACATCTGTTCGACAGTATTTAAATGAAAGGTTCCTTGGGCAATGGATTGGAAGGAGAATGGCTAGTAAGATTGCATTCTGCTACTTTTCTTGGCGCCACCGAGTTTAAACAAACTGCGACAACTAATTACTAATGAATGCCATCAAATCACTGCACAAATACTCTGGAGTATGCGCCGAGGTTTTGAGCAGGATTTGTTCCGTTATATGGAAGTTGGTGGTGGTCACTACAAATATTTAGTAAGCCGGTATGAATTTTTGTAGTGTCTGTGGCTATGTTGTGCATTCAATTACCTTATTTCAATCTTTCCACGAATTTGTATTTTTGAATTAAGGTTCAGTGTGGTGTGACATACGACGTTAGGAGGTTAAATTTACAACGCACAAAACAAATTTGAGGGGTTTCGGCTTTTTCTTTTAATCGTTCGTTCAGTGTAATGCCAATCTCTTCTATCAGTGTAGATTAACTCTTAATCCAATTAGAATTATGAAATTTATTTAAAATTATCTATTTGAAAAACTATCCTCAAAGGTAACTACAAAAAATATTACTACTGGTCAAAGGAGAACTTTCCAATAGTAAGTATTTGGGAAAGTATTATAAACACTTGTATTATAGGTTCTAGTTCTAGTCTAAATGCACCTATGGAATTATTATCGAACATAATTATCGCACCTATAAAATGATTTAATCTTATATCCGCTTCACTACGAGTACCCAGGAAATGTTAAGCGACAATGTTCCTGATGACTATATCGGAATGGGCTAGGTCCGATAAATTTCCTAGAAAAGATTAAAGCCTTCGGTATACAATAATGTGGATGTAACCAATATTGAGAAGTTAAAGAATACCTAGCTTTGTAGCTGTTTTTAAACATACAGTTTTACAGTTAACTGCCATTCCAACCTGACACCCGGGATCACTAAAATATAAGAAAGTGTTGGTAAATGTTGTAGTCCGACAACACAACCACCACAGATTAAAAAAAAGAAACATTTTTAATTTTCAAATATAAAATGTTTTAAGGCAATAGATTAAGATATTGTTTGGTTGTTAATTTTTAAATATCTAGCATAGATTTAGAAGTAAGATTTTTCAAAAATATGTCATATTTTGTATATCCTTCTGTATTAGGAGCATTTAAAATGTATTAATTGTATTTATAAATTAAAACATAGAGTAAATTAAATGACATTCTAAGTGCATTTAAAAAAACCTACTGGCATTCAATAACTTTTCTGTAAATAGTTATAACTAAATTTATAATTTTTTATCATAAATTATTTAGCCATATATGTATGTGTCAACTGCAGTCTACATAACAATAGCAACTTTGGTATGTACCGCCTTATCTCAACTCGCTGTATATTTATATGGACTAACTAGTTACATATAGCCATACTGAATTTATTTATATTTACTATCTTTCTTAAGCATAAACTGGTAAATAATAGCTTTTATATGAGTAGATAGACAATTTCCATCAAAAGTGTTTATGAATGGATATTTTTTTTGTATATATTTGAGAAATGTGCTTATAAAAACAAAAAAATGCCTGTAAGAGGCGCTCATGGGATATCGTTCAAATAGTGTTTATTGCTAAACAGTACACGCTTATTTATCAAATGTTTATCTTTTTTATGTTTTATTTTCCGCGTTGTTAAAAATTAAAGGCACGCCTGCTTTTGTTGGTAACGTATAATGTAAAAATTTGCCAAGTTAATGTAAGCAAATAAATGTACTTAATTTATCATAAAAGTTTAATCATAAACACAGACGAACAAATGACACGAGGGACTCTTGTTTGACTAATACTTATTATTTTCCTAAGACTTCATGTTTTGAGTTTTTTCACCTAATTAGAGAATTAATTTTATGACCTATTATTAATGCTAAATAAATATGCAAAATGCGACAACGATATTACATAAAATAGGTCCAGTGGTAAGTGTTTTACAAATCTTCTTCTGTACAGTCATTGTATTGATGACCGTAGTTGTTACTACACTAGCTGCTACTGGTAATTATGCTGCAAACTATTAATTTAAAAATTCGATATCGCTATAATTACAAATAATTATTTCGCCACAAATTTTTTAGTAATTATTTTCCTGTATAATACCATATAATAATTCTTCCATGTTTCTTTCAAACACATACGCAACTTTTGGTACGTAGTAATCAATGTCGCGGCTTATCTCAATGACGAACTCTATAATGCATACAATTCTCTAGCTATATATTTATATCATCATGGATATTAATAGTGCCCATGCACATATTTTAATGGTAGGTAATGGTAACAATATTCTGCAAAATATTGCTGAATGGGAATTTTAATATCGAACTTGTAATCCAGTTTAACATACTAATATTCAGACTACTATTCAGACTATAAAATATTGCTAAACTGTACACATATATAGGTATATATAATATTTATGCTATTTCCATTACAGCATTTAATGTTTATCAAAGTAAACATATTTTATTAATTTGTAATTGCCATTCCATATTTATATGTTTTTATAAACTAAAAATGTATTAGCAATAGTAACATTATCATTGTAATCTATCTGTACGTGATCTTGCGATAACCATCTTATAGAAATTGGTTTGTTCTTTATACCAACGGGCAGGTTATCCTCAGATCTGTATTAATCTAATGAAAATTAGAGGTAATGGGCATCTGAGGCCAGTTTTTTTGATTTTGTATTCTACTTCCTTTTTCTGTAAGGTCCCATATAAATCCATCATAATCATATATTTCTACATGCTGCTTCTATATAGCATTGTTTCTGTTTTTAATTAATGAATCATTTATAAACTTAGCATATGTTTAGGGTCATGTCATTATTGTGTTCTAGATCGATTAGTATGTTATCATGGAAGTTGGGCAAATTACAGGCCAGGAGACTGTAGGTATTCCATTGAAAATATCAACCCTGGACTATGTACGGAAATAGTTTATGCCTACTTGGGACTCAATGGTTGCAATGTTCGCATTCTAGATTCATGGCTTGATGTTGAGCTAGGTACTTGGCAGTAGTATGTCATAATACACATAAAACTATCGTTGGATGTTTTGGATCATAGGGGCACTAAGACGAATGACTGGTTTACGAAGCCAAAATCCCAACTTAAAAGTATTAGTAGCAGTAGGAGGTTGGAACGAAGGTTCTACGTCATATTCTGCGATGGCTAGCAATCCCACATGCAGAAAAACGTTCACTGAAAGCGCCATAAAATTCATGCAAACTTATGGCTTCGACGGCATCGTTTTGGACTGGAAATATCCTGCCCAAAGAGGTGGCGCCGCTACAGATAAAGTAAGAAAGACTAGTACATTGCCGTAGTACACCAGCAATAGTAAAACTGAAACAGTACTAAATTAAAATGTTTAGAGCGTAGTCCCTAACACATTACTGAATATTTGTTGCAGAACAACTTTTCTATCCTGTTAGCTGAAATGAGGCAAGCATTTGGAACACGTTACATACTGGCTGCCGCTGTCGCATGTGCTCCTGCTTCAGTTGACTTATCTTACGATGTACCTAAATTATCACAGTACGTCCATATACAACTTTTATACACATTGTATTCTCGTTCAATGTGGAACTCAAACATTGCAATGTCAAGTGTTTGGAGGTGTCCCCAGAATGTATTAATGCCTGAGGAGTATTGCTGTAATTAATTTCTGTCCAGAATCAAAAGATTTGCGTATTGTAATACTTTGTGGCCCAATGACTGCTATTGACTTATAACTTCTATAAAATCCATACTTTTACGATTATGCTAAGAACTAAATCTTTAATTTTTTCAGAATACAGATCGCCGAATGGTAGTTTTATATCTCCAAATTAAGTTTAAAACAATTGAACACTCTGACATGTTTTTGCCACAGATTATCTGACACTTCGAACATACTTAGTTGAAAACGATGTAAAAGCAGTTTGATAATTATTTTTTAGACTTTGGTTTCCAAAGATTCAGTTCTATTTAATTGTTTTATTAAACTATTGTAAAACGTGCAATTTTATCTGCTATTGTTGCCTCTATAACAAAATATATAATTACAGATATCTGGACCAAATTCATATTATTGCATGCGATTTACACGGAGCATGGGATGGCAGCACAGGTCATAATGCGCCGTTGTATGCTTCGTCTAAAGATGTTACCGACACTGCAAAACAATTAAATATCGCATGTGTTTAATAATCATTGAATATCAGTTCTACTTTACGACATACACTTCTAGCACGCTTGCATACAAGGCTGGATAAAGAGAGGAGCTGATCCTAAAAAGATATTTTTGGGCATATGCACTTATGGTCGGTCTTTCACCTTGGCAGACGCGAACAAAAATGGAATAGGTGCTACTAGTTATAACGGCGGTACAGCTGGTCGTTGCACACGGGAAGCTAGTATACTTGGATACAACGAAGTAATTATGTATTACCTTATTTAAAGAACAACTTGCTTACAAGTCATTTCACCACTAAATCACTAAGCCGCTTATACCGTAATAGTTTTATTTATGTCGATACGTATTCATTGTTATTTAATTTCACATATAAATAATTTCCCTTTTATGGTATTTAGATATGCGAAAATATAGGTAAAGGGGGATGGACAGTAGTATGGGACGGTGAGCAACAAGTACCATACGCATACAAGGGAAATCAATGGGTAGGATATGACAATGCACGATCTATAACGTTGAAGGTAATAAAATTGCATTAGTCTATTTATTTTATAGCGTTGTTTGTTTTAGACGGAATATGCGAAGTACTATGGATTAGGGGGCATTATGGTCTGGTCTGTGGTAACAGACGATTTCAACGGATATTGTGGTGAAAAGGATGTTTTACTGAAAACTATTAGAAATAACTTAGGATTGGTAACACTGAGTGTTAATGTAACAATCATTTCGAGTGATCTTTTCTCAAAATTGTGGCCTATGGTAGAACCTATTCCACCAGCAAGTGACGCAGGAGACAACAGCGGAACAACTGATGGTAACAATAGTGGAACAACCAGCGGTGAGAATAGCAGTACAACTGGCGGATACAATGGCACAACAACGAGTGAGGACAACAGTGGATCAAACGGGGAAACTACAGATGTTATTTGCACCGCTTCTGGCTACGCTAGAGATCCACAAACCTGCACAATATTTTATCTGTGTATTGCATATCAAGACAACTACATTGAATACCCATTCAATTGTCCTACAGGCTTGTACTTTGATCTTTCCTCTAATGTCTGTAACTGGCCTGCACTGGTACCAGAGTGTGCAAAGTAATAGTCATAATAATAACATTGAAATCGGCGGCAACAATAGTGCATATTTATTAAAATCAACCACCAGTCGTATTAAATATACTTACAACAACTAATTTCATGCATCTTATTGTAAGAAACTTTAGAAATCTGAACCCACTGTTCTAAATTCATGGAAAAAATCTATTCGAATTCTCAAAAGACGAAGCACATTTAATAAATTGCCTGTTTCACCTGCTACTCCTAATAACAAGTATATGTTTAACTATTGTCAAATATTGCGAGAGATTGGATATTTGCTAACAAAGCTACATCTACAAAATCCAACACTATCTTCCTAAATTGCCTATAATTTTTGTTGATACTAAATTTTACTTCAATTTTTCAGTTTGGCTACGCATAGTTTCTGCAGTAATAATCTGTCGTCCTAGTATGACTGGGAGAGAACATTGCGATTTTAACCGAACTGAAGAAATTACGTATTGTAACGTCAGCATTAAACTTACACTATGTATCTATCTGCAGAAAATAAATCATTATCCCTACTTATCTTTCAATTTCTGAAGTATTTCCACTTGTAGGTCAATGAAACACCAAATTAATTAAATAGCAATTTATTCCACCCTACTAGTATACTGGTTCTATCTTGGGCTGAAATAATCTGCCTAAATGCAATATAACCTTGATAGATTAGAAACAATTTTATTATTAATAAATTTCTTGCAACTTTCGTACTACCTATGACTCGACATAGTTTTGGCAATAACACCTTCTTTTTATTATTATATAATCGTTTATTTTACAAGTTCTTGCTCTATTGCTCTTGAGTATTTCCTAGCAGAACACTAATTCGCAATAAGTTAAGGAATCTGATTTTGCAGTAATACATACAGGATTTGTCATTTAGAAATCGAACGTTGTTTATTGTTGTACAATGGGTGAACGGTATGTTAGTTCAACAACGTTTGGGCGAATTTATATAAAAAATTCAATCAAGTTTATTTATAACTAAATACAACTATGATAAAAGTTTAAACAATTTTTGTTGTAATTTTCGGCATCTTTCGTAACATAAAGCAGTTGTTTTAAGACATTGTATTAGTAATTACGAACTTAGAAAATGGTGAAAATATATTTACTTCTATATGATACTCAGTGGAGCGGACATCTAGATGCACAACAAATATTTCTATTGTAAGAAGCAGCTGTCAGGAGTATATTTCCTATACATTTTACAGAGTCTTGTTGACTGGTATTTCAGAAACAGAAAATAGAGCCCTTTACCTGGCATTTATGTTGTAATGAATAATTCTTAATAAGTGTTCAGCAAATTGAAGAGTATATTTAAATAAAAATTTATATTTTTTGTTAACTTTTTTGCGATGATTGACGGATATTTTTGCTCAACGGTGCAATGTTAAGTTCTAAACGTTGTTAGAAAATTTTACTTGGAGGTAAGAAATTGGAAGCAACGTTAGCATTAAAGGCGTATATTTGCTGTATTAATAATATGGACTATGTATCTTTGGACAGAAAATAAACCGTTTGCTGCAAGCTCACTAGTTTATGTATCCGATGATTGCCAATTGTTCTATAATCCTCTAAAAACCGTTGATGATTTGCTATTGGTTATAACCGTCATTTCGGGATTAACTTTCGATAGATCCGGTCAAAATTTATGGTATACAGAGTTACCTTAAAAGCTACTATTTGCTTCTCAAAATCTCCATAACTGGATAGTTTTCTTTGTGTTGTGTATTAATTTAATAGTGTAATTTTGTTACAATATTTAAATATGTTTTTGTACAATTTTAATAACATAAAATTAATTAATTACCTTAAAACATATGATTGAAATTAATTTGGTTTATTTAACATCCTTCTGTGCTTGTCATTGGCTAGACTTATATTACAATCGTAGCTGACCTAAGCCCCTATCTACATCAGGCGGCTACTGAACCAAAACTCCCATATCGACTCGTACATATGCGGACAAATCATTTACATTAGTGGTACCAACTAAAAAGTTTACATTCTCTAATATTGAGATAGTATTTAATAAGAAAAATGAATGAATTAAAGTCATTATTCTCACGTACATAACCGTATTGATGCTACGCAGTTGAATATTGTTTAATTCTACTTTAGAAAGACACAGATCAGATAAAAAGATATAATTTGGTAAACATTGTATTAATTTAGTGTTTTTATCTTTTTTCAGTTACCTACTACGTGGGCACTGTCAAGCGACAATACGGAATGAGGATCAACGCTTGACAGAATAACATTACAATAGAGTGTGGTTCACCGGGAACTGTACGAGCGATTGTGGAAAAACTATAGCTAGGCAAAATTACAAAAATGATCACTTTCCATTAAAAAAAAATTGGCTTTCGGTAATATTTCCGATTTCAATTTCAGGCGTATATTTCGCACACTCTGTATTAATAATGGTAACAATTTTATACAAATAGTATGTAATTCGGTCATCTACTTGAGACAATTTACTTCAAATTAAATAATAAACTTCTCCTTATATAGAAAAAGTGCAATTGATTATCTGCCTGAAAATGTGAAATTTAGCATAACAATGTCAATAAGTTCAAAAGGGTTAGACTTAGGTTTATGGCATTATACATAAAACATATTTAGAATTTCACGTAGAATCTAAAAACGTGACAATATATAGGACATTCCATTTAAAATTACAAAGTTGGTGCTTATTTCCGGTATACCCTGGAGCACCGCCATCTCGCCTTTAGTATAATGCCAAAATTTCAGTTCATTCCTAGCTATAGTTTTCTCACAATCGATCGTTGCAGTTCCCGGTGAACCATCCTGTATGCATACTAGAATCATGTTATAGCTTTTAAAATAAAAACAATCTAACTACTAATGTGTATATGCATGAACACAATACTGGAATTAGTAATCATCTACGCTTATTGTTTCTGTGACTATGACTCTGATTAGCCTTACTGTCCATGATTTTCTCAGTGAAATTAAGTTATCAGTCTTCGTTGTTGGTAAATACATTATTATGTCGATTAATCGATAAACACTTGAATGTTAGCCGTGTATTTTCATTTCTTTTCTCTGAAAATTTGCATCAATACAGATTTTCTCGCTAGCTCTTTCATATGGCATATTAGACTCTTATCTGTCTGTTTGATTCCTATCTAAATAATTTGTAGGCGACCTGTAAGTAGCTCTTGTATAAAGCTACTGAGAGTAGTTGTTAAATTTCTTACCGTGTTCTTTTTTGTAACTACATATCTCCTTTTCTGCTTTTTATCTCTTCGTAAGGATTAGTAGCTGTCACGTTTAGTTCTAAAAGCTTTAAGTGCACAGGCTTAAAAATTCTAATTTCTTGAACTGAAGATTTTATAGTTCAGAAGCATACAGTTATTGTGTTATGTATGGATTATCCATCATATTATTGGTATGTAAGTGAAATTTCAGGGAAGAAATCAAAGGGAATCTCATATATGCAACTTACATGCTATTCATTATATTTATTATTCATTTCAAAACATGCAAGAGAAAAATTTCAATTCTGGAGATATAAATGGTGGGTAGTTTGGTTACAGCGTTCTGAATATGTGTACATTTGATATTTTTTTCAGTATAAAATGATACTTTTATTAACAACACAAGTTTGCTGGTAACTGAATTTGTTCCGTTGGTGCCGGAATAATAAAAATTCACTATAATACACACGATGTGCATTAAATGTGCTTTTTAAGAACCTAGATATTCCATGTCAAAATAAATTTCGTTTGTCAATATGATATACAGAAACGTATTATAACCATAGAAATAAATTCCGGTATCGGGATATGTGAGATGCTAATCAAATATGTTGAGTGTTTTCCAATAAGTCAGCTGATTGATCCGTTTTCCTGTCAACGAAAGCTGAGAAGAGGACGAGCCATTCACTGTAGTAAATCCGATAGCATATAAACTTCGTAAATAAAGTTTTGTATTTTACTTGATAGACGGTACATTCGTATCTCGACACAGCGTTCAATACTTTATAATACTCTATAGCAAATATCAATCTTTGCTATAGGGGCATTAAATTTAGTAAACCTGAAAAATTACATTATTCTTTTTAAATAATAAGCATTTCTTAAACCAACTGTCAAAATAAATCGAGAGTTTGATATCGAAATGTTACGTAAAGTCTAGTAAATATAATCTCTGTTAAGAAGAGTTATAAGAGTGTGTATATTATACTTCTTATTATTCTATCTAATAAATGACGCATACATTTCATTTTTTAATTAGTTAACTATTATAGACTTTACCACTTCAGAAAGGTAACAAAAACGAAGATTGTTGATGAAAATTGTTATTAATGATTTCGACATCAATATTCAGATACTTTTTTTCGATAAGAATCACTCAGTGAACAATTTTCCCAGACGTCTACACGAAGCAGAATTCAACGTCTACAGCTATAAAGATGCTCTAATCAGTAGGGGACAATCATCGAACAGTTACTACACGAATAACTACTGTTCCTACCTACAGCAAAACTATCATTTTTTTTTTGGTGATCTTGATGTTATGATGGATTTCCCTCTACAACTGTTACGGGATAAAATTCCAAAAAGGTCCGCCTGTTGTATTAGTAGATAGACAGGTAAAACATCGGTAACACCAATACCACAACCTTTGATTACTCGGAACACGTGTTTCGATTAGTTTTTTCAGATGTTCCTTAATACTCGTGTCTAATGTCGGTCCAGTTTGGACAGATAATCAGGGTATGGTGGGCGTCGTCCGCCAAGCCACGGTATGGCCACTCGTCCGAAGCCAACTTTGCTCCTTGGTAAAGATGTTTTCGGAAGCAACCGTGACCTGTTAGCCTCTGTGTACTGCGGTAGTCGGGGTCTTTAACAGGGCGTTCTAACCAGTCTCTTATGTTTGGATTCACTTTATATGTCCAGCGACCATAAATGCCTTCGCTCCATGCAATCTGTCATCTTCTGACTAACTCGTCTCTCGCTTCCTGCTTCAGTGTCCCTGAATATCGAACGAATCGTTCCCAGACGGTGAGTTCGATTGATGGGAGCCCGGCAATTACTGCGACTCCGCTCTGCTCAGGCTGTTTTATATGCGCTGCACACTCTAATGCACACTACTCTATGAAGAGCGGCTAGCTTTGCCAGTAGTTTGGTTTTCATGGTCCCGTCCCACCATATCGGCGCTGCATAAGGACTCTGCGAATCCATGATACCTAGATTCTTGTTTTTTATGGTTGATGGCCTCCCACGTTGAGCATTAGACACGAAAAGGCGGAGATGGTCCTTTCTGCTTTGGCAATACTTTTTATATATGTATTTTTTGACCTTTATGTACTTATCTTTTAATTTAAAGGCAATACTTTTTGAGTCTGCAAAAGAAAAGTTTGAGACAAGCCAGACTCCTAGATATTTTATTGCGGATTTTGGTATTAGCGTATGTCCCTGTAGCTCAAACTAAATCCGCCCAATTTTACGTTTTGTGGTCAGAAGGACGGCTTCTGACTTCTCCGGCTACTGACTTCAACTGGAGTTCCATGGATTTCAACCAATTGGTGATTCTGAACAGAGCTAGATCTACCAAGCTCATCAAGGTCTGTTTGTTAATGGCTCCCTGTGACAGTGTCATTGTTAATAGGTCGTCGTACATGACATTCCGTAATAAGTTTATATTGCAGTTTACGACAACTCCTTTCGCTTCGGCTATTAGCTCTCTCTCCGAGAGGTATAACACAATAATTTTTCGGAGATTTCGAGTTACTTCTCTCGCCTATAAGGCGTCTAAAATGCGCTGCCAAGACGCGCTGTTAAAATCGTTTTGGACGTCCAAGGACACCATAGCGCAGAGTCTACGAGGTTGGTGACCTGCAAAGTCAGCTGCTGTTTTTGCTTGCGCTATAACTTAGGATAGCATCTGTGGTTTGCCTACCCTCGTGAAACACGTACGGGTTGTCCGCTAAACTTCCGATGCGCTCAAGATCATGTTTTAGTCTGGCCATTATGAGATGTTTATAGAGTTTTCCTTTAACATCGAGAAGGCAGATGGGTCGGTATGAATTAGGCTCGCTTGCGAACTTGTTTCCTTCTCTAATTAAGACAAGGTTTGCCTTTTTCCGCCAGAGTGTACTTCGGATTTGATCCAGCAACATACTTTAGAACTTCTGGAGGTACGCCTGCCGGGTCAGTGGCTTTGTTGGTGTTTAGCCGCGATTGTTCCATATGAAGTTCTTCTTCGGTGAACTCTTTGAACGGAGCATCGGGTGGGCAGTCAAAGTGTACATTATTTTGCCTCGGGAACAGATGTTTGATAACTTCTTTCGTGGTATGTAACGTCAATGGAGTACACGCTGAGTTATACCCTAGCCGCTTTCGCATGATTTTGTAAATGTCACCCCATATGTCTCTATCTGGGTTGCTTCTGAGTGATTTCTATGCGGCTCCCTTGACCTCTCGAATCTTGTGCTGGAGTGCCTTCTTACACCTTGCGTAGTCGTACCAGCATTGTTGCGTGAGTTGTGGTTGGTTTTGTCTTGGACGTCTGGTGTAAACCCTTCTCTTCCTTATACAGAGTTGTTTTCTTGGCATATACAGTTAAAGTTTCCCTGAACCTAAGAACCGACGGCTTGACGACCGCGTGAATGTTAATTTTAAAACTATCTACGTACACCTATGTGTACATAGTCTTAAAATACAAATTTATTGATTACGCATTTAGTAATAAATATTTTATAGAATGACTGTGAATTTTAGTTTGTTTACGGAAACAGTTTGTCAAAACTGTGTGCATTAAATGAAAAATATAAGTGTAAATATAATATTACTTGCACTTAAAAGTTTCAGTAGAATAAATCTTTCTCAATGTGCTCAGAGCACGGTAATTGCAGTAACTTATTTATGACCAATGTGTTCATCTGAACGTACTGTTTACTACTTGCTGAAAGTATACTTTATCAATATAAAATATCTCAATACACAATAAAAATGTACTCGTAATTTATCATTGGCTAGAACATTCCATAGTTCGAGGCTCCGGTATCTAGTACCTGGGAAATTAAATTCGGAATTCTAAATAAAGCGTGATTCTTTGTGCTGTCATGTAGCTTATATTCCAGGTAAAATATGTATACGACAACGAAATGAAAATAATGGAGACCTGAGTAAGCGGCAGCATTGTCGTACATTTTAATGATTTATAGGTGATATGGAAGAAAACCAATTAGAAAAGTACGGACCCATTGAATATACGTTAAATGTGAAATACGAATATCCATTTGGATCAAGTAAGGTGCATGTAAATGCCGCTTTGCCGTACAAGTCCTACCGTTTGTACCCACAAATCTTACTCATTCGGAGCAGCGAGTCGTGAAATCAGACGATTAAATCCCTCCAAAGAGAAGGGCAAGCGAGTCACCCCTCGTTTGCTTGCTTTTGGACCAGAGTGCAGGAGGACTAATTATCTCCCTCACTTTAATTAAATAACATATGATAATTCCTCTGAATGTAGGACACACCTTAAAGACTATGCGTTAATTATTCAACCAACTTCGAAGCATTAATTAGTTTACAATAAACATGAATCATATCTCCTTATCATGTATTCATAAGCGTCTACGCTGTAGTGCCGTAGTTTATGTACAGCAAATATTTCGAAGTTTCAGATAATAACAGATATCGTGTTTGTCATGGTAAAGATTTTACTATGCATGATGTAGCTAACATAATTACGAGCTATATAAGGAACACAAGAGAACGTAGTTTGTGCAAAAAAAACCATTCATGCACCTGCTAAAACAAATATGATTAGGCACTATGCTCGTATTGTGTACTATACAGATTTATTCGCTGCGAATCAATATCTTAGTTCAGTTTTTGTCAATGCAATTCCGGCGTTACTATGATTATCAAAAAAGTGAGTTGTTCTATAAACCGATGTGTCAATAATTATCACCAATTACATGTAATTAGCATTATGAAGAAGTATCTGTGAGGTCTCATACCAACAACGGAAGTAAGAATAAAAGTTAACTAGCACAAAATAACTATTCAATTTGGTAACAAATTGCGAATTATGTATTACAATACAGTTTTCCTATTCTGAGCGGGCTCTTGTTTCAATTTTGAATAGGTCATAGTCAGAAAAGAAAAACTGTAGATTGTGCAGAAATTCAATTTAACCTTCATTTTTTCAATTCCGGTATGGGACTGTTATTGCAACTCTTTGATTCTGTCAAACTTTATTATGGCGATAGTATAGAGTACTTTCATGTGCATAACTAGTGAGAATTCCAAAAGAAGACAAGGGTTCAGAACTATTGGATAAAATTAATGCCTGGAAATTCCAGGTATAGATTGACTAGAATCCCGTGGCAGTTGCGTTTAAGTCAGAGAGGTGCGAGCGCTCATTCACACTTGTAGTATTGTCTTATACACTCCACTTATGTGCGCAGAACACGTCATCAGCGCCACGGAATTCTGGTCGACCTATAGTTTCTACTTATCGTTATAGTAAGGTTGACGTTAAGTTCATGAAGTAAACATATGCAGAAGATATTTTCGAAATTTTAAACATAAGATCACTTCCAAAATTAAGAAAAAAATGTATCATTTTTATTAGAAACAATATCGATATGTACTGGTTAACGTAGAAAGATACAAGGAAAATATTACTTCTAGAAATAACATAATTAAATAATATATAAGTAACAATATGTTTATACAATAAAGAGCTATTTGATATGAAATTAAAGTTGAGGTTTGAAATATTTTTAAAAAACTTTCTAGTAAAACTATACACGAAAAATAATAAACAATTTATTAATAAATTAATTAAAAATATCACAAGCAAATATCGGGAAAAACAATATAGGCTAAAATATAATCAAACTGCATTATGAACAAAAGTTTTTACTTCTACTAATAATATATACAAAAAAAATAGTTTATAAAAAAATGAACAAATAAAAAGAAAAAATGGCTTCTAGAAATTGCAGAATTAATTCGGGTTTAATAGGTTTGTTTGAAAAAGTAGTTAGACATGAGTTTTACGCTTCGGTTTATTTTTAAACTTTATGAACTAAACGTAAAATTTTGTTAAACATTCATTTGACATTTATTATGAGAGATCACTATTCATTTTCAAACTAAAACAATGATTGTTGTGTTAATTAATATTAAAAAATGTTTGCCGTTTCGTTTCAATTTATAACTGTTAAAATTTCATCAAAGTGGTGTATTTAGTTCTTGATAAAATTTTTAAAACAAAACTCATTTTCAAATAGGCTTATCAAACCTCTTATTGTATTATTACCATTTACCAATCATGACTAAAGTGTCAATTAATAACATATGTATAAGAAAATAAAAAATGATTAAAAAAATATTCTGAACAAAAAATTATAAAGAATTGTTTAACAGGATGTTAAATTTCTAGTCCATTGACTTGTAGATACATAAAAATTCCAGCAAATATACATAGAAAATAAGTAAACAAAATATTCAAAAAATCACAAAAATAAAGTACAAGAACCGTTAGAATTAAGAACGTGGCGAAGTCTACGAGGCATTGATTATCAATATTATTGGAAAAGGTGCTGGAAAGACTGCGCGGACGCTGGGAATCAATCCATCTTCTAAAATTCGTTTGACTTACAAATATTAAAAAAAGAAGATAAATAATGAGTAATGTAACAAGTCAAAGAAAAGTGCCTTCTGAAACCTAAAGTCTGAAGGTATACTCGACTGGATTTCCGAAGGGCCACAGTCTTTGTCAATCCATCCCCTCAACATTTAACGTGACCGTTTCTTCGATAAGAATAATAGCGTATTTTTCGAAAGGCACAACATGCTGTGGATCAAACCTTGTGCCATCGGGCCGCCATACCAATTTTCTGGAGATGAAAAATTTATAAAAACTCCAATTGTTTTCAGGATAAATATTTCAATTGTAGAAGCTACTTTTTTCGCTGGACGTGACAACTCCATTTTTATGCAAAAAGTTACTAACTGTTCTAATTCTGCTCGACTATATTTACTGATGAATTTGGAGTATTATTTATATTTAAAATGTTGTTGTGCATTCAGTTTGATGCCGGTTTTGGCTTTGTTCTAGCGCGGTTTCTTCATTTTGTTCTCATCTAAATGTGCGTTTTCTGAACATAGTGTTTTATCTTTGAACAAAATTAATAGTAATTAGCAATTCTTTTTATTTTATTTATTACGACGAAATGGCATTTAATTATGATCATGACGGATGGTGTTGCTAAGAGGAAAAAAAATGATTTTAATACGTTAACGCAATTTGAAAAAGCAAATTTGACAAAAATATTTTGATTCTTGGTAACCTTTAGATGCAATTTATAAAAACTGTTGTTCAGGATAAATATTTCATTGTAGTAAATTACTAATAAATTACAGAATTTTATTATTACACAACAATAAAGACGAAAACATTTGATGCGTAACCGTGGAAATTAATTGATTATTATTACACAACATTTGAGTATATAATTTCTTATAATTTATTTAGACCTTTAATTGTTAAGATATTTGAACTTAAAAGTAACTAAAAAGAGGAATCAGCAAGAATTTAATATAGACATTGCAAATTTATAGGTAAGGAACATAGTAAGTATGTAGATGGCTTATACTGCTCTAACATTATTTTCTTATTATCATCTCCAAGAAACAACTGTATGTGAATAATTTATCTTAATAGCCGGATATTTCCTGGCTTAAACAATCTATATTAATGAGGCGTTAAATTTTTAATTAACACCTCAAAATATTCACGTCGCAAATTCTATAAACTATAACTTAGTTTTCATGCTTAAATATATTTTGGCTGCAAATCTGTCCATAATCTTCTTTAGAAACTAAGAGAATAAGATAAAATAGACTTCTCTCGCAAAAACAAGCGATTAACTTCATGAAGGAAGTAATTAAGTAAAGCTAAGTCAATGGGTCTGCCAGTCTTAAAATGAGTTTTAATTTATCGCTCTAACTTGAAAATGTAAGTGCTACTTACATCTATTTAAAGCATTATCTATATAAATAGGATAGTTGTACAATGTTGATCTAAATGAATCAAAAAAAAATATTTTTCATACTTAGGTATTTTTTATTAAGTTTCAAGATATAGTGTATATCATGTTTCCTACAAAACATGTATAAAGTTATAAAAGATATATGTACATATACAATAATCGTATATTTTGTATGAAGATGCAGTACCTTTAGTAGGATGATAAAAATAGGTTAAAATTATTCGTTGTCATAAACTGGAGAGTTTTATTAAGACGTACTTGTCAGCATAAAAAAGTGCTGTTACACTTTGAAACATTTTAAAAGATTATTAGACTATTTACAGTCCCCATTTGGATTTGTTTGCTATCTTGGAACCCAAATCAATTTTCAAATAGATAAATCATTTCTTTCGAAATAAACAAACAGCAACAAATTTAACCTTGCACATTATTGTTTGGTTTTCTTATATGTTCAAAATAAATTCTCGTTATTAAGGAGAACAATTCAATAAAATAGCATTTCTTATTCAATTGACTCATTTCCTATCACTACGTAGAAGTAATAATTAAAACTAAATAAACTGACATAAAGTGAAACTGGTGAATAAAAAATACAAGGATTGTAACCTAGTCATCATTCAGCACACAAACATTACAATGGTCCTACCAGGGTACAAACGTTCTGTATACTACTATTGCCACTACTGTTACAAAAGCATTAAGTGTGCTCTAAAGATAGTTGTAATTAATGACGAAAAATCAAGCATATTTTTGAATTTTGTGCATTTATTTTGTTTTGCTTTGTATTATGTTTAGTTTCTACTCTATATATGTATCTACCTACCAGGACAGAGTCAAAACCCAAAACTTGTCATAATTGAAAGCAAGGTAATACAATTTGTCATTGCTATTATTATGTAAACATATGTATTTGTTAAGAAATTTGCTAATCGACGGCATAGAATTTACCATTTTTTCTTAAAGAAACCACACGGTAGAAATTGGAAACTCTTCCAGATACAATATATTCACTCTTTCCATTTAAGCAATGAACGCGCGTCGGTAAAATGTTATCAGTTCAAGTTATAAAATCAGGTAGTAAACTCTTAATTACTATCTCTTCTGGTTTAAAGCTGCTAACTGCGTTTTATTATGGATATACTGAATAATGAAAACAACACTTACTACATGATGTATGCGTACAACTTGCATAGATACACATACTACGAGATAATATGTTGTGTAATATGTACCAAGGTCAACAAGAAAACTGAATCTTTTAAAGTTAGTTAGATACGCAATCAAAGCCTATCTTCAATATGCTACGGGAATATGCAGAATGAAATTACTAGTACCATTTAGTTTATTTTCCGATATAATTTTAAAATGCCCAGGGCCTTAACACTTTCAGGATGTGTTCAATCCTTACCACGAATATAACTATTAAAAACAAGTTTAACACAACCTCACAGGTTGCAAGACAGACAATACTTCTACATTCTCAGTCGAAAATCAAGCAAGGACATATCCCGTTTATATTTTTAAATATGACAATTATACATTGCGCGTTTTTGTGGCGAGTGCATCTTTCCAAGTTGTATTGCTTGTCAAAACTACTGATCTCATACAATCGATTTTCGTTAGCAAAATTTCAGCTTAATGCTGATTTAGACTGCTGAAGATTTCGGAGTAGGGACATATCTAGAAAATCCCAGCTTGAATGCCTTATTACTTATAACCAATTTTCTATTCATGCTAAACACATTTTATCACTTTCGGTTCACCTGTAAGTTGGTATTCTTAAATATAAATATGTATTCCTTGTTTTATTTTTGGATTTTGGAAGATGTTTTAAGATAATTGTTGTTAAGTGTCTTGATAGCTATCTACAACTGTTTAAGAGTCATTTCGATATTGTTTTTATCCTATTTGACGTTGTGCATGATGTTCGATGATCATACTCTGAAAGATCAAAAACTTTTATACTCCAAGAACATATTCCCATATACATGTAATTTGTCCACTGTAGAAGCAGTAAGACTGGTTTTTCAACAATTTACAACAATATTTCCGCATAATGTAATAAAAAATTATCTTCTTGCAATGAGCACTTATACGAATTAATTAATTTGAAAATGTCGATAGTTTTAGAACACCGAGGTCTACTAAGCTAGTACGAATTAATTTAGCAGATAATTTTGATGCAGATTTGTGCTTTTTTAATAATTCATAATTCTTATAGCCCTTTAATTCAGATTTGCCACCATTCCTCTGTTAGTTGTACCGAATGTTAGGAAGAAGTAAACAGCGGTAGACATAGTAACACATGCCACTGTTTGAAGCAGGATATAATGCTGCATCCGAGTGCTTTGAATTACATTGAGGCTTCTGTTAAACTAGTGACCTACATGCAAATTGCATTAATTGAACACTCCACTGCACACTTTTGAGTTCGTTTTCTTATATGGTCTCTTGTAAAACTATAAACGTATGTCGCTATTGTGGAGAATGTTAAATGAAACAAAATAAAAAACTAAGATATCGCGTAGAATCTAAAAATGAAGTAAAAATATGCATTTATCATTATGATAACATCATCATGATGATTTAACGGGTCGATGGCCGCAGTGGTTAGGCGACTGACTATTGTTGTGAGAGGACGATAGGCGCCGGGGTTCAATTCACTGGAGGGACGGTGACATCTTTTCAGAGAGTTTAATCCCGGATCGACTTGCCATCCGCTGTTGGGAGCAAAGTGATTAACAGCGCGGTATCATAAAAGGCGATATGATACTGTCACAAAGCCAACTGAACACAACATACACACACAAAAACTACACCGCGAGAGTTGCAGTGATAGCCTGACAAGCGATACAGTTTACGGAGTCACTGCAACTAAGCGCCCACCACATTAAAAAAAAATATATAAAATGAGCATTGCTGTTGAAACGTGTCGGTGTTTTAGTTCAAACTTGTTTGGTGTTCAGTGGGTTAAAGTGTTTAGTGATCAATCAATAGGTCTATACCAAATTCAATTATTATATTTTCATAACTGGAAGGTATATATGTATAAGTGTTCGATACGCCGACTTCGTAGGTATTTAATATTAATTGTTGGCCAATGCAACCTCAATATGATGAAACTATAATCGAATGTAGGCTTTCACGGCCACTGATCCATAAAGATGTATCTTTCGGGTATTGCCGTGGTTGTTGTAACAAACTTGACGTTTCGTTCCAGTCCGCTGAACCGTATCCGTTATCGTTCTCTGATTCGTGTCCGATGCTTCTCCTTGATTCGTGTTAGATGATCTCGGATGCGTTCTCGATGGTCCCTGCTGCTCTCTAGCGCTAACTTCCATACCTTACTCAATCTGTATCCGTCTTCTCGGTTGAAGTTGTTCGGATTCTTCATTATTTCCAGGAATTCTCTCACTATCCGTGGATAGTAGTGATTGCTTTTGGCTAGTATCTTCACGTCATTGTAGTCGATTACGTGACTGCTTCCGGTGTGGTAGTGTTCAGCTGCTGCAGATTTTCCAGTATTTCCCTTTTCGACATCTTTGCGATGCTCCTTCACTCTGCACTTTATACTGCGCCCGGTTTGTCTACTATACGATTTCCCGCACTGGCATTGAAGTTCGTAGATGCCTTTAGCTTGCAGTCTCGGTATCGAGTCTTTGTTGGATGAAAGCAGTTCTTTTATTTTCTTGACTGTGCTGAACCTGACGTTGATGTTCTTCTTCTCCAGGGTTTTCTTCAGCCTGTCCGTGACTCCAGCAATATGTGACAGGTGTGCGTATCCTGGTGGCTTTAGTTCTGAGTCATCCTTCTGTTCTTTTTGGCTCCGGCTAATCTCCGAATCTCCTGTGGTTTGTAGTCGTTCTTCTGGAGTACATCTTTCACATGTTGAATTTCCTCGGTTTTGTTGGTAGCATCACTAATCATTTCCGCTCTACTATATGTAATAGTGTAGTAACCAGGAATCTTTTCTGTTGTGGATGATGTGAGGTTGCGTGTAGATATCGGACCGTATGCGTCTTCTTGCGATATACTCCATGTCCTAATTTTCCACTGTCGTTGCGTTTTACCAATACATCCAGAAAAGGTAAGCAGCCATTCTCTTCTATCTCCATCGTAATGTTGATGTTGGCATGTTGTCTATTGATATGTTCCTTGAATGCGTGTAGATTGCCCATACCGTGAGGCCATATCACGAATGCGTCGTCCACGTAGCGGTACCAGCATTTCGGTTTCTTGTCACTAGAGCTGATTGCTTGTTCTTCAAAGGTTTCCATAAAATATTAGCGATGACTGGTGAGAGTGGTGATTCCATGGCTGCGCCGTCTTTCTGCTCGTAGAAATCTCCATTCCATAGAAAATAGGTGGTGTTTAAACATAGACTTGCGAGGTCAATTATATCCTCTTGTAGTCCTTGTGGTATAAACCGTTGTCTGACGAGTTCTAGGGTTTCTTCCACTGGCACGTTGGTAAAGAGCGATTCCACGTCAAAACTCACTAGTATGTCTTCACTGGTTACTTCATGTTCATGTAGAATCTCCACAAAATGTTCAGAGTTCTTCATACAACTGCTTGTCAATCCTACGTACTGTTGTAGTTGCTTGGCAACATATCTGGCTAATTCGTAAGTCGGGGATCCACAGAGGCTTACAATCGATCGTAGAGGGTTTCCAGTTTTGTGTATCTTGGGTAGTCCGTATAGTCTTGGAGGTCGCTTTTCTGACGCTTGACTCTTTGATAGTTTTCCTGGTCTGACATTCTATTTTAGCTGTAGGGTCTCTGCTTAGCTTCTTGTGATGTTCAGGATCCAATAAGGTATTGATTTTCTCATTGTAGTCTTTCCAGGTTATTACTACTGTTGCGTTTCCCTTATCGGCGCGTAGAATAATGATATCTTTTTTGTTGCAGAGTTGGTGAGGTTCACGACAGTTTTCTTAGGGTCCAATTCTGATAGTGTCTTCTTTTGAGATAGCTTCTAAAATTTCTTGGTCTGCTTTCTAGTAGCGTTGTTGAGGTGATGTTCTGCGTGTTCGTAACTAATCCGGTCTACCGTTATCCCAATATCTTCAGGTAGTAGTCGGCCTAATTACAAATGTAGCTGGTAAAGTTCGTTGAGTATTAAATTGATACAGTTTCACATAAAATTGAAGATATACTCTAAACGAGTATTGTAAACGAACAAGTAAAACAAAAATGGTACACCAATGAAATATTAAAATGGCAACCTTTAGACGTATAGAATTGTACTTCAATTAGTAATACAACGAAGTGGTCAATCGAAATATACCCATTTTTATATGACGTTTTTGTTTTTTCTACCCATCATAAACTGTACTATTGTCTATGTGTTCAGTTTCTAATATTATGCTTTAATCGATCAAAACAAATTTTTAGGATGAAAATGGCCAAAAGGCTTCAAACTGCCAACCACTGCCACATCACAGTAATATACAATTTTTTTACCCTGGCGAAGAAAAGGAAAGTAGCTTAAGTATTTTTATACACGGATCGAAAATAGAACAATCGAGAATTAATGATTTACATTGCAGTGGCACTTTGGAATGATTGTAGACAGAAATTTCAATGAATATCCGGGGCATATGTTACAAATGAAAATTAAAGGTGCATCTTGTAACGTTTATGTAAGTTTTATAACCTTTAGATAACTAATAAACCATCAATATCTGCATGTAAACTGGCCACAGAATTAAATTTGACACGTATTCGGGTATGGAGAATTTTTTTTAATTACCTTGAACCACACAAAATTTATATTAGCCACAGTTTGCTGTCAGTTGGTAATTTCAGATAACTGAAGTATTGAAACTAGTTAGTGGGAAGGTTAGAAAGGGACCAATATTGAAAATCAGATGAATGAAAACCTGCAAATTCTGAAATTGTCAACCGAAAATACGGAACACTAATAGGGAGTACATAATCTCAGCAAAATCAAGCAAGAGAACCATTACATTGTTTAGATTAGACATTTGAATGGGTATTTTGGGGTAGCGCTTCAATGGATCGATTATGTACGAAAAAATATGAAATGGGAAAAAATGTCTGAATATGCTTCGCACATACATCTTTAACGTCTTAGGTAATATTCCACTAACTCAGCTATAGTATTTGCGGTGGCAACAAGACGAAGTAACAGCTTACAATGCAGCAATTATGACGCGAAAAGTTTCGGTTTTCTTTGTTGGTGTATTTAGTATAAACGGTAGTTGACAATTTCCAATTCTAATTATATTTATTTATTTAATCTTAAAATGTATTATTGAGTAACTAAATGCTAGAAATGAGTAAAAAATTTTTTCTAACGGTGACGAACCCCAATCTGACTGAACAAAAAGAAAGTTGTTAATGCAAAGAAGCGACAGAATTGTCGTAGCAAAATTAGAAGTACGTCATTAGCTAGAAAATAGAAGGTGGAGTTGAAGATTATCCTTTTTGCTTTTTTCAGAAAAATCTCGAATATCATTTATCAGAGGTGAATTTTCTTTTCTTTCGAGAAAGCTTTGTTTTACCATTATCTTGAAACATTTTTGACATCGTTATTTTTTGCGAATAAATTGAATTTATAAAATAAATATGTGTTCTTTCTAACAGGATTGTTTATTAAAATCAGTTTCTCTACATATTTTGGCCTTTAAAGTCCATCTTATTGACTAATTCCTCCTAAATATGGTCTTTGAAGGCCGAAATATAGAGAAATTGGTTTTAATAAACAATCTTGTGAGAAAAAAACATGTATTTAATATTTATGAAGCTATATATATATGTGTTCTCAGTACGGCTGACATTACAATTTTATTAGCTGTACGTTTTATGAAACAACTTGCTTATGTGTACTATATTTTACGGAGACAAATCCTAGCCATGACATACATACTTTTCTGTAAAGTATATCATGAAAAGTAACAACACCAATTCTTATAGTTTATCACAAAGGCTGCTCTTTGAATATGTACGGGATGTATCCCCACAATTTCGAGCTCCTGCAAATCTCTCAATATGTTCAGTGGCTCTTCAGATAGGTATGAATACATTATTTGAAGAGAACCTCAATAAGCGATATTAAACGTTACCAGGCATCCTTATTTTTATGCCGCTCCACGCGACGGTTGTGCCACTGCAACGACGAGGTGCACTCACTGGATCAGCTTCCACCTCATCGCTATGCCTTTACACGCAGACAATAACGATATTAGGACGTGCCGCCAGTTTCGTGACTATCGTCTGGGTAAATAGATTCAAACAGTTGAATTACAATATTTAATAAAAGCATGTTCGTGAAACGTTAATTATCATCAGCATTGAGACAAATTATTTAATCGAAACGTAATAGTCTGTTGGAAGTTTGCATGCACACTTTATCTCTAACAGTTATTGTACTGTTTATTAATTTTGCCGGTTGTTAGAATACAATTAATGTAACGATTGCATGCAGTACAAGGTCTGCCTTTAGTAGGTTTTTGCAAAAATTGCTTCCATTTATTCTTACGACTAGCGTGTAGTATTTCCAAATTTTAAATTACCGATTCTTTTGTCATTGAAATAGTCTGTACACAGTGAACACCATTACTAAACAAGAAGGAAAGCGCATATACCCATCAAGTTTTCTGTGAAGCATAGCTGACGTTATTGTTTCTTCGTGGAATATTTTATATTTCTGGACTACTAACTTTGCACGTGAAAAAAATTTGAAACAAATACGTTCTCTTTCAAAGGGTCCACAAACACTATCACTTAGACTTTTTATGATGCATTATCATAAAAAGTTTAAGGGATAGTTGTATCCATAGGCGAAAGTAGCAGAACACGCATTTAAAAATGGTTTTTGGGAAATCGAAAGGTGGAAAATCACCGTGAAATTGTCAACAATTTTACAATATTTTACAAAAATTTGGGTTACGCTGTGGCGGAGATGTACTATGGACATGAGTCGATATAGTATTCAAATTCCGAACCAAAAGTAGGTAGAATTAAATATGTTTCTTTCTGAGACAAAGAAAAGTTTCTCTTTTGCTTCTCAGTGTTTTGTAATCAAAGTATAGATGATTGCGCTAATCACACTTAAAATTTATTTTTTTAAGTAATTCATGTTCTTCCTCAGCTTCCCTTTATTTGTTTGTTTCTAGTGACTCCTAATCGGTGAGAATCGCTTAGAAATAGTTGTAGATTGCACGTGTTATGCTATCTTTTCTTGAATTTAAATATTTGTACCAAATTCTAATTCTATTACGTCTTAAAAAAATTTCCGTATTTAAGTAAACAAAAATTGGTGGAATATGAAACTTTTCATAACTTGTATTTAATGAACTAAATTGTTAGTTTGGTTTTAGTTTTTTTCTAAGGAAATTATATGATGATAATTACACAAACAAGTAGTATGTATCTAGGCATTTACCAAATAATCATAGCTCAAAGAATAATAATATGAACTAGAATTGTATCATTTATGTTAGTGGAATTTTTGGCTAGATTAGCCGACCAATGCTAATGTATTATTTTAGAAACATTTTTTTTTGTACAATAGCAGATTTGTTGTTATTGGTGTACAAACAATGGTTATGGGAATCCCAGTAAGATAATATTTAAAGTTCATCTAAAGCGCGTGTTAACTCACACTGGACCCTGTGGATTACTTGTTATGGTGCCAAATGTAAGCAAAGCCTAAAATGTTAAATGTGATGTGATTAGTTATGTTTAATGGATGTCAGCATTTCACTCATACCAGAGATTGAAAACGTACCGTTTTAAGATAAAACGATAACTTTTGAGAAATATTAAAGTGAATGCACATATTACTGGCACAAACAAGGATGAATGGTTTAGCATTTACTACTAGTAATAACGCACCACTCGATATGGAGATTAGAAATGTACTGATGAGAATTTTAGTTATACCGCGCAAAGCACTGATGCACCGCCTGTATAAACTGAAAACAGGATTAGCGAGTAATATCTATGTACATAACCATATACCGGTCCTCTTGAGAAATAGGATAAATAACGCCGGGAAGGGGGAAGGGGTACGAAAATTCGCTTATGAGTCTATCACAGTCTAATCTACAGCGCTCATACGCGACCCCAATTCTTAGGGAATTTTAGTACATCTTACCCCTTCCCGGCGTTATTTATCCCATTTCTCAGAACGACCGGTATATGCGAGAACAAAGTGTCATGTTTTACGTAACATAAATAAATGTACAAAACGAATAAGTCAGATCAAAACTGAAGTTCAGCGAATATGACAAACAACACTGGACAACAGCTATTTGTTGTACCTTGTGTAAAAAGTGAATTTTCTTGTTAATTCTGGAGCGCCGAATACAAGAATGACAATGAAATTGAAATCCTAGTTGCAGTTTTCAAGAACAAGTTTTATTTATTTTATGTTTACGAAAAAACATATTGCTGTATGCTATTATTTTGTGAATTATTTCTAGAGCATCTCTAACAAGAGTCCAACAGTAGTCAGCAAGTATGGAAGCATTTCAGTTTTCTCCTCGTCATTGTCGATATCTGACGCAGGTATCGAAACGCCAACCAATCTCTATTCCTTGCGTTAACAAAGGTCTTCATTTGGTCCAATATGATGAGCAGTGGTAGCAACAAAATCTGTCCATCATGAATTGGCCTGTTTTTTCTCTCGTAATGAAGTGCATTTGCCCGACTATCCCACTCACACAAAAACAATAAAACTTGATATAGCCTAGCTGCAATTGATGTGAAAGTGCAACAATGTTTACGTCGCCACAAATTTGTCATTGGTGTTCATCGTGTTTTAGTTCCTTTATATTATCAAGAACGGCAAAACAGGAATAGACGGTAGAATGTTTCCAATAAGCAACAATACTACTTTTAAATTCATCGTCGATCTGTCTATAAGCAAAACTGGCTTTGTATAAATCTTTAGAATACATCACTAATGTTATTGCAGAAAACCAAGTCATTTTTATGTGAAAAAATGACACTAGACCTTTATGGCTTTTACAAAAAAACACTTAACGAAACATCGTGTTCTAATAGGTTCCACTGCTACAGTCTAGTAATTCTGCCTTACTTCTTGGGAGGTTTAAATCACTCACGACACCGTTAAATTCTAACCGCGTTATTTTGTACGGAAGGATTCTCTTAATGTTGATGGCATATCTTCTGATTCGTAAGCGAATATTTCTGTAAGTTCAGGCATAGAAAGTTGATCGCTATGAGGCACATGTCTCATGGCATAGGTACAGTATATTTGGATAGTTGATAATAGATTTTTTCTTCTTCAATATACCTGTGCCTTACCCAACGAAAGCTATCATGCAGAAGTAGCAATGATTAAAATTTTAGGCTCTCTGCACACCATTGGAACATCCAACAGCTTAGATCGTTCTTTATGGTTTAACCAGTTTCTCATACTTGAAGCACAGGTGTTACAGCACATATGTGGCTCCCAATTTTTGTCTTGATCGCCTATTGTACAATCGAAATAGGGCTGTTTTATCATTGAAGTAATAGACCATTTCTGCGACGCAAAAGTAACCTCACCTTAAACATAACCGAAGTGATATGGATTGTTTACACATTTTGGAGACATCTTATAATGTCTACTTTTCGATTCGATTCACTAACTTCAACTGACGAATCTATCCGCTTTGTAGCTGTTTATGTACCCAAATATAACTGCTAGATTTTCAGAGAATATTCGAGAATTTTCTAGAATTTTCTGTTCAATTCCTAGTATTCGTGATAATGATGTTTGTCATTTGCTTGTATAGAGCTTGTATATATGCTTGTTCAGTACAAGGCGAATATCCGATTAGGGTGTTAATATATAAGAACACATATCACGTATTTCTAAACCTTGAACTACATAATATTCAAAAATAAGCTTATTTTCGATTTTAGTACACCAAATATTCTAGAATTTCGTCGATGTTATTTTAGATACATTTTGGCTGTTGTTTGGTGAAATGTATGCTTGTCCAAGAACTTTTTGTAAATTGTATATTTCACATAATTGCTTTATCAAATACAAAAACATGTGTTACTATGATTCGTCGTAAGAACGTAATGCAACAGTACCAATGTTACATGTATATAAAGTCATATCTCAATAACCTAAATCGTTTTACTGAGGAATAGTCTTCAATATACTTTTAACTTCGTTAACCAATACGGTGTAATAGATAATTTTAAAGATATGTTCGGTTCAACAAATTATTTCTGGACACAATGGGAACTCCAAAAGCACCGCCAGAATTGTGCTCCAGGTGGAAAATAATGAAAATTGCGCGTGGAATGTACATTTCCCAGTAATGCATGCTTGCAAACAATCCGTAATTAAGTTTAAACGTACATTTTGCACTAGCGTGTGGGCAATTGGTGTTTATTTCTCAACACCATGCAAACAGATTCCCTAAACCTCTTTTAAATGTGCAGTAATAATTGCTACGAAGAAGAATAATAGGGCATACTGTACATTAGTACAAATATTATACGCTGCATAGAGCGAATCATATTCGTACGATGAAGCATCCCTTGTGGTAACGCATCTCAAGTTATCTTACTGTTATGCAAAGAAATTGACTATGCTTTGATTAGTATAATAATTTTGCGTATTATAATATAAAATATAATAATTTATATATTTTATAAGATATAATTCATCATTTGCTATAGAACACAAGTTTAACAACTACAACGGTAAACATTAAGCATACTCTATGAAAGTGATGCCTCAGTTTATATAGTTTTGGTGAATTGTAGATTCCATTAGATGGTCGGTATTCTCTAGTTAGTTTTATTTAATCCTTAAAATAAAGCAAAATAAGGGTACTATTGACAGAAGTCTAGGGTTATATGACAATTGAGAGCTTTATTAGCCAGCACTCAAGCATTTTAAAGCACCATAAGCTCTTAGAGCATCATAAGGCACCAGTATTACCTGGCGTGAACACTGCAATGTCGAGAGTAGTGACTCCTCGAGGAATTTATATCAATAAACAGTTGATAAAAGTCAAGTTGTCAGTATTAGGTTTTGATTTTAACTTACAAAAAAAATTTCTTTTACTAATTGTAAAAATACATCATATTATACACGTATAGAACAGAAAGAAATAATGTTCTTTTGGTCACAGAAAATATAAAATTAAAATACTATTGCAACAACAAAATAACAATAACAACAATTTAAATTCCTATTGCGATAGGGCATAATTCTGCAAGAAAATTTATGAAAGGTGCTTTTTCTGACAATACTAAATTTATCGTTTAAGAGTCTTTGTATTTCTTAAGTGGGATACCAGGATATTATTCTGTTGTAGTATTATTCCATGCCGCATTGATCTTGAAATAGTAAACAACGCGATTTTGACAAAACACTGGAACTAGTTTACAGCCCTTTTCCAAGGAAAATAATTTTTTCTATATCTAAACTGCTTCATGAATGCTTTTGCACTTGAAAGCTCCGTCTTAGTTAACTAGTTTTGTATTGTTAGTAGAAAAATGAGCTACATGTTTTCTATTTAAATTAAGGGAATATAAAATTTTCTCCCTCGATCTTAGAACCTCCTGTATCATTTTTTGTTTCGCTTCTGGTGATTTAGTTGAACGTGTTGATATCATGATAATATGTTTAAGTGCTTTAAGTACTTGTTTTTAGGTGCTCATCCCTATACCACAGAACCGTTCCGGTCCCACTAATAGTGTTGTGGCGGCCTTTCTTGCTAATAGTTTAGGTTCTTGTCAAATTAGCAAACTGTTTTCGAATTTTTATTCAGTATTATTTGGCATTTCATTAAGGGAATACTTAGCCCGTTGCAGCGCCTACATATTACTATTCAGTTGTCACAAAAATCAGCGTTTGTGCGACTGTGTTTCGTGTGCTTAGACCAAATGATGGTCTACAGAATCAGCCTATGCAATGCATAATTCGCGGTACCATCGGAAAGTTTAAGCCCGATGTACATTATTGGATAAAAGACCAGATCCAACACGTGGTGAAGAATAAACGGAGATTGGTGAGAGTGTACACAATGACTGTGACGAATCGATTCGGGACTTTTTTCAAAATCTTAGCTTATCGTATACAACAACTTGGCGTATTTTTTTAACGATGAGGTCCATTTGTGTCTCAATAGTTACGTCAATAAGCAAAATTGCCGTCTTTAGACCGAACCGTAATCTGAAGAGGTTTAATAAGTGCTATAGCATTCAGACAAAAAGCATTGGTTTGGTATTGTTGATGGGTTGGTGAACTTATCGACCTCAAAATCGGACCAGCTAGAAAGAAACTGTGAATTGTGCCATGATACCGAACAATTTACTGTATCAAGTTGAAGCCCGTCATCTCGACGACATTTGTTTCTAGCAAGCTGGCGCTACTTGGCACCTAGTCTGTGAAACCATATCATTTGTGGATACACAATTTCATCCGTTGGACTAGCGCCTTTGGACTTTTTCGTTCGAGGGTATGTACGTAAAGTCCACCACTTGAAATACCCGAATCAATCATCGAAAATCGGAGCTTCAGAATGAAGTATGTGTTAGCCGCAGTTACGACTAACATTTGAAAGAAATAATCTTTAAAAAATACCTTTGAAGGAGAGTTCCTTTGTATGATTCTAAAAATTTTACGAAAAAAATGTTTTCTTATTCTTTTTATTTTTGAGAAAAATACTGGTAAATGAATTACCGTTATAAGTACATACATATATCCTGGATATATCATCATTTACCGTATTCAAGTCGCTGTACTATTTGATGAGAATGCTACCTTGGTTTACGGAGAATTTATTACACCTAATGTTAGTACTTATTTATTTTTATGATTAGAACAATTTCTCATATCTGCGCCTACAAATTTTTATAACTGGATTAATTTTTTCGTCACCAAAATATTACTTTTGCAGTGCCGATTTTCATATTGCAGATTTTGTGAACACCGTTTTATAATATTAATAAACAGACATACCTCTAATCAAATATATTAATTCTTTCCCAAGATGAAAAACATTTATAACGCTAACACAAAATACTTATTGGAGAAATCATTTGCACAGAGTAGGCTTCTTATACCAAAGCATTTCTATAGCAACAACTTCTTACATATACATATAGGTTTTGTGTTGATGAAACAGTATTCACACCTCCACACCTTAGAGAATCAATCACTCATGAGCGTTTGCAATAACACAAAAACAATAACAAAGGAGTGACAAATCCGAAACAGTACTAGATAAGCCAGAGCGCTTTTATCTAGGTACAGACGAATTTTTGGATCGTGTCCGTTACGTCATTAACAGCGTAATTAAACACAGACATACGTAAACTATTCATCACCGCCATTTAACGTACATTAGAGAGAAATGTCAACAATACATATAAGTCGATTCATACTGATATTACTCATGACGCAACGGACAAGATCCAAAAATTCGACTGTATGTAAATATGAGGTTCAAATATCGAATTTCTCGAAATCAAAACAATCCTATTGTGGTATTTGTTCTATTCCAATTGTTATAGAACAGTCTTACTTTGGGCATCATATTGTGATAGACCGGTCTTTATTTTGTGCTACTATGTGTTTAGAATCTTTGTAGCATATGTGTAGCATATTGTAGCATATAATAGTTTGTTGGCCAAATACCTGTATGTACGTACTCTTCGCTTATGCTTGCTGGCGTTTATTCGATCCGCCAAGATGTCCGCTTCCTTCTTCGCCTAGTCTATGGGCTTCGGGCGTGTCCTTTCTTGTTTGCTGCTTATCAGTATTTCAATTTATGACTTCGTGCGGGGTATCCCCGTGAACACGGTCTTTTTATACTGATTGACTGAACAAATGTAATAAAATTGGTACACTAACTAGCCCTGAACTGACTAATATGTATAAGTAACTGCGAAGCGAACTATACTTAGCGGTGGCCTAGCGAAAAATGTTCTTCTTAAGCGTAGGAAGCGATGCGAATCCCTACACCAGTACAGCCTACACCATAAGTCACATGTTTTACAGTTGACGGTTAAAACTATTACAATTTCAAACTATTATAATTATATGAAGGTTTTAACATAGGAAACTTATATATATACATATATACGGAATATATTCGAATAGGTGCATTTCATTTCTTAAATTATAAATAGGTAACATTTTTTCCTACATTTAATAAATACCTGTTTCCCTCATTAGGTTAATACGACTAAAAAATAAAATAATATAAAATATCGCGTCCCGTTACACAATACATTTGTATGTAACAACTCTCTAACTAACACATTTTAGATAAGAAATTAATTCTGTTACATTTTCATTTATCTAAAATAAAAGGTTAACACACGCTCGCAGGATTTCACATGTAGCTCCGAATCAGTTGAAATATAGAAATAGCAAAAGATTTTGGTTTACAAAAATGTATGAAATAACTTCTGCATTTGTTAGCTGATTAAATGCTGATGTGTCAGATAAATGTCACGAAATCCGCTTATTTGGGCTTTGAGCAAACTAACAAATTGATGCCACAACAATGTGGATCCTATGCGAATACAAACTACAGATGTTTGACTTATCAGGGGCTTATAAAGTTCGTTTATTCGAGTAGAGTTTCCGTTATGAGCAAGTTCATTATAAGCGGATTGTAGTGCATTCCTAAATTGAAACACCGATTCTCCAAAAGAACTGTTATTTAATTAAACTGTAACTACGGGATATAGGTAATATTGTACTCCAGAAGAACCTTACGGTACGGCTAGTAAATCCTAGAAGCCTATAAACCTATGGAAAAACATTTAAAAGATTAGATGATGCCATAATTTAAAAGTCCGTTAATTATCTAACTTGTTTCATTCACAAAGTGTGAAACAAACACAACTGCTATCCTTAAATTTTTAGCTTTTTATCACCTAGACTGGACTAGGTTTACATTTGTTCTTTGTGCAATTAAACTTGCGTGTCAATTACACACTCTATAGACAACAAACGCGTGATCACAAAAGTTTAATCAATTTTTAGAAAACTACCATGATTCCGGTTCTAATTGTATTCCATAAAATGTTTACGATATAACGAAAGTAAAAAAAATCTTTACATGGAGAGGTATTGGTTGTTAAGTGAATACTTCAAAATTTTATGAGAGGTGGTTCAAACATATACGGAGTGGTCGCGGCATGATTACAATGCATTCCCTATTCTCTATTCATTTTGAACTCCATCTCACAATTGCCTCATGAAATCAATTTATCTGAAATCGATTTCATTGTGTAATTTACCTTTCGTTCTCGTTTTTTTAATTAGTCGTAAATTCAATGTCATGGTCGGTATGATAGCCAATCAATTTGTAAACAATAAATAACTACGCTCCCATCATATACAGATTTTCCTTGAAATCTGGTTGACTTTATTTAACTACCTCTAGACATATAGGTATGCAAGTAGTGCTTGTTAGTGCATTAGCATTGGAAATCTAAACTGCAAAAATAATCTTAATTCAGTGCACGTAAAATAATTAAATAAAATCAATCTGTGTTATTAGTTAATGCTAGTCTACTAGTCCTAAGTATAAATCATATTGTGATAGATGATGTATCTTATACAAATATCTGGCAGGTGCGCAAAGCTAGGTAATATGAAATCGATATACACTTGCTATGTTTCTAGAGATAAATGTATATACAGGGTGGCCCGTCGAAAACGAAACAGATAAATAATCACGAAAACGGTGATTTTTTCAAAAAAAAAAATGCTGAAAGACGTTAAATTTATTTTGTAGAGGGACATATGTGCGTTTAACCTCCTGACTGCCTCCTCTCTACTGGGAGGCCTACACGTTTCCATAAGAACCTGGGATCGAGTGATCGAGTAACTATTTGAAAGGCAACTATACTCTCTTTATAATGAAACGTTAATTCCAAAAAAAAAATGGAAAATGGAGAAGAAAGTGCAACTATACTTGGAAAGATTAAAATAAATCAATTGAACGTAACAACAGGCAGAGCAACTTCGTAGGATCGATAGCAACTTGTTCCAAAACAGCTGTTCCAACTGTTTGTGTTCTAACTTCCAGGTTTTGAACAGTTTTCTTTTTATTTGCTACCGACTCAGTCTCCCAAAATTTATCTTTTACGTATACGTTGTCGAACAACAGATAACGTTATTTCTCGTGAAATTCTGAGTACAATATGATAGCACTTCATTGAAAGGTTTTATTTCAATCTTTTTATATATTTTTATATAATAATACGATTCACAACTATATTAGTTTATAATAATGTATACTACAGCATCCTCATCAATTGCATAATTATGTATGTCATAATAATAAACATGTTATTCACCTTTCAGCGTTTTATTTACTAATACAATGATGTATGCTTTCTATCAGAACATATTTAGAAACAGAATACCTTAATTTATTCAATTATTACTATGCTTTTGTAAAAAAAATCTATTAGCGGCCATTTGAAGGGGAGTTTTATTATTGTATTTTACTTTAGCATGTAAATTTAATCTTCATCATCCTACAATACCTTCTAAAAAATTTAGTTAGTGAACGCCGTTCGCTCATGTGCGTTTATGTGCATTTGTCAAGGGACATCCAAGTACAATGCGTATAAATTTACATGCCTTCTAAGGGTAGCATGTTTTATTAGTTTCATTTGCCATTCTATAGGCGGAGTGTTAATCTTTCATGGATAATTTACCAAGCATAGATTCCCCTTTCTTGATGCCATCTTAATTACGGAACCAGTGCAATATGTATGTATGTATGTGCATAAATATTTATAAGCTTCTGTACAACAGTTGATTAAAAAGATTTGATTAATATTGTTGATATTTGTGCGTTGATAAAAGGTGAGTCAGTGTATATCACGTAAATTGTTACAAAACCTATCCAAAAACACGTAAAGCAACACTTCAGTTTCCTGTAACCGGTTTTCTTTCATATTAACGTACACATTTTGAATACATAAGGAGTTTTTAATGCTGCGAACCTTATAATATTATAAGGCATATACTTTCCTTACTAGAATAAAGTATGCTGCAACCAAGTAGAGACAAAATCAATTTATTGAATATGGTAATGGTTTTCGGCATGCTATTTCTGGTACATAGCACGACTTCTTAAGATTCACACGTATAACGAACTTCAACGAAGTGGAAAAAAAATGAGAAGTATTACAAATTGCGTGTAGAAGAAGTTGTGAAAGATTTACTTATTGCCTAAAACACGAAGTTATATGCGAATAGTAACATGACGTTAGTAAAGTTTGGACTTCTATTATTTTAAAGGATTCCTATTCGATGTCTATTAATGTATTAAGCTGAAATTTAAGACCAACAAGAAGTTTCAACATTCTCAGCCTTGTTTACTGGACAATCTTCGGTATATTATAACGTCTCTACTAACAATAAGTTAGTTCATTAAAATAAACCTGCCCGGTGTATGAAGTTCAGTATTATCTTGCATAAAAGTATTGTCACTTTTCTTAGACTTAAGGTCACTCGCTAGAGAAACGCTGTCTTAGGCTCTCTAGTTAGTAAAGTTTGGATTTCTATTACTTTAAAGGAATCCGATTCGATGTCCATTGATGTACTAAGCTGAAATTTAGAATAAAGAAGAAGTTTCAACATTCTCAGCCTTGTTTACTGGATAATCCTCGGTATATTATCATTCATCTCTACTAACTTAGTTCATTAAAATAAATCTGTCCGGTATATAAAGTTCAATATTATCTTGGATAAAAGTATTGCTACTTTTCTTAGATTTGAGATCACTTGCTAGAGAAACCCTGTCTTAGGCTCTCTAGTTAGAAATATTGAAAAAGGTAGTGTTCTAATTTTGTCCTCAGAATTTGTACAAGCCTCTACAATTGTTAACATTTTACTTAAGTTGAAGTACATCTAACACATGTTAGATGTGCCCCAATATATAGTGCTATAACAGTGCGTTGAGAGCTCCGTGGCTGTCTGATATTATTTTGATAGCTTTTTCATAAAGCTTAGAGTTCATGGCGTTAGACGCGCATAAGTACGTTGCATGGAAATTAGTCCTAGATCTGTACACATATAGTCACACTTAGTAGATTCCTGCACCGCTTGTGGTAGAAATTGTGATGTAAAAGAAGTCTTCAAAATTTGATATTTGAGTTATCAAAATTTGTTATATGAAAGCAAATTATAACGACAATGTGTGCTAAAATGTCAACTTTCCAAAGATCTTTCAAATACTTCACAAAAAAACACAAAAAGTTTTTTGATTTTTAAGTTCTGTTTTGTTTTTCATAAATGTCGTCTTCCCATTATCATCCTGTAGTGCCTCCACATATACTTTACATACCTGACATTATTTTGTTAACTGTTTTAATTACTACATCAGTCGTTAGCTCCTGTAACAGGGCACATATTACTACAATATTTCCCATAGTATCCTCAATTATGTTGTTTTTTTCTCTTTTTCTTTAACTTTTCCCAAGATATTGTCAGAATTTCTCCTCTTATATTGTTTCTATGGTTTTCTGCTTCAGCTTATTGAGAGTTTCTCTCAAAATGGTAGTCTTTATTTTGTTTCATATGTTTGAAATTGGACTTCGAGATCTTGGTTTGAGAAATAGTCCAAAATGTTTTGGAGTGAATAGTTTTGAAGTTGGTATTTAGTCGAAATAAGCAAACATTGCAATGTCTGTATCCTGATCACTTGTTTGCCCAAAATTGAAATCCACAATTTCGTGAATAGACAGACTTTCTCGGATTATAAGCCAGTTCATAAGTGACTGCTCTATTGTAATGTATTTTAAAAGAATCAAAAACTGTACTGGAACCTATACGACATATGCGATGGGGGATTTGCCCAAGGGCTCGAATTTAGCCTGATATTATGTCAACCAAATTACGCCCACTTGCCCTTACTGATATAGAATTTCCGAGGCAACACCGAACATCTGCGCAAATTAACGAAGTATGAAACACGGTCTGTGCTTTCGTATATATGACACATCATTGGCTTTGTAGACTGGATAAATATGTCAGATCTTACGTGAGAAAAACGAAACATTTTTTAAATTAAATAAAATAATAAATAAGAGGCAGACTACTGAATCTGTGGGTATTACTTAGTAGATTGTGCAAGAAATTCATGCACAAATCTATAATTAAGTGTCACTGTTAAATGTTACTTTAACCGCTAAGGCAATTAAAAAACGTCTGGCTACAAAACTATCTATTTTAATACTTACATGAATCACTACAACATTTTTAAAACTGATGCATTATCATAAGGAAGACTTCAAAGATATTTGGAGTACCGAAATCAACATTACACCGGCATTTAAGAGGGCGCAGATTGAAAAAGATTGGAGACAAGCCAAGCCGACTACTGGTGAAATATAATTTGACTTCATCGCAAGCTACATATGAAGAAACTTATTCTTCAGTATTGAAAGAACTCATGCTGCAATTTCACCCAGAATAATAATTATTTAAATAAATTGAATGTGATTTTGAACAAGGATTTTTGACTCTAGAATACGTCATCAACTATGTTGAAACTATCTTCGCAACTATCCTTGGACGGTACAAGATTGTTGTGCAAAGATCTTGCGCATGCTGAAAAAATATTGGAGTAATCGAAGACCGCTATATCTTTCATGTTTGCGGCTACCAGCCATATATTACACTCGTATGTAGTATAAAAGTACTATAACTTGCATGACAAATGGATCCACACATGTGCCGTTGGACCAAACATTGTTTCAAGGTTGGTTCCTTTGGCATTAGTTTATTTCGAAAAGCTAAAGGTGCTAATAATGAACATTATGGGGTGCAAAAGTTAGCTCGCCTCCATGTGGTGCACCCTGGGTCACGCTAAAGAGCTAACAATACTGGTAGCTAAATAATCCTCGGATCTCCTAGCTAAAGCACATGATGCCCGATATGACAACGAACTCAACTGGGCCTGTATATGTATGCATATACATCATAGTATCATATGTAAAAACCCTACGATAAATAAAGAAATAAAATGAACATAATGGTAACATATATTTTTAGTCGAATAACATACACTTAATCCAGTCATTGGATGCCTCTGTGTTTGAACCTGATGGAGAAAAATAATGACTACTTTGGGGAAAAAAAATAAAGTCTTTGATCCTAAGCTATTAGTCCATATAGTAATATCATAAACACAGGCTTTCGAGCAACAGAAATTGTACCTGTAGATAGAAGTAATGTGTTAAAAAGACACAAACAAGAATTGAACATACATAAGAACAGATAAATAATGTGGAACGGATACTTTAATTAATATGCTTTGCGAGGTTAGACATGCTCAAAAACAAGGAAAATAGAAAGAAGACGTCGCACGTACCAGCAGGACAAGAAATGCTCTTAAGGATATGGAGCCTAATGCATCAATTTCTAATAAGCTTGTAGAATCTCATCCTGATGAAATAAAGAAGGTAGATGGCTTTAATGAAGAATATGTGGCTGACGAGAATTTTCAGAAGGACAAGGAAGCCATTAATCTTAATCATTTTGTTAAGGTCAAATTTGAAAGCAACGCAAATGCAGGAAACTATTGTGTGACAAAAGTCATAGATCGCTCAAAATGGTGATATTGCTGGAAACTAGTTACAATAGAAAGAAAAAATTGACAATACTATTGTTAAGATTGATGTTTGTGATATCGACAAAAGCCAAATAGTAAGAATGCTGCATAAACCAATTGAACTTCATATAGAAGAATTCTCCTTTATCTCAAACTACCGTTAAGGTGGTTAGTTGTAGCTTTTATGTTCGTCTCGTGTTAGCTTGGGTTTATATTCAACTCGTATTGTTTTGTCTGGTGAAGAAATAAGATTTATTTACGTTCACTTCGTCTACTTATATAAGAAATAAATTATTGATTTTTCAGCGCATTTTTCGTTTTAAAATACAAGTATGGGTTGTTTTAACTATTACATGTAACGCAAACGATTGTCAAGATTCACCTGAGATGACAAGGTGAATCGAGGCTAACAGATTACAAAGTAGTATTAACTACGTCCTTTGGACTAAAATGATGAGACTTTACTTATATCATTTTCTATTTGAATACTTTGTTTTCAATATGCAAGCTGTTAAAGGTAACTTCTTAAAAAACATATTTGTTAAAATCCCCAGTGTCCCCAGTCACTCATCTTTTTCAAATTTGGTGTAAATTTTAGTCTTACCTAAGCACATTTTTTGTGTGATAAAATAACTCGAAGAACGAATACGGAAACGGGGTGGTACCTTTGGACTCGGCTCACAAAGTATTTATATTTAATTTGATAAACTGGTTACTTGCTAATTCACATATCCATCCTAGACATGAAATAATTTAATATACTTCTACTTTATACTTAATATACTTCTACTTTACGTCAAAGTGGAAGTAAACATATTTTTAACTAAAGAGTTTTGCATTACAGATTATGTTTAAGGCAGTTTTCCGTGTTTTGGGATGGCTAAAACCATTTCTCAATTTGATTTTTTAGTATTGCAAAGGGTTTGTTTACTGCTATATTCTCGTTACAACAACTGGCATAAAAATTGTCTGGTTTAAAGTAATTAGAAACTGTTCAGTAAATTTCTGACAAGCAATAATAATACTTAATTATTTGCGAAAACGAGAGAGAGAAGAGAATGGCCGAAAAGAAAGATTCACTCTTGTACACATAGCCCAGTCAAATAGGCATAAACTGCAAGAACCTAATATCTACTAATTGAGTTACAACAATAGTACAAAACGTATCTTAGAATCCAATTGGCACAATAGTAGAATTCGCCATTTTGCGCTATAATGACAACACATAAGAATAGATTAGGTATAGTTGTTTTGCAGGACACATCTATTTCAGAAGTGGTCTTACTCTGCGGGTGTAATAGCTATGCTAGCAATTATTTAATCAATTAGTAGACGTTAGATACAGCAAATTCGTTAATTAAAAGATAGTTGTATTAGGTCAAGTCATACGAATACAATTTCATGGTGTACAAAGCATACAATTAATCTGAAAATCAAAGAGCTATTTTGTTCAGTATATGTAATTAATTTGAATAGCACGCATTACCTGCATTGCATACATCATCGTCGTGGATGCGCTAAGCGTTTAAGTAGATTATGCACAAAATTCCGTCCCTCAAATGCATTATTTGCAATGAGAACAGTAAACATATACCCACTGTTGGAAAATGAAACAGCAAATACCAGCGCATTATTCACGTATTCCACAACTTGCACTTCTCGCTCTGTCCGCCAGATGGCGGCACTTAATCTCTTTATTTAATTGCTTTCTGTTTCATATAAATGGACGAGAAATATTAAAGTCTCTCTGGATATATTAGAGTAATAATTGTGATATTTAACAATTTCATATACGTCGGTATTCTTCGAATATTCATTAAACCTATGGAATTTTGATGGTCTAGTTTACGATTTTTTTTAATTTCAGTTGATAAGTGAGCATAAATTATGACACACATCAACGTTTATCCAAAAACAGAGAAGTGTAACAACATGCCTTATTGATAGATTCGTCTGATCCTAATCTAATTTCACATCCCTATAACTCGATTTTTTAGAAGTTACCCCATTTTTTCCATAGTCTGAATTAGAAAAAAATCTGCATCAGGCTGCATTAGCATTCTCTATACTTGCCTGTAATAGTTGTCGGATTATTAAGGTTTCTGCTAGTGTTTGGAGGAAATTATAACGTTTCTTTAATAGCAGCAACAAACGTTCTTATTAGTAGCTGCCACCAAAACTTTCCAAGACTGGTTTTACTACCATTTTAGCAGGCACACTGCAATACATTTTCCTGGCAGGTAATGCCCTTGTTTAGTTAGTAGTTAGCAAGCAACTTTGTGCAGATATAAACGGCCGCACATAGAGGTCTATTTGACAAATATGTAACTGCCATCTGTTATCCAACATCTTTTTTTCATACTTACACATGTGTAATAACAGAAGAAGAAACAAAGTCTATTACAATAATTAATCTTGAAATTAATTCTTCAACCGTTTGAATAAATGTTCGTTGAGTATGCAAATCCAATACCTTAGGAAGATTTACTGATTAGTGGTAGTTATTAATAGTACCTAATAAATTGCAGCACTGTATAGTTACGCTACTGTTGATCTGATAAATTATATGCGACAACAACTGTGCACAATGGAGAAAATTCATGGTTCACCTATTTGTCAAAGGATCTGCTTGACAATAAAGTCCTACACTATGTATGTAGTACATACACTACATAGGTACTTGTTACCCAACTATTGCTTAAGCGGCAGTTTCACACAGCAGTTGACTGCTGTAGCAGCGACTGTTTGATGGGCGTGGCTATATTGTCAAGTGAATATTGATGTGTGATGAGTAACACTCTACTTCGGTAGCAGTTGAGTGTTATAGCAGTTGATCGCAGCTTCTGTTATAAGTAGAAATATTTCCACTTTTCATATAGCAATAGCGTAAATCATTAACAAAATGGCGAAATCTGGGAAATGTGTGAAAGGCATAGCGTTGTCGAATGAAAAAATATTTTACTTAATTGACTTATGAATGTTTGTGGAATATAAAGTTATCCTCCCACAAAAACCAGGTCCAACGAAAGGCAGCCTTTACAATTATTTACAATTTAACAGTTTTATTTTAGTCGACGCCATTTCGTAAAACTTCACTTCGAAACACTTTTCAAAATGCTGTCAAACATAACTTTAACAATACTGCTATAACAGTTTCAAGTATCCCCGACCTAAAATTTACCTATCACACCAATTAACTGGTATGTGAAACTGCCGTTTTATAAATTGTACTTTGTTAGTAGCTAGTAGCGCGGTATACCGATAGATGGCTATAACTAAGTTTGACGTTTGTTTGACGTACACAACATTTCAGTCATATTCAGTACGTTAAAATTTAATGTTCGTCATGATTCGGTTATCAAGCGTACTTAAAAACACTAATAGTGTACGTTCATATTTTCAGCAGTCATATTCCCTTAAGTGTCGCATTAATCAGCAAATCTGTAATGAATTTTTGAGTAAAAATAATGGGCTCCTATATCAGATAAGAACTTTGACCGATACAGATGTACCCGATTTCTCAGATTATAGACGTGGCAGTGTTAAATCACCAAATAAGAAGGGTAGCGATTCAGTCGACGATCGCAGAGCATTTACATATTTTATGGTAGGCACTTCTATTGCAACTGGCTCATATGCAGCTAAAGCATTAGTTTTGCAATACGTAAAGTATATGGCAGCATCTAAAGAAGTATTGGCTTTAGCTAAGATAGAAATAAAATTATCTGAAATACCTGAAGGAAAATCCGTTACTCTTAAATGGAGAGGCAAACCGTTATTTGTGCGACACCGAACTCAAGAAGAAATCGATGTAGTTCGTTCTGTAGACATTACAACACTACGGGATCCACAAAGAGACGAAGATAGAACGCAAAAACCAGAATGGCTAATCGTGATAGGTGTTTGTACTCACCTTGGTTGTGTTCCGATGGCTGGTCTTGGGGATTTTGGTGGTTATTATTGTCCTTGCCACGGATCACATTTTGATGCATCTGGCAGAGCACGCAAAGGACCAGCACCTGCAAATTTGGAAGTTCCCCCATATTCATTTCCCAGTGATAATACTTTACTTGTTGGTTGACAGCTGTGTTGTACAAGGTCTAAGAAATTGCAAAATTACAATAAGTATTAAGTATTAAAATTGATTAAGTTTATGCTGCATTTTTTCTCTCATTATTTAATGAAGAAGAGATAAATAAATATGTTTTGTTTAACCTTTCGTAACCTTTGATTTATTGAGTAACATTCAGAAAAGAAGCTTCTTAAATTTACTATTATACCAACGAATGGAAATATATTGGAAGCGTTTACTTTTAATGCCAATGTGTCAATACCACTGACCGCTGTAAAGTTTCGGAGTGTTGCTTGTTCTATTTGGGAATGTTTTACATAGGGTAGAAAATAAATTACAAGGCATCAGTAGGAAAAAGAATGATGACGACCTGCCAGTACCGTAGACCGCCTACAAATAGCAGTAGGGGAAATGTTAATAATCATCCCGTTTAACAATTTACGTGGTATTAAATGGGGTTGAGTTTCCGCCGTGTTGGTATGCATTTAATCGCATTTTGCATCTGAAATATTGGGTTATACTGTGTACTAAATATTACAATGCCTCATAGTTTACCTGAACGGTCAGGTGGTTTTGTATTACAACATATATATAACTATTACGTAATGTAAGTGTATTGAACCAATTTTTATTTTAAATACTTACTAGAAATATATTGTATTTAAATTATAGTTTATATTATTTTGCTCTTTAATAGTGTTGCTTTTCCCTCAACGAAACCGTTTTATATGACCACTCGCTTGCTAATTTGATACAAAACTAAAAATGTTTTAAAGTTTAAATCTATTCGCGATTAATGATGTTTAAAAATCTTTATCATCTGTAGTATAGATAAAGAATTCTGCTGACCATTACATTATATTAAACTGGATTTATCAAAATTATTGTAATCATCAGAGTAATATAAAAGGAGAATAATAAAGCACGATAAAATAAAAATCCATATAACGGGGTGTCAGAAGCAATTGTTTGAAGAATTGACAGAATTGAATGTGTACGTTGAGAAATATCTGGATTATATATAAAAACAAGAGTTAAAGATGTTAAAGACACATAATCACTCAAATTGAGGAGGGATAAATAAATCAACTGCACCAGAAAGGAGGACCATAAATAAAAGAAATACAGAAATAATAAAATCAATATAGCAAAACAATAATAACATAGATGACATGACAAGCAATCATGGGCTAACTTTTTCAGTCTTCTAAGTCAAAGATATCCAGTTTCAAGTGGCCCAAGGGCTGCAGCAAATAGAATTGTGATTGTGTGGCATCATAAAGTAATTGGTGTGCAACTTTATCCATGATTTGCAATAGATACAAACCACGTGCTTGTTTGTATAATTATCGCTTGTCTCCGTCAGCACCTATATTTTGATTTTGTGGACTTCATTCGAAAAAGCTGTTTTCGCAAAGACAAGTGTTTCCCAACATTTATCAGCTCGTTATAGGATCTATGTTTCGCAAGTTGGGGTAATGTTTTCCTGGGAATAACTCTCTCCTATTTTGGTGCCTTCCTGGTAAAATTCTAACTGCAGATCACGTAAATCCAGCCCTAGATCTGCTCTTCTTACCTTCACAACAGAAATAGTGCGGTTGAGCAAAAACTGACAATTGTATGGCTTTATTTTATATCACTTAAATATGAATCTTTCTTAAAATTTTTCATTTCCTCAAAGAGCACTCTACAGAGAGAAAAATTAAAAATTATGTTCTTCTAGTGAAGCTTAAATTTATTTTGAAATCCTTTGATGTGACCATATAATCGATCTTTTGTTGCTTTCCTCCTAGCTTCAAATTTAATTCGTTAAGGTCAGATGCCAGGTTTGTTAAATGCTGCGTGGAATAGAAATGCATCTACAATTTGATTTTTCCTTTCGGTAGTGTCACCCTTCACTTCATTTTTAAGGTAAACATGTATCGAACAAAGAAAGGCTGCAAATAATACAGCTCTTGATCAATGTGAAGTAACAAATCTCCATATATAGCACATGCTTTGGCCAAAACACCATGAAACTTTCTGTGAGTTAAAGCACGATTACTCTTTCTTACAATATCAATTAGCAACCACTTTCGCGACATTCATTGACAGCATTGATTTTCCACACAGAGTTTTCTTTTATGAGTCCTACAAATCTATCCTCAGTTCCCAGATCCATTAGTGGCTACTGCCACTAATTCCTGTACTCAAAAACATTTATCGAATGCTCCACAACCCGATATCACCTTGTTTACTGCTCAAGAAACATCCGTGCCCTTGGTTCTACCACGGAGAAGAATAAAATCAAGCATCTCCTCCATGATACCGAAATCATCTAGAATAGCTCGAACAAAAATCACAAGCTGGCTGATGCCGGATAGGCAAGTGCCCCAGGAAGAGTGAAAAATACTTAAATTTTTGCATTATGTCATACAGTTTTTGGATACATATTGATTAATGTGGTCTACATATCTTGCAATTCTTTAATCCGACACTGAAATATGAATTGTTTTGCCATTGAATATGATCTTTATAAAACGATTATTCTTCTCGCTGTAAATAATAAATAATTATACCTTTATACGTACACTCGGTACGACTTAATCTTCGAACAATTTTAGTGAGTTACCTTACTAAAATCGTTCGAAGATTAAGTCGTACCGAGTGTACGTATACGTTTATATCCCAACAGCGAATGGTAGTTCAATCAAAGTACCGGTCTAGCGAGAGAGAAGTAGGCAATGAGTAAAGTAACTTTTGCAAAATATTGTATAATTGTTATATAAAATCGAAGATATATTTTGGGATAGCACACTTTCCAGTCAGTTTAGTTTCTTAGGTTTTCTTTCAAAGATAACTAAAACTATAAAACGATTTTCTTGTAATGTTGATTAATGTATATTATTATAAAACTCATCCGCAGTAATAAGTGAAACGTGCTTTAAACTAATTATAAGATTATACTGCGTAGATAAATTTCCTAAAATTAATTACTTCAGAGAGCAGTTGTGGTTATCCGAGCTCGATTACGAAATAAGTTTAATATTAACTGGAGCGGTCGTAAAATTTAATTTTTTGACAAGCATGCCGTGGTACAAAGCGCAATCACAAATTAATTCGGAGGATTTTAGCGTCGTCGTAAAAAGTTTAGAATCGCGATAATATCGAAGCGATATCCTTTTTTGCTATCTCATTGTTCGTGAAGTCGCGCAACAAAATAGCCATGTTAGCGCAGTTACCCATCGTAAAACGAAGTACAAAGAAAGCGCTCTTGCTTCCCTCGGTTTCCATTTACTTGTAATTGAGGTTATGACTGCGACTCAAGAGGGGTTGCTTGGAAAATAGAAACAATTAGTGTATAATAAGAAAATCAGGTATTTATGTACATTTACACAATTTAAACGACAGGGATAGACAAAGAAAGTATAATTACTTCAAGGATGAACTAATTGTGGTTTGGTTGTCACAATAGGGAAAAATATATTCACGTAATGGATGAAAAAACGTTCGCCTGATATTTCACCTCACGAAGACAACAGTTAGGGAGAAAACACACGCAAACCGATGCGGTGACGTGAAATGAAATGTCCGCTATGCATACACGAAAAGTGCACGCATACCTCTCCTAAAAGGTGGAATTTTTACCCTAGAGAACGGTATAGCTACCATCTACATGACGGTATGCAAATAACTGGACGTCTCACAATTTATTTCCTCCTACTATACGGTTCAACCACCTCAATTATTCTTTTAAAATATATTTATTTAGTATTGCATTGCGATAATTTTATAGAGTTTGTACTTTTTTGTATTAATAGATAATTAAGTTACAGGCTCATATGTCAGTTTAATAGTATATAAAACAAAATTAATTAAAAAACGTTTAAATTTCTCATTCATTCTCAAACTCTATACTCGTTATTTATTATTTATTTATTTATTAAATTTGTGGAATCGTAAGCTTTATATCAAAACAATGATGATCTTCCATCACTATGTGATCGAAATCTTTATGAATATTGCTTTCTTTCCCTTTACTATTCGTATGTTTATACGTTCTTCTTTACTATAATAATTTGATAATGTAAGACTATGTCTGTTGTAATCAAAACATTACAAACTTGTTAAGCTTTTTGATTCCTTTTCATAAAAGAGCTTTATCGGTTGATCGAAATAAAGAAGAGAAAGAAATAAACAAATTTCTTGTAGTATGACTAAATTTTGTGCAGAAAATACATTGTCTATTGTAAATACCTCTTTCCTCCTCTTTACCTGTTGCTCCAACCTAATATTCTTAGCGATCCTTAGAATTCATTTAGGTGCAGTGGTATTGAGCTTCTCTGTTATTAGAGGCGCCTTCGCTGGATGTTGAATTTTGCTCTATCCTCAGTGGCCTCTGTTTCAAGTTCGCAGAATTGACATATGCCTGGAACAGTTTTGCCCATATTTCTTAGCCGATATTTACAGTACTGTCGACCGTCCTAGGGTCAGTCGATGTCATCCGAAAGCGTATGCAATAAACCACAGACGCGTTCAGTAAGCAACGTAAAACAAGGTTCTATGGAAAATCAGGATAAAGGGAAACTTAAGGCAATAAACTCTCAAAACGATCTCCAAGCTGAAATGAACAATTCAGAACAACAATACATAGTAGTATAATAAATACCTACATACAAAGGAGCGATACTGTCAAATTGACAGCAAGAAACTGAACCTGTATGTGAACGCGTCTGTGGTGGTGCATATCCGTTCGGATGACATCGACTGACCCTAGGACGGTCGACCGTACTGTATATACAGGCTAACAACTTGAACTATGAAAGCCTATTGATAGGAGAGGGTGGTGGGAGTTCAAATTAAATGTATCCCTGTTACTATTGTCAACTTTTTATATGACAGGAATGTCAGTGGTCATGTCAAATACTTTACCCACTTTACCGAACCATCAACCTTTATCCCAGGAATACACAATTAATGAAGAAGTGCAAATTATAAAGTGGTTTTATAATTTGCCATTGTATTTGACATAACCACTGACATTCCTGTCATACAAACAGTTGACAATACTAAAATTGATACATTTAATTTTACCTCCCACTACCTTCCCCTTTCGCTTTCGTAGTTGAAGTTGTTATCCTGTATATATGTAGGTATATCTTCGAGCGTAGTGACTAGATTGAAGCCCCGTCACTGTCGGCTTTCTATGATTAAGTAGCTTCCTATTCTATTGGGTAGAAAGTTTTTAATTTCTTCGCTTGAATGTGTCCAGCCACTGTACCTTGCTTTCCAATATAAAACTTACTTTTTAAGTTAGCTTGTGGAGATGCCGGGAAAAGGTTCAGGTCCAATGAAATGCCTATTGTCTCTCTATTTAGTAAATTCATCTGCCTTCTCATTTCCTATACCGTTGAAGTGCTTTGGTGCCTATATCAGGCATACCCTGTTATAAAAATAACAGATGGCTAAAAAGTCAGCTGTATAAAAATGCGTAGACACTCCTAGCTGCTCTCATGCCTTTCTGTAAATATTATCTGATGCATAGATCTATAGTGTGTAATTTTGCCTTAAATATTGTTTGGTATAGCGATAAGGTTTTGGCGAGAGAGAGAACTTGGATCGTGCACTCTAACTTTCACCCTTTCACTCACTTTACATCTTTGTGTACATCAGTGATTCAATTTAAAATTTTAGTCTAACAAAATTTTATTCCTCACTACTTAGAAGGAGAATCACAGAATGACCGTCCAATACTCCACTACAGTTGGCAGTAATACTGTCTGGTGGTTTATCTAGTGATTTGATCTCGTTCTAGAGCTCTGGTACAATTTTTAGATGGCCGATTAAGTTGTTCTCTTCCAAAAATTACTATAATGTTTGTCGGTATGCGTTGAAAACGGCAGGTCCTTTGATTGAGAACTGTAATTCTTACAGACAAAATTAATTAGACGGTGGATATTTTTCCTATTTTAAATTCATATGGGACAGTTAAGCAAGCTCACCGACCGTGGTAGGTATATTTATACACAACACGACTGCATACTAACTTGCCATTCAAGGTTGCTCTCGTACTTACCGCTAGCTGGTCGATGGGAAACCCAGTAACGCTTGGAATATCACCCGCTATGTATGTGGTACACTTATGGCATATTTGCTTATAATAAGAAAGTGCGATCATCCATATAGAAACTTACTTATTTGCTTAAAATGTACAATAGGTAGAATAAAATTGCCATCCTGATTATCTACAACAAAAGTGTTATTTGTAAAAAAAAGAGGAAAGTAATAAAATACGAGGGAGCGTTTTTATATTCGTGGAATGAGCGGGTTGTAGGGGGGTGATTAGGCGCATTGGGGGCGTGGCCTGTGCAGCGACTCATAATTAGTATAAATACGAAGTTTCATTGTTATTAGACAGTTAGTCTTTGAGCTATCGTCAACCAAGTAACATAATCAGGAGTGAAAAGTGAAATATGGCAAAAATCGAATATCGTGCCGTTATAAAGTTCCTTACCAGGCAAGGAAAATCAGTCGCGACCATAATGAATGAGATGTCGTTGGTTTACGGCGATTCTTGTCCAGGAAAAACCATGGTGTACAAGTGGCATAGTTTATTTAAACAAGGAAGGGAATCCCTTGAAGACGACCCGAGGCCGGGCAGGAGCATTGAGGTGACCACGCCAGCACTTATCCAAAAAGTTGAAAAAATTGTACTCGAAGATGCTCGACTAAAGAAGAAACAACTCGCAGAAATGGTTGGAGTATCCGATACAACAATTTTTAAAATCCTAGACGATCATCTCGGCATGTCTCAGGTCAGCGCAAGATGGGTGCCGAGAATGCTCACGCCGCCGCAAAAACAACAGCGCGTAGAGTGTTCGCGTGCATTTTTGGACCTCTGTAATGAAGACAAGGATGGTGTATTGAGTCGAATTGTTACTAGAGACGAAACTTGGGTTCATCATTATTAATCTGAGTCCAAACAGGACCTCATGCAGTGGCATGAAAAGGGCACAGCACCTCCCAAGAAATTTAAAGTGTCACAATCAGCTGGGAAACTCATGGCAACGGTATTTTGGGACTCGGAAGGAATATTGTTGATTGATTATAAAGATAAAGGTGTTTCTATAACCGGAGAATATTACGCTTCAATATTAGAGCGACTAAAAGAAGCCATTAAAGAGAAAAGACGGGGAAAATTGACGAAAGGTGTGCTGCTTTTGCACGACAACGCGCCCGTCCACAAGCGCCGCGTTGCGTTAGCTGCCCTGCATAAGGTGGGCTTCGAAATTGTGAATCACCCACCCTACAGTCCAGACCTGGCCCCGAGTGATTATTACCTGTTTCCGAAAATGAAAAAGGAGCTGCGGGGTAAAAAATTTACTGCCGATGATGAAGTCAAGGAGGCAGTTTCGGCGTATTTTGCAGATAAAAAGAAATCATTTTTTTATGAGGGTATAAATAAATTAATTGAAAGATGTGAAAAAATGTATTCGTCTTGCAGGTGAATATATTGAAAAAGAAAAATAATTTGGTTTTTTGATTTCCACCCCTTATCTCCCATTCCGCGAATATAAAAACGCTCCCTCGTAGTAAGTTTAATGTACAGAATACGGAATACATTGGACAGACTAAACAAAGTCTCAGAGGTTGGAAGTGTGTATATGTGATAAATTTTTATTATGTAAAATAGTGCGTCTTTTTTATCTTTCTCTATTTTTTTTCACTTATGTACTATAAATACACTTTCGTTTTAATTTAATAATTATTTCTATAATAAGCCTTGTGCCATATTTCCATTGAACTCACTCCTTCCTTCTTTTTTTGCGAATATTTTTGTGTATTTGACCAAGGTTAATGTTAATAATTAATTGATATAAATAAAAATTATTGTTGTATGTTAATTTTTGTATTTTCTTAAATGTTATAAAAATGTTGTAACGAATTATTCAATCCTAATTCGTATAGTAACTTATTCAAATTTACAATTTGCGTAATTGTGAGGGACGTTCTTGCCACTCCATCGTGTAGAGATTTATAACGTTAAATATTTTACCATATGTTAGCATTTCCTATGACCGGATGGATTTGAACTTAAATCTAAATTAATATACTACATCTACAAAACACAGATTCGTTTTGATTTCACTTTGTAATATTTATATAGGTTAAAAGCAACTTATGGCAATGAAATTACGTCAGCTATCGTCAAAATCTTCTGCTGTTAACATATTCATTGCCATTTTAATTATCAAGTATGAGCGTTATGGGAACGTGAGATAGTACAGGCACCCCAATTCAATTAAAATACTAATTTACAGGAGGAACATTTTGGAATCTTTGAGCTATCGCATTTAACCACCCTCCCATGAATAACATAAATTAATGTAGAATGCAACAGTATGTCGCATAAAGCAAATACATTTACATATACTCCTTTGAATAGATTTATAAAAAAAGCTTCTATACATCATGGATATGCATTTATATACCTAATAATTATGTTTCCACTGTGTACAGAATGAGTAAGGGTGTAACTTTTAAATGAGGAAACAAAGTCGAGAATGTAGGGCAATAATGGTAATTTAATAAACATGAATTTCCTTATACGTATTTATCAAGTGATGGGGAACATAAAATTGAATTAAGGCATAAAATAAAAGGGCTGCACCCAAGAAAAGGTAGCTTAACCTTGTTCTATTTAGTATAGTATAGAAACAAGGAAACTGAGAGTTTATTATATTTGATGGATGACCAAATGTTCTACGGCATAATTGCATAAATTTTCATTTATTTGTTCAAAATTGTAATAACTTCTTGATTCTATAAAGTTAATAATTAGGCAGAGAAGAATATTTTCGTCAATTTTTCCTAGATTTCATTTCCACGAAAGAATTTATAATACTCTTTCTTATTACACTGTCTTTGATCAATTTACGTTAAATATACTAGTTTTAATCTTATCGGTTGCTTTAAAGTTCGTACCGTAAATACTAAATGAAAACACTTAGATTCTCAAATGGGGTAATTACTTTGACATAACGAATTAATATTTATGCGAAGTAAAACTGTTTCGAATACATTTAATGTATCAATGCAGTTTCACAATCAAAGTTGTTGGAAAGCGAAGAGTAAACGGAATCTAGTCATACTTCGTAAACTCCTTTTTAAATTGATTGTGTTTTGTTTTATTTTTGGAAATATTTTCAGGCGAGACTGTTAGCTTTGCATGGCGATTGAGACGAGATAGGAGTTTCAAGTTTGTTTATCGTCTTAAGTTAATTATATCTGGTTGCTTGTGGAAATTTCTGCCTTCGATTTTCTGCTGTTTTACATCTTTATAAGATTTTCCTTCAATTTGTCGTTTTGGGACGTAATGTGGAGCACAGAATTAATTTCTAAAATAAACTTCTAGGTAGGCTAACATGCACACATTGACTTATTTACCATTTTTTTACATTAAAAAGGACGAAGATACTAGTACAAGAAACTAATACTTGTTGGAAAAATACTTGGAAAATATATCGAAGAGTAGATTTAAATTCTTCTTTTCAAAACCCTGTTTCTCGTGGAAATTATAATGTTCCTTTTCATGTTCATAGGGTGGTTGGAGTAGTGGTTTATATATCTTCCTGATGAGGTCGGTTTTAAATACCAATCAAGAATAATCCCTTGGTCAGGTTTTCTAATTACCAGAGTATCGAGGAAGGGGACAGAGTTGTTAGTTTCACATTCTATAGTGAATCTTAAATTGTGATGGAAAGAATTGAAAACATCCAAAATGGTATCAGTTCTAGTGCCAGAAACGGCCGTGATATCGTCTACATATTTATATATAAAGGGTAACTCGAAGTCCAGTTTTGGAAGGCAGGATAAGAGTAGTTCATCCATAACAATGCAGGCGAGAATTGGACTTAATGGATTCCCCATCGGAGTACCAAAGGTTTGTTGGTAATATTTACCATCAAAGGTAAAACAAGCTGATTGAAAAAAGAATCTAAGTATACCCAACAAAGTGGATTTCTCCATGGTAGTATTTTGACTAACTCTATGCTATTCTTTATCCAAGATATCAAGCACCAATTAAAGAGGGATATTAGTGAACAGGGAGACAACGTCTAAAGAGATCACAACAAAATGAAAAGGGATGAATTTATGTTTCATCGCATCCGCAAACGCAAAAGAATCGGTAATATTATAAGTTGTCCAATTAGAAAAGGAAGCAGGTAAAATGGAAGCAATAAATGAAGATAATTGATATGTAGGAGAACCCACGAAAGATACAATAGGTCTCACAGGGTAACCGGCCTTATGAACCTTAACAAGGGAGTAAAATTTGGGACAGATGCCATTATAGCAAGTAAGATGATTCTGAGTCAAATCATCAATGTGACCGGAACGTTTAAGATCTCTAACAATACTGTTATTCTTGTATTGAATAGAAGAGGTAGGATCCTTTCCTGTCAGTTAAGGTTGGCCACTTGGCGTTTAGTGATATTCGCAACACTACATCCCCCACTTCAAATGAGGTCTTCATTCTAGAAAATATTTACTTGATTATAATAGATTTTTAAGAAAATCATTTATTTTAGTCAAGTAAACATACTTTTTTGATTTTAATATATTTTCTATTGGCAAGAAAATATTTATTTGTTTCAAATAAATATATTCAAAGAAGTCTACATCTTTGGCCCAAGAATACGTTTTTATGTGTGTGGTCACCAAAAATTTTAATTCTTATTTTACGCAAGATTTACCAACTTAAGGTCTATCATAAATATGAAAATCGGAATCTACTGAAAATTTTGCATATTTTACATCGGACAACTTTTTGTATTTTATCCAATAAGGGGAAGGGTGGAAGGGAAGCTTTGCACTGAATGAATGCTTATAACTCCGGTTCTGTTAAACCGAATTTTGCAAGCGTAATCTCGTCGAAAACAGCATTACTCGTCCAATCTAATGCTTACAAATTGGAACCGATCTAATAAGTGACATAATGCTAGAGGGCTGTATTTAATTTTTCTCGGGAATTTTGTTTGTTTTTTCGAAAATACTAAATGGAAACATACATTTTTGAGAAAAAATTAAAAAGTAGGTTAAATTACCAACAAATCAGCGAAAACCGGGTGTCGCTATCTTTTACCAATCTGAAGATATCTTCAGAAACGTTTTCTATTGTGCAACCAATGGTTGCAAAAATATATTCTAAGCTTACAAATGTAGGACATGTTAGAGAGTTATCTAATGGCAGTCGATGAAAGCTAGCTACACAGGATACTCCGCCTATCTTGGTTGTCTAACCTTGGACAGCTGATCGATACTTAAGCCTGTTTTACTTTATCAAATTTGTTGGACCAACTTTGTTTGAAAATATTTCTAGTACATAGTAATGAAGTTATAGATTGAGATAATGTAAAACAGACTTTGGACTTATTAAGAGATCAGATATTCGTACGTTAGCCACAATGTTTCCTATAAGACTATGCCAAATTTCCAAAGCCTGATAGGCAATACCTTACAAGAATACTTGAAAACTGGTGGATTGGTAGAGGAGGAAGCATTTAATGACTGCATTGCTTCATTGATTTGAACCTATTTAATTTTTTTGTAGAGACATTTTAAAAGCGTTCGCTATCTAGAAATAAATTCGAAAATTTAAATGCACTACAGCTCGGATACAGGATCAAATAAGCTACATCACAAATCACCATGTAAATAATGTAGTACAATACTTGCAAAGCGGTGGCAATAATGGTAAAAAGCATCAATAATGTTATTAACAATTTTCTAGTTGATAGAACCGAGAAGCGTTATTAGTTTGCCATTCTTAACTGCAATTTTGACTTACAGATTGTATCCATTTATATTATCAAAAAAATGTTCATCTTATTCATGAAATGCTCTTACTTACTTAGTTTAGTATTTTTTTTAACGAGTGAATATACTTGGAATGTAAAACTTCTTTCAACTATAGTAGCAATTGTAATATTTTAATCGCAAATATAAAACCATTACAAAATAGGGGAACGTATGGTTTATCACTATAGAATATCTTAGATAATAAGCAATTTTTGTAATGAATGTCGGTCCTTTTTAATTAACTTGACTAATCCACTACATACATTTTTAGTAAATTGTTTGGTGCCACGGAAGTGTGAAAAGATTTTCAATTTCTGTATTCAATTAAAGAACTTACGAAGAAAATTGTATTTCTCTACCTACAGTGAAAAAAGAAAACCATGCGTGAAAGAAAGCAGCTTGTCATCCCAGCACACGCACGATTAGAGAAACACATGATATTCTTTCAGATGATCATTTGTCCTGTTTCCCCAGCTGGCTATTGTATTATTAACGACGAGTGTAATTTTAGTGAGACACTACAAATATAAATGGGTCTGTTTCCCATTGCATGCTCGGCTATAAAGATGATATACCCTTGAATACATGAAAGCCATACTTGCCCCTGTGTTCTGTTATAATTATAAGAGGAAATTACACATGCGTCACGGGTGTGTGTTTGCCGTACCGGAATTACCTGAGATATGCTAAATTACAAACAATCCCTTGTGCAGAAATGTAATTCGTTGTGTATACACAAGTATTTGGCATATAATTTGCGTGTTTGTACTGTAAACCTAATGTAATTTCAATAAAAATTGTTTTGTGAAATTCTACGTACAGTCGTTACATATATACGGAGCAACCGGCATGCAAGAAAGCATACCTCCGTTTAATTAATTATGCTAATAAGATATTTCCGTGTTACATAAATTCACATTTTAGTAATAAATATATCCTCCTCATAGTTTTTTAATTAGTTTATGAATATAATTATAAATTGTCATTGTAAGCATTGATGTATACTTCAACTTACACACTCAGATTTATAGTAGCAACGGATATTTCCCGAATGTGACTAACGAGAAGTATCTACTGTTAGTAGAACCCTTCCATTCTGATATTGTTAACGACTTCTAGAATTAATTTAGGTGTCACGGCTTTCATTGTGACTGCTACAAACGCTTTCTCTAGATACTGAAACCTTTGGCCTACCTCGTGCTTCACAATTAGAAAGTATACAGTTCAGCGGTCTCAGTACTAAGTTCGCAATCTGTCTTGATCTGCTTTACCCATCTTTTTAGGATGGTGTCTTGGTTTCTACAATCAAGTAGCTTCTTCCACCTGTTTGGCCAGAAGTTAGAAAGAAGTGTAGATTAAATTCATAGAATTAGTTGAATACTTCAGCAACTGTAACTGTACTGACATCTTTAATTAATTTGTAATACTTTGAAAAGTTATTAGAATAGAGTCTTGACGTTCTTCCATCAAAAGTTGGAGGTTTGACTTTTATCTTTGCAGTTGCTGCTATCTCCTGTGATAATCCTATTGACGCGCTCATACGTACATACTGGCTAGGTGCTGTCACTAGAAACTGACACATGAACAGTATCTCCCCAGTATTATGGCTCCTTGCTAATCTTTCTCTCAAAATTTTCAACGGCTTCTTCTAACGCGCTGACATTTCTGTTAATTTTGACTTCTATCCAGCAAGGCTCCTATCGCTTTGCTTGTCTTTTGTAGCTTAAGATCGTGTCGACTGTGGTACAATAACCAACAAAATCGCAGAAATCCTGACAGTTGAACATTTGTGTAGAAGTTTAAGGTTAAACTCAGTTGAACTAATTATACTCTTTTACAGCCATTTATATTACCAGGGATCAGGGATCAAAAAGTAAATTCTTCTTTCTATACAAAAATGAGAATTGAATAAAGGAAGTATAGTGAACTTTAATTCGTGATTTAAATAGAAAATTGGTACAAAATACAAGGGAATACAAGAATATTATATTGCATCCGCAATCTGCTGTTTGACAACATATGGATTATACTTCAATACTATTCCGATAAGCAACTGGTCTATTCTAATATAAGTATATGATATGCTGTAAGTAATCTAATTTGCAGAAAAAAACAAAAGCATGATGATATCAAAATACATTTGCGGAATTGCCTCTAAGGGAGTTCACATCATGTTGATTTATTAATGAAGTACTATTGCTGTGGTTATCCGTGAGTACATATGTAATAGTCGATGTTGAGAGATATTTCTCAATAGCCTGCCCGATGTAGAAGGGAGGTGTACGTTGTCTGTACTTGTAAACCATTTGCAGCAAGTGGCAAGCACCTAGGAGTCCAAAATTTACCAAAATTTATAGAATATATTATAACAGTTAACTTGTTCAAACTTATTGTAAGTTTTAACAACTTCAAAGCACACAAAATTCACACAACAATCTAAACCGTAAGCACGAGAATCAAGTGCGTTTAGAAACACTTTATAACGAAAAATATAGGTATTAATATGGACAACTTTTGAACATCCTTATATATTGACAATGAATAATGAAGTCATATATGTAACGAACACCAATGGTCTTTGTTCGTGAATACTGGCTTGATACAGAAAAGAATGTTTTTTTAAGTCTTTTAACATCTTCCAAACTCATACTGCTGTAGCATTTAACATCACTTAATACTGAATAAACAAAAACATCTAAGGTATTACCCTTAATCGTTTCCAGCTTACGCGTTTTGCTAGCGAAGAGGGAAAATCCACATTATGATACACGCTTACATATTTAAATTAAAGTACTTAGTTAAATTTGTATTTCAACTTAACTTGTTTTTTCTTTTGTTTAAATAAAATTTTATAGTTAATTGTCTATTTTTCATTAAATAATTTTAAATTTAACTTGTAGCGTACTACGACTATACTAAAATTAAATCCGATAAATTACTTATACAAAAAAAATAAGTGCAATTATCCAGCCTTGGTATCCTGCTACATTCATTAAATTTATATGAGTTCAGAACAGATTTCCTTATTTTGTTCTTGTGTTCATTATTTGTGTATTTGATACGATATCATTATTTGGCTCTTCTGCTCAATCTGCAGACCCGGATTCACGAACCTTGAGTGTTTATTTAATCTGTGTTTTTATTTTTCTTGTAAAATTGGAGTGTATTTTATGTTTTCCCAATTCAAGTGTACAGGATTTTATTGCAAGCGGATGTACTTGTAGTATATTTTTAATAACAGCATCCAAATTCGACAGTGATGTCGGTTCATTAGGCAGAAGATCAATGAGAAGTGTTTATAAATATATTTACATTAGAATGATTGTAAATGCCTCTTATAATTTGTAAGAGACAATATTATTATAAAGCCCCAAATTGCTAATCTGGTAAAATAAATTTCTTTACGTATGTTGCTCATTACACTACTAGAAACAGAAATCCTTGATTGTGAAAATGATATTTTGGAAATGCTTGTGTTTATAATAGAACGGGGATGACACGTTATTCAAAGGTTTGACGTTGTTGGACAATATTGTGAGTGCTTTCGGGTTTTGACCCCATCACAGTAGTCAGAGTAACCGTGAGCTTCTGGAGCCCCTACCAGACACCTGAAGAAGCCACTTTACACATTAGCGATGAAACGTCGAGTTTAGTAGAGTTTCTGCTTTCTAGTTTTATTTTATTATTCCAAAATGAAAATCCAGGAGCCCATATAATTGAGACTCGAACCGTTAAAGCCTTCGTCATAATTTATGTTTGGATAATACATATAAAATTGTTTCTATTTTACGGTTAGTAACATTTTCTTATCTACAATTTACGCCGAAGTAAATAAGAATGCCAAGAGCATAAAATAAACGATATTACATATGAAACCGTATGAGGTTTAAAAATCAATCGATAACAAAACGATGTCTCAAAATGATACACATTATCATCACCTATTGCCTAAGAACTAAATTCTTTAAAACACAGATGAGAATACAATCACTAGTATTAATTTTGCGCAATTACTAATCAATGCTAGATAACCCCAAAGTGCTTAAATATTAATGCACTTCATGTGAACGCTAATTCAACGAGATACCTAGACCGCTACGGCAAACTCGCGTGTGTATATCTAGCGATTTCAACACTAACTCGTTACTTAAATTGATTGTAGTTAATGTGTTAACGAATTAGTCAATCGCGATCGAATAAATATTTGAATTGATTTCAAGTGGATAAATACGTACCGCAACTTGTTGCAGGATGCTTAAATTGGTTGATTAGATCGTAAATTGTAAACTTGCAATTTATGCGGGAAAGCTTCTGCAAATAATATATGAGAGACGAGAGGTACTTACACAATCCCTTTCCTTATATATAATTGTACACGTACGATAACAATTATGTGGCACCTTATTTCCATTTCCATTTTTCACTTGGGATAGTATCGTTGAAAGAATATATCTTTAAAATATTTCACAGATAATACCATAAATATTACCCCTTTAATAAATAAATCATCCCTCCCAATTTCATGGTCAAAATCTCTTCACCAATAAGAAGAAATGAATTAATTGTAGTATTTTACGGTGGTGAAAATTAGCGCTATATTTATTCGAGATGAGTGTACAACCCGTGTATTCTAATATAGGCAATGGAATGGATAATATTTTATTAAAAAAACCTACTTGATTAATTAATAATGTAGTAGTAGTAGTTCGTAGTCTGGATATTTATGGATACAACTAATGCATCTGCCCGTAAAAACTGTTCAACTCAGAGTGAGGTCTAAAAGTTAGTGCATATGCATATCTATGATTAAGTCCTAGTTTGCATTAAGCCATACCTACAATACATACGGTCCCAAATAAGTGTAAATACAAAGATAACACGGAAAAGCGTACTTGATGCCCAGATATTTTATTCAGGACGATACACGTTGATAAGAGATCATAATTCTCGCTATTAAACTTATCAAACACAGTGTGGACGAATTTAAACGACTTTTGATAATAATTTCTAGCTCGCTTAAGAATAGACAAAGCCTTTCAATGGCGGACTTAACCTTTAAGGTCTTTCGTCTGGTGTGGCTTTTCATATACAATAGAAACGGAACAATGTTCTGCTGTTGCATCAACACCAAACTGGGATAAATATTTGATTGCTTCTTAGAAGTCCAAACAGTCTAGTTTTGCACTTCTAATACTTTTCATCTGAGGGATTCGTAGGGGATGAAACATTTAGGAGGAAGAAAATAGTATATGCAATGTACTTAGTAAATATATTATCATGTAAATATTACGGTTGAGTATATATTTAGACAAAAGAGGAAAACTCATATTGTGTACTAGTTGCAGTAATTTCAAGTCTTAAATGAGTTTACCAGAGCTGATCAAGTTTTAAAAACTAGGTCAATAACTATGTAAGACAGCGTTTCTTAAACTGTGTTCCGCGGAACCCTGGGGTGCCGTGGAGATCACTCAGGGGTTCCGCGAAAGTTATGTGCTGTTTTTATAACATTCAAGGAAGTAACATAAAAAAATAATAAAAAATTAACGGCACAACTAAATTCCCTCAGTTATAAGAATGCTCTTGATGAGGTCATCAAAATCATTAACTTCATAAAATCTCGACCGCTAAATAATTCAAAATACTCTGTGAGGAGATTGGAAGTCTACATACATCTCTTCATTTACATAGATACTGAAGTCAGATAGTTATCTCGAGGAAAGATACTAACCCGTTTTCTTGACTTAAGGGACGAGGTGCGTGCTTTTTTTTAGAACACAATTTTGAATTGAAAGGTCGATTATTTGATAGAAATTGGTTACTTAAAATTGCCTATTTAAGCGACATTTTTACAAAGATAAATAAACTTAATTTAATCCTTCAGGGTAAACAAGTAAATGTATTTATTGCCCACGAAAAAATTCTTGCTTTCAAGAAAAAAATAGAATTTTGGACAATTTGTATGAGCTCCATCGAGTTTGATTGTTTTCCAACAATAAAAGGCTTTTTAGAAGAAGAAGGGGTTGAAATGGCAGAGACATTTATTGAAGAAATTATTCAACATCTGAAAGGATTGACTGAAGCTTTTAATAAATATTTTCCAAATGAACAGCAGATTAAATATCAAAATGAATTGTGGATTAAAACCCATGTATTTTCACTGCACGACCTTCGACCATGTCAAGGGAACAATACGAAAGTTTTATTGAAATGACATCTGATTCATCATTGCAAAATAAATTTAAATTAATGCCATTAACGGAATTCTGGTGCAGTATAAAAGATGAATATCCTCAATTGTCGCAAAAGGCCGTGTTGGTGCTTTTACCATTTGTAACCACATACACCTGTTGATTTCAGATATAGGATAAATAACGGCGCGAAGGGGCAAGGGGTACGAAGAAGTGGGGGCGCGTACGAGTCTCACTATCACAGTCTAGTCTCGTCTAGTCTACAGCGCTGTGATAGACTCATACGCGATCCAACTTCTTCGTACCTCTTGACCCTTCACGCCGTTATTTATCCTATATCTGAAATCAACCGGTATGTGCGAAACGGGGTTCTCAGCTTATTTGTCGACAAAAATTAAATACCGGAACAGACTTAATGCCGAACCTGACATAAGAACTCAACTTTCATCAATTAAGCCTAATATCAAGTATATATGTGATAATAAAAGGCAATATCACTCATCCCATTAAAATTAAAATTTAAGAGTCCTGTAAATGTAAATTTAAGTTGTTTTAAGAACCTTTGTGTTAATTTTGAATTACTTCTTGAAGAAAATAAATAGTTTTTGAAATAATTGTCATTTTTGCTGCATATACTATATTTACAGAATGTTACCTACATCAAAAGTATACTATTGAAACAAATCAGGGGTTCCACAATAAATGTAACTACTAAGAAGGGTTCCACTTATCAAAAAGATTGAGAAACGCTGATCTAAGAAGTATAAACAAAATAAAAACTAGTTTTAAAAAAACATCAATAGTAATTAATTGTAACAATCACTCAATTATATTAGAATTATCCATTTTAACGGCACAAAAATTGGGAGGGATGGGAGCGTTAAATAACAAACTCTACGTGGAAAGTTGCACATTTTTGTAGACGCAATATTTTAAACTTTTTCTTTTGTATTGGCTTCGTACCCGGAGCATCTTAAGTTGAAAAACAAAATTATTTTAAACATGTTTTAACATCTTCCAAGTTACCGGTGGTAAGGGGCTGAAATATTAGGATATTATCCAACCTTCTGCAGCATTTGACATCGTCCAATACTGTGTTAAAAAAAAACCACCAATAGTACCGTTTGCTGCTTCAACGTTTGCTAGCGAAGAAAGAAACCATACATTCACACAAATTTACATACCTAAATTAGCTAATTAATTTTAAATTGTGATTTAACTTTTCTATTGATATTTTCTGAGTAAGATTAGATACTAATATATGTCAACAAAACGAGAACAAATTAAAAATCAATGATCCAGAACACGAGTAATTATGTTTTCGTGAAAATAATAGAGGTAATTACACATTATGTGAAATTTATCATTTTCTTTTCACAATTACATTGCTAACTTGATTTTTATTTAATCATCAATAAACTGTATTAAATTGTAAAGCGTTACATTATTTTGCGTTTACATAGTTATGGGTAGAATAACTGTTTAATCAGCCATTAAATTTTGACTGGTACAATTGAGTATGTCAAGGAATATCAATCCATTTAATAATAATATTTTCGTATTCTTTTACCCAATACATTATACACATCTTTTCCGAATATCGTGAATGTATATTCAGAAAATGATGTCGTGATTGGTTTTATGTTTAATAAATTATTCAGTGGAAACACGTAACCGCTAATACCGCAAACTTACTACCTTCGAATAACGAGCGCAACAATAAGCAACTTACTTAAACATGAATCGTTTTACATGCAGGAAAAGGACGAAATGGGGAGAATTGTTGTAGCAGCGATGGTCCGGGCGGATTTCTCTTTCAAACTGAAAATTCCGGTCGTTGCTCCGTACATTTGATTGTTCGTGGCCCGTCGGTCTCCCAAAGCATCCTACTGAAATGCTAATTTATAATTTAGACTCGCTATGTTCTTTGTAAATGTCCCACGTTAAGTAAATGATTTAGAGAATACGAACCAGTTTCGAAAAAGAGATCATCCAGATGTTTTCCTTTCCTTATAATATAAAAGACCCATTTAAATTTGAATTATATATACATATATAAATAATAATAGCATTTATTATATTGTACGAGTACAATAACATCTAAATAAGTACTAATTTTCCTTGTATTTGGAACAGAAGCGACTTAAATGGTGTGTTTACCAACATTGAAATTATTATGCTGGACCTTAACCTTCTTTATAATAGTCAAATATGTAGAGTAATCTACACGTATTTTTATATAGCATGGATAGTATGTTTATGGATAAACAAATCAAAAACATAATTCTATTTTTAGGCTAGCACAAGCTTTTCATTATTCCATACAGATGTTTGTATTATAGGATATTGTAACCGGATAACGGTTTAAGCTAAGCTATGAAGACTAATATGAACATACAGGACTTGGCAGTTTTGAAAATCTTAACCTTAAAAGTTAGTATGAAAACAAAGGAAAAGTATTATTTGCTGAAGTAATATCAAAACGTGATAGAGCAGATTCGCTTGGAAGTGTAAGAGTAAAGCATGTGATTCTCCATTCTTCCAACACCATACTAATATACATATAAGGTTATACTAAAATGAATTACATTAGTGTTACAGATGAGCGCGGTGGTCGTCATTATGATCAATATAAAGGGTAAATATTGATGCAATATAGGACGCTCACGACGTATAACAGAGATAGGTCAAATAAATGCAGCAAATCAGTCAGATGTAGACAATTAGCAGGATCATATGCGGTTCTGCGCATATTGTAATAATTATGGAAAGTGTTTGAAGAACAAACAAGCTCTGCTGATAGACAAAACAAACGAATTGTTTGAGGAATTTACAGATTTGATGTACTCGCGGAACAATTACTGCAGAACATAAGCACTACAGAACACAAAATTACAATAACAATGGTTACACGTAAAATAATGATAAAAAATATATAACGTGCTGAAACACTTACTGTTTTAAGAAGCCTCCATTAAATTACGGACCGGGTGGCATCTATTAAATATTTGAATCATTAAATATGTTTCCACACTTACTACAGCCAAATGAGTACGGCGTGCAGAATAAATATTTTTTAATGATGAAAACGACCGTTCCACGTCGAGTGATGGTGCAAATTTAAAGTTATCCTTGTGACAAGTTAATGGATCTCTTGAAGCACCTTTGCAAATTTGTCTTAGTATGAGAAAATCTGAATCGTTGTCAATAACACTTTCAAATAACACATAAACACAACTTTTTATCTTTCAATTCTGCTTTAATACTCCTTTCAACATACTCACGAACAGATGGCAAAACGTTTCTTATTGATGTCCGACTTGGTAATGTATAATCCAAATACTTGCTCCACAAGGAGCAAATGCTTGTTGGTCTAGTAAAGTCAACGCTAGGTTATATAGAATAACACAAGCATCTATATGAAATGTTAATTGTTCGCTGTATCGCTTGCTACGGATTCCAGCACAGTGTTTTGTACTTTTTATGCGGCGTTCACACTTTCAGCTGCTGGTACACGTCAAATAGTTATCGCACCTTATACATTAAATTCTATCACCTTAGTATTCTAAATCCGGCATACTTGCTATTACTTTTTCTAGTTTATTCGAAATACGCCGTTTCCGAAATGTACCTAACTGCGGACTCAAATAAAGTTGAATAGTTGTATGAGATTTCTATGTGGAGGTTTTTGAAAGCTATGCCAAATGTGTAAATGCAACAAATAAGCATCCGTGGTTAGATAACGAGGAGACTGGTAGTAGCCGTAAATGGGATATCTTTCTTTGATTGAATGTTTGATGATTAGTAAAATGCATTCTTAGCTCCACTAATATTTGACATAGAACACAACACTACATTTACCAAACTACGATGTATTTGCTATGAAGTCAAACTATGCTTAAAACTAAACTAAAATGTCGCCCATGTTTCAAACATTTATTGTTTGCATTCTTTTTAAAAACGTACTATCGTTATTAAGTAACAAAATATATATCAAATTAGATGTGCATGTATGTACTCACGCATTCGACTTCATTTCGTACATTACATACATATATTTAACCATGACTGTTATAAGTCATTGAACAGAGGCTGATTGGGTTAAATTTTTAACGACGAATTCTATTTGATGAAATATCAAATTAAGTTCATCCTTTTCTCATTTTAGCGTCCATTATCATACTCTACTTTAATTTTATAGTTATATTTGGCAAATTTGGCTCCATTATAATGAAATACCACTTCAATATCAATCAGCATCGATAGAATCATCATTTTATAACGTACTAAGATGTCTTTTGTAATAACTTCCTCTCACAATCTGTTGCAGACGTTGGGCTAGCAAACGACTACCGGAATATTTGAATCTGACGTCTTGCGCAACTTTTTACACTTAAAAACGGTTCGAAACTCTTACCACTTTGGAACAACAGATGAAATGTAAAATGATGATATGATAGATGTTCTTCGTGCCACTCAACCAGGAAGTGAAACCGTGGCCTTTATGTTCAAAGCAGTATTCAGGGTTTTCACATTAGCTTTTATAGTTTTTTAAACTTTTCAATATTGCCCTTAAAAACTCGTGCATTTGTTTAGCTTGTTGTTCTATTAAGCTCCATGAAAGCGCAATCGTTTGTCTGCTGTTTATATTTGGTTGCTTGTAGCTCTTTCATGAGTCTCCAGTAGTACTCGGTTAATATTGTTGATGGGAGTTACTGATGTGTGTCGCTAACAATACAAAAACTTTCGCAATAGAAATCCAAGTACAATGAACGTGAGGAGTGTCATTGTACATGAATGATACACCTTAGTATATTGCCTGCTACATATCCGCAGTGAATCTTTTTTGTTCAGGGAATCTATTACCACCATTATTTTTCAGATGGAAGTAACACACTCACAGCGAAACAAAACCGTGAGGGTGAATTTTTCGTCAATATCACTGCAGTAGTTCACTGTCTCTACAACGTTGATGGTTTTGCCTTATGTAGTAACCCAAGTACAGTGAATATTGTACTGTTCACAATCATCCTAGCTGCAGTTGTTCTTTGTGCTTTATTGATAATATTCTTCAATTATAGTGATGATATTTTCAACTCTAAACACTTTAACCCACTGAACACCAAACAAGTTTTAACTAAAATACCGACGCGTTTCAACAGCAATGCTGTCATTATCAAGGCGATAATAAAAGTAAATTAAAATAAAATCTACAAAAACAGGTAACCTAAATGCTATGTACGGTCAATCCGATACGCATCATTATTTTCCGATTAACGAAAACAATGACGAATGCGGTATAGGTCCATTGTCACAGTTCATTACACATGACTTATTTTTATATATTTCTAAACTTTCGAAAACATTTAGAAACTTACAATTGTTTATTTGTCTAATTAATTTAACATTCGTATGATCGATGTTGTGATCTGTTTCAAAAATGTGTTGGGCAACGCTCGATTTCTCAATTCTATTAAATCTAAAATTAGCCATATGCTCTTTGAATCTAGTTGAGACTGCTCTCCTGGTTTGCCCAATATATTTTTGATTACAATCTTTACAATTGATTTCGTAAATACCTGACTTTTCTAGAGGTTGTATTTTATCTTTAGGGTTACCGATGAGACTTCGTAAACTAGTCCCAGAACTGTAAACTATTCTGAGATCTAGCTCTTTGAAGATTTTACTCAAACCTTTAGTGATAAAGGCAGCGTAAGGGAGGGTCACAACGGGTGAAGCTTTAACATCCTCTCGAAAAGTCGTAGATTCTTTCACAGTTTTCTTATAATTAAGCTTCCTAATTAACTTATAGATATGCTGAGGCTGGAAACCATTACACTTGGCCGCATCTTTTATAATTTTAAGCTCTTTCTCATACCTCACCTTGTTCAAGGGAAAAGTGAGAAGTCTGTGGACCAAAAAATTCAGACTTGCCATTTTGTGTTGAACACAATGATGAGAATCTGAAAGAATGTAGCGGAGTGTACGGGTTTTCTTTCTATACACGTCAAACTAATCTATTGTTATTTCTAATTACTAAAGTATCTAGAAAGGGTAGCCGACCGTTTTCTTCTCTTTCACAAGTAAACTTTATGGTTTCGAACCGATTATTTAATCTATTGAGAAAATCGTCAATATTACATTTATTATTATATTTATTTATTATATATTATTAAATTTACAAAAAAAATGTAAATACTACTCCTATCATTTACCAGGAGCTGGTTGTCAATATTACGTCATGGTCGATATGTATCAAAGCACTATAATTTTAGTGGCTTACTGAAGTGTCGTATAATAGTACCAGTTCTTCATTTACATACGAAACTAAACTTCAGCTTATTTTGGAAGTCGTTCGAGTACTTGAATGTAAGTACTTACTTTCAACAAATACCACACCTATTCCGTGAAGTTTGTAATTTTAGCTTAAAGGGACTGAACTTCAATCATTCATCGATATTTACGAGGCGTTAGCCTACAACTGCAAGTATACTAGTATAGCGTGCGACCTTTTCTATCGTCCGGACTCGATCACGTTCCACCAGATAACACGCAATTGTTTCAACGCCTTATTGATATCTCAATTTATAACAACGTCGGTCGCTTTAAATCACTGGTCGGGGCCAGTGCAGCCATGGACGTCATAACATAGAAGCCAATGAATTATTCAAACGGAAAATAGCGATTCTCGCCCTTCATTGTCTACATCGCGTTCCATTTTTCCAGCGATCGAAAATCCTGCCGCTACCGAGAAGACTTTGCATTCGGCAGGAATTGCCACAGGCTTATCTAACGAGAACAGACGGCGTGTATAATAAACAGCCTATTCGATTTTCTTGTATCGCAAATGCATTTAGTATCCACTTGAATTTGGTCAATTATAGACAGGATGCCATTTCTTTGCCATGCACCACATTTTACTCGTATAACGGAAAACACCACTGTACCGTTACGAACCACATTCACATTGACGAGAATTGTATTTTTAAAACCAGTACCTTATTTGAAAACAACAGTGTCTTTTGAGTAGCTAGAAAACTTATAATTTCTGGCAAATAACCTAAGTTAAATAGTTACCTCTGCATAATTTACGTATTGAATTGACCTAGAGACCTATGAGAGCGATATGTGCACTAAGTTTTATATACTTGAAGCTAATTGTTTTAGATGTAGGTATTCCAATTTCTATCTAATTACTGTCTGTTAGCATATGACCTGATAGAGCATGGTAGGCACACCTTCATTTAACAGTATAAACTGTGATCCATTTATAAATATTGTGGTGATTGCATATTTGATTCACTATTCTTTGATTGATTATAGTTCTTGAAATTTTGAAAAACATGAACTTTGTTATTAAATTATATCAATATCAAAAAGCTACAATCTTAAGTTAACACTGTTTTAGGAATCTACAGAGTGTGTTACAAACCAGCTTTCAGCAATAATATATTCATTTATTTTTTCTCCTGATACTTCACATTTAAAGTTATCAGATTTTAACAATGCAAGCAAATTACTTAGCCTATCTTTTCAATGCAGTTTAGTAGATAGTAAACTGTATAACTTAGATTAGCGCACAGTTGTCGTCAATACAATGTGGAATCATTTCGTGGAAAATTAGTTCACCGCGCTATGAGTGTTCGTAATGAAATAAGTGCCTAGGGGAGCTAATATCCGAGTTATTTGGATAATAAGTGCAATTTTGAGGACAAGTTTAACTTGGACACTACATGCAAATTAAACTCGATAAAACACAGTAATAAGTGGCTTTTTCGAGAGAAAAAGTGAGTAAAGGGCGACACGGTAACTCGACGTGTAAACTATACTAGGGGCAAAAATCTTCTGACTGAAGAAGCCACTTACATGAGTGGCGAATCATCGAGTTATAGTCAGTTTTGTTTATATATTTTTGTATTTTTTATTTTAGTTTATTGTTTTATTTTTAATATTGTATATATTTACTTTACTGTGATACGGTCTAAACCTGCAGCACACATAAGAAAGACTCGGACCGTGGAAGCCTTCGACACCATTTAATAGAAGAACACTGTTTATTACGTCGGAATTTCTTTAAGCGTCCTATTTCTTGTTGTTACAGTGTTCTGGTGTTACGACGTTATTAAGGTATGATCTGAAACACATTCACCCCATAAATTTAAATTGTTTCTGAATTGTTCTTGGAGGACAACTGCAAAGACGCTTGCCTTCAAATACCCCCACAGACAAAAATCGGATGCCCTTAGATCGAGGGACTAAGCAGCTCATTTCCTCCTTATGCGAGCTATTGGTTCATCTTGCTAAAATAACACCGTTTAGTAATTCCTTCCTAATCAATTCTAGGAAGCGAACCGTTTGTAACATGTTTATGTAGTGCTCAGAACAGTTACAGAGTAGTTATTTTCATCCCAGAGAAAATAGGCACCAACGATACAAATGATCCTACTCAACACCAAATGATATCTTTTGGACAACAGAATTTTTAGGCAAACAATTTGCGAAGATTGTCAGCCCCCCGATATCTAAAGTTTTATTTGTTAACATTGTCATTCAACTGAAATTGTGCTTCGTCAGTTATTAATAAATTGAATGTAGGCTTTCACGGCCACTGTTCTATAAAGATGTATCTTTCGGGTATTGCCGTGGTTGTTGTGATAAACTTGACGTTTCGCTGATCATACTGTCAGCTTCTTCAGAAGTTCTCTAAAGACTGATGTTGATGTCTTCTGCTCCTCGTTATATACCCAGTCCCTGTTCCGCTCCAGTGATGCGTCTGATTCGTTCCAGTCCGCTGAACCGTATCCGTTGTCGTTCTCTGATCCGGGTCCGATGCTTCTCCTCGATTCGTGTTAGATGATCTCGGATGCGTTCTCGTTGGTCCTTGGTGCTTCGGGCTCTCCAGCCCTAACTTCCATACCTTACTTAATCTGTATCCGTCTTCCCGGTTGAAGTTGTTCGGATTCTTCATTATTTCCAGGGATTCTCTTACTATCCGTGGGTAGTAGTGATTGCTTTTGGCTAGTATCTTCACGTCATTGTAGTCGATTACGTGACTGCTTCCGGTGTGGTAGTGTTCAGCTGCTGCAGATTTTCCAGTATTTCCCTGTTCGACATCTCTGTCTCATCTGTGTTATCCCGTTGGAACTTAACGCCGTCCATGTTTGTTTCGTCAAAAGTTGACGAGAAAGAGAGTCTGACAAGATACTTCGTAAACAACATGGTTTATTTACTGTTACATTTACCGCGCACGTGTAAAATTTGTAGGGTGCTCAATACTTATGAACAAGGCTGTACAACACATTGAGATATCAGGTCTAGTTATTGCTTGGTAATAACACAATATACTATAAATAAAATCGTATGATGACAGGCAAGCTGTACACCGACTTATGTCGCCACTGCTCGATAAATGATGCCAATATGGCAAAATAGAGTATAGGTAGTAAAATAGCAAAGTGAGCCAGTTGAATTTATAATGTAATTAGTTAACTGTGATATTATAAATTTAGTTGTACTTTATTTTAGACTCTCTTTCTCGTCAACTTTTGACGAAACAAACATGGACGGCGTTAAGTTCCAACGGGATAACACAACCTGTTATACAGCTGCTCACACAAACGCTTGGTTTAGGGAAAATTACAACTCCTGGACTGGCCTGTCCTAAGGGATTTATTAAAGTAAAAAATTAGGCGTTACACAACCAATTAAAAAAAAAGAGTTAAAGGATCACCTGCGCCTAGAATAGAACGCTATGTCCAATGTAAGAAACTTGTGAGCTCTCTACCCAAACTAATTACTGATGCAATTAAAGCAAAGGGTGGGCCAACTAAATTTTGGTCTCTTCTTAATAATAAACATTATAAATCTGTGCAAGTTGTTCTAATCTATTTCAATTTAATATTCTTCAAAAAACTCAAGGTTAACCTAGGTGCTCAATACTTATTGCCAAGGCTGTATACATACATACATAATGTTATAAGACAATTATTTTAGTTTCTACTACTATTTTACTCTAATCTAAGACTCTACAAGGATAGTGCACACATACATTCACTCATAATATACAAGAAACCCAGAATAAATATTTTTTTCACTTATTTTTATTGAATAACGCAAATATTTTCTTCATTTCGTTTTATTACAATTTACTTTACATTTTGCTCTTTGGATCGTATAGATATTTTACACTAGCAACAGTAGGACCTGTATACTTACTGGCTACATTAAAAAACTCAATCTGTTCTTCGAACTCTAACCAACTCTATTATTCAAAAAACCAATACAGACATATAGCAAATTAATCAATATAAGAGATATTACTGAAAACTACCTGATAATTATTGGTATATGTATTACAGATACATAATACTTTGGTTCGTGTACTGTATGAAAATTGCTCTTATGTTACTAAAATCAATATATCGTTATAAATTTGTTTCTTGCGTGTTACTTCACTGCCAAAGTAATTGTTTCCTACAGAGTTCTATTGAGTCGACCGCCGAGGACGGGTATTCTTATATATTTTATCGTCTGTGCCTAGCTTGTATTTCACGCTTGCGGCTTTGTACCATATGAAAGGATTTGTCACGAAACGAAGGCAATTTTTTGGTCTACAGAATCCTCTACAACCTAGATGACACCGACAATGCACACTCAGCGAGGAACTATCTACTGACTATGTCGTTTTTCTTGCATTATATAGTATGACATTCATAACTATCATTTTAATGGTTGTTATAAGAGTTACGGGATATAACTACCATTACGAGAGCCCGACATGTAAAAATAATTAAAGAACTTCTTATATTTATGTAACACTGATGTTAATATTGCAAACAATATGAGTAAGGTAACTTCATCTAAAAGCAATATATTTAAGCTACCGCATTCGTGCACTACCCAAAGGTTTACACGCTGCATTTTACCTCGCGGCCTTCTTGATAATAGTGAAACTATTATTTAGTTTACACACAGCTGCCCGCTTTGTGACATCTACTTGTTCATTTTTAGGAGTTGATTGTTAATTACAAACTTCATATTTTGCTTCGAAAGTTACCCGAGGCGATCACTTGCGAAAGTTTGTAATGAACCAGTTATATATACTCTTATTAATTATTTTCCGAGTTAGTTGTACATTACGTCTAAGGAATATCGTGACCCGGACTAAATTTTAGGAAAATAGCTATATCAGCGAAGCACCTAATTAAGCCCCATTTCAACTTAAATGTAGAAAACATAGACGAACACTTCGCGTGGAGTTAGAATGTGGAAAGAGGTTGATTGAAAACAAAATGTGATATAACAGGGTAAGTATATACGAATGCATCAACGCTACGAGCTTGAAATTTCTAGAAAGTTTGCTGGTTTGGTTAAAGATAGGTTGTGTTTGCAAAGGCGTAAGGAACCAATTCCTACAAAATAAAAATTTGTCAATCAATTTTGGCGACTAAAAGGAACGTCACTCGGGATGTGCCAATGACTGTCTTAAGAAGGTCACCAGTATTATAGGCCAATGAAGGGAAGCATTATATTTTCCACAACATGTACGTGAGCGAGTGTTGTTAAATCTTTCATGAACTGAGAAATATTAATGTTTCTATTGAATCGATTATCATATTCAATGTTATTCCCGCATAAACAACCAGGCACTAGCAAAGAAAAATGTACTTATTCATCTTGGGCCTCGTATCTGATCCCACTTGCTATGGTTGTCAGGGGAAGGATGAAGCACTTATTTAGTATGCAAGGCATTTAGGGGCGTTAAGACTGACTCGACGTGACTCTTGCCTGCGACGGATGCTTTTGAGGAGATGTAAAGTAAAGGTGGACAATAGGCCTACGCCTACGGTTTGACGGGTCGATAACCGCAGTGGTTAGGCGACTGTCTATCATTGTGACTGGACGATAGGAGCCGGGTTTCAATTCTCTCGGGGACGGTGACATTTTTTCAGAAGGTTGAAATCCGGATAATGTGTATCAAAAAATATTAAAATATTGTAATGGATACATTTATTTAGACTATTACTGTTAATGCGGCCTTGTAGATTAAGTTGCATAACTTGTAAAATCAAAGGGGTAAGATAACATATTTTAGAAAATCATTAATTAAAACAAGATATTTAAAATTAAGAATAAATTATATAATTTAAGATCACAAAACATGTAAAACCATTTACAATTAATCACATTGCAACAATCTTACAAAATTATTTACATAGCTAACTGATGATTGGTCGTTAGGAAAATATGTCATTTGACCTTATTCTAATATTTCACTTATAGGAACAGTAAATTAAATGGAAACAGTGTAAATTAGGAATTGTAACAAATTAATTATTATGAAGTTATATTGTAAAGTTAAAATTAAGTTTTGTATTGAAATTATGTACCGACCTTTTTGACAGATGAGCAAATGTCCTAATCAAATTATTTAATTCCGTACTCGGACATAAACAAAAGGTAGAATATTCATCTATGTCTTAACATCCTCATATCATTTCAATTAGACTCTCCTAAGGTATTTATCCTATTGTCCAGTATCTTCAAAACACATTCAAAATTTTAGCTCAATCGTAATACGACAAATTGTATGAAAGATTACATGAAAGAGTGCTTTGAACATTTTCGTGTCAGAAGTCTCTAGTTATGAAAAAAGAATAGAATAGTTTTTTTTTTAGCTTGCGTGTAGAGCAGAAATGCTGAAGACGATCTCCAAAAATATAAACGTTTAAAAATTTCTTCATCAAAAAACTTCTCCGAGATAAAACTAAAACAGTATAGTCGTTTAAATTTTCATCAAAATTCACTCACCTAAGTAAATCTTAGAAGAGTTAAAAAAAATACTTTCAATATTTACCGAAAACTAACTCCAACCTCTGAAATTTTAAGACACCTTCCTACATCCTGGAGTCTAACTGTTTCCGAGGCAGCTGAGACCAAGTCCTGAGGATTTCCGTCCTGACCCGGCATTCCCTGAACCCTAGATTCCAGAATTTGACCCAGACATATATGATCACCCTAATTCGGACCAATAACCACATTTTATGAACCGGAACAATTGTAAAGTACCTAGAATAGTTAAGTTAAGTTATATAATAAGAACGTTATCAGATTTAAAATCAATATTTTCCATTTTTACTAAATCGGTGAGAAACCGAAGAAAATCTTCCCCGAACTAGACCTTTAAAAGCATTTACGTTCACTAAGTTTAATAATATAATTAATTAACCAGTAAGTTTTTCATTAGTCTTAATTATTAGTATAATCGATTTGATTTTGCAAGTAAACACTTTTTGTATCACTAAGTATTAATTAAAATCTTGAACATTTACCTTGAAGCTAGAAAATAAAATCCTGTTACCACAGTTGATTGTTACAATTTGTTTATCTACTTACCTGGAATAAAATACCACAATCAAAATCAATCCAAAGATCAAACAATCGATATTTCTCACGCTCATTTCGACAAAGATACAGGTTAGGATACACAACCAAGGAACGTCAGTGCTATCAGATTTAGAAGAGAAAACGGCGCTAGATTTAAAAATCAACTTTCAACACTTACCTTCTGAACCCACTTAAAACAAAATCATAACCCTGAGATTACAAAATTAGCAACAGAGTCCAGCCCAGATAAAATCATTTCTTTTTATTTAACATCTCAAAAAAAGAATTAATGTGGCACAATACTCAAAAATTAAACGAAGAGTAAAGATTTAAGATCCACCACATTAGAATTTGGCACCAACAACGTGGGGCTCGAAAATACACGCTAAAGTATAGAAAGTATAGTCTATTTCCATTTTAAATAAAACTAAATATCAAGGATTTACATATATTTATTTGGTAGATAATAAAGAAACAATAAATTTTTAAGGGTATACTTTATTTATTGTATAAACACCTCTACATTATTTTATTGTATTTGTAACATTTGTGTGTCTTGTTTATTTTCACATTTTGTATAATTGTCTGTGTACCACAGTATACAAACACCATTCACATCCAATTCACACGAGGTCCAGATCACTACGTAAACAGTTAAAAAGTTAATCAGCCATACCTTAAGATGGAGACCCGCCGACACCGCAGATCAAACTCAGCAGGAGACGTTAGTATCGATCTGAAAACTATCGCAGATATGTTACAAAAACAAGACCAAAACATCCTACTACTAAGTACAAAATTAAAAGAAAGCACAGTAAATACACAGAAGACAATTCAGGAAAGCACAGAAGAAAACAGAAAAGCACAAGTAGATACACAGAAGACCATTCAGCAAAGCTCAGAAGAAAACCGGAGAACAATACAAGAACTAAGTGAAAGAATAGATACCGAACTGGCTAAACAAAAGCAAGAAATTTTTGAACAACATAGGGAAGAGATGCGACGATTTGCTAAGCTACTAGAGGAGAACATACACACGACTCAAGCTGAACTTAAAAACGAAGTCCACCAAGAAGTAGACCAGTTACATAAAGAGATAGGCACCGTACAAGCGGAAATATTTGATAGGATCGCCGTCACAAACACCGAAACTCACGGCTATATAGGAAACATCGAACAGAATTATAAGAAACAACATAAATTGCTAGAAACCGACATGAATAAACTAGAAATAAAAACGACAGAAGCATGTCATAAAATTGATCGGGTCGAACAACACACCCTTGAACTCGATGGAAACCTCACCCGCGAGACAAAAACCTTACTAAATATGATCCAAAGTTTACAAGCTGAAGAAAGGGACAAGTTTGACACCATAGAAACCAAAGTTGCTCAGATAAAACTAGCAAATAAAGCAACAATAATCACACCAGATGATCAATGTTATAAAAATTCTTTGCTGAAGCCGGAAAGATGGCCAAAATTTCTAGGAGCGAATGACAATATCCATCCGATGACTTACCTCAAAATCATCAGAAAACTTTGTGAAGACATAGCTGATGAGCGAATGGCATTGAATTTTATACGTTTATCACTAGGAAATCGAGCCTTAGAATGGTTTGAATTAATAAGCGACCACTGTAATACTGTAGAAGAGTTCGCTCAAGAATTCCAGAAACAGTATTGGAACGAACAACAACAGGATCGACAGAAGATTAGGTTACTCACGGGAAAGTATACCAAAGATGGAAGACTATCACGAGAAAACTATGCTTGCGACATGTATAACAAGTGTAAGCATATACCCAGCCTTACAGAACAAGAAATCACACGATATCTATTAAATCATTTTATGCTGTCTGACAGTCAATCCATAATTTGCCAAGAAGTCAACAACATGGCACAACTCATGAAAATTCTACAGAAACTGGATAATCTTACGACAATGCAGAAGACCTCTCCGAACATAAACACAAATCAAAATCACCCCAACGCACTCTCACAGAATCACACAAATGCAAATTCAAATTACACCCAACACCAAAATCGGTCAAACTACCAACCATCAAACTACAACAATCGATATAATTCACATAATAATAGTTCATATCATAAATATCATAACAATAACAACAATAATAGAAATTCAAACAATGGGCAGTACTATAATCAACAACGTTATAACGGACAAAATGGGAAAAGCAATATGAATCAAAACTATCAACGACACGACAGTAATACAGCAGGAGAAAATACCACAAATCCATATGCCCAGATAAACATGACGCAATGCGAACAAAAGGGTCATACTAAACCACATGATGGAGATTTATACAACAGACGATGTGAACACAACTACATACCACAAGAACATAATCAGTTACCTTCACTAAAAATTTGTGAAGATAACGTCCAAAAAAAAACGCCGATTCTGACAGCACCGGACTGGAACAACGAGCCCAGTACGTCACTAACCCTTCACTAAATCATTATTCAGTATCAAGACATCCCGGACATGACCAAGTAACCCGATTTTACGATAACCCTCATAATATCATCGATACAAACTATACAGAACTTGAAACAGAAAAACAGTACACATTTCCAAGTATTCAAATGAAACTTAACGAAATCAACGTTTATGCCATTATCGATACTGCTGCAGAAATATCGCTTCTAAACAAAACTATAGCTGAGCAGATTCCCCAGCTAGAAAAATATCTAGTCAATACAAAGAAGATAAATATTGTTGCCACAAACCGGAAGAAACTGGGTACCATTTCACAAAAATTAAACGCGACAGTAAAATTAAACGACAAAGAATATCCAATGGGATTTTACATTTTTCCTAACATGAGTTTTCCCTGCCTAATAGGACTCGACAACATCAGGGACCTTCAAATGAAAATAGATTTTGAAAAGGACGAAGTAAGAATAAAAGAACACAAAATAAAATTAGAAAGCTTTTATGAAACACAGCAAGTTTGTAATTTTTGGATTAAGCCGGAAGATATAGAAGATGGTATTGAAACGAAGTATAATAAAGAAAGATATTTATGTGTATGCTATGAGAATTTATATTCAGAAGAAGGTACAGAAAAAAATATATTAAATGTTAAAACAAAGGTTCACAGAGAGCCGAAAGAAATTAATTACAATATTATAGAAAATAAAGATTTTTATGGAATGAAGACTTGTATCAAAAATGAAGTAAAAAGATTAATGGAAGGAATTGAAATAGAAGGAGAAATAAGGAACAGGCTATTACAGATATTAAAGGAAACCGAGAGAAGCTACAATGAAGAAGTCACTTTTGCTAAAAATTACGAACACAAAATAGAAGTAACAGACAAAACGCCACTAAAATGTGTAAATTACCCAATTCCATATCATTACAGGAAACAGGTAGATATAGAGATAGAAAAGATGCTCGCGCAAGGAATTATCGAAAGATCGAACTCATGTTTTATAAACCCAGTAGTTATAGTACAAAAACCTGACAAAACTTTAAGACTTTGTTTAGATATGCGCGAAATGAACAAACGCGTAAAACCGGCATACGAATGTCCACCAACAGTCGACATGCTTATGTCGAAGTGCAGCAATGGAAAATTTTTTACAAAACTAGACCTAAAATCCGCCTTTTGGCTAATCAAACTTACTCCAGAATCAAAAAAATATACAGCGTTCAGTATAAATGGCCACATATACCATTTCACCGTAGCTCCATTCGGATTAAAATCCAGTCCTTCAGCACTTATAAGGTTTTTACATCGCATACTTGATAGATATGACGACTACTGCACACATTATTTTGATGACATTCTAATCTTCTCCAAAACAGAAAAAGAACATATAAAACATATTGACAACATACTTAGCACACTCGCGGAAAACGGACTTAAAATAAATTTACAGAAATCCAAATTCTTCAAGAGAGAAGTAACATATGTGGGACATCACATTGACCAACAAGGTATCAGACCTGACCCCGACAGACTCGTCGAAATACAAAATTATAGAACACCACGACGACTGAAAGACGTTCGAGCATTTTTAGGACTGATTAACTATTATAAACGGTTTATTAGTGGGTATTCGAAAAAGACGGTACCTTTGTTGGGACTTTTAAAGAAAACAGCAAAATGGACCTGGAATCAGGAACATCAGAACGCCTTTGACGACATAAAAATCGCATTCGCGGAAGCATTAGAATTAATACACCCGCGGTTTCACCAACCATTTATCGTCAGAACCGACGCATCACATGAATGTGTCGCCGGGGAACTCGTGCAAATACAAGAGGACAAAGAGGTGCCGATACAATTCACGTCTAGAACCCTTAGAGGAAGCGAATTAAGGTATTCTATATCAGAAAAGGAAATGTTAGCCATTATCCACACAGTGACAAAATTTCGATATTACTTACTAGGACAACGTTTTAAAATAGAGACGGACCACATAGCACTCCTTAGTCTCATGTACAAAAAGATAAACAACCCCAGAATATACCGTTGGAGTCTTCTGTTGAACGAGTACGATTTTGAGATTAAATATATTCCAGGCAAAACAATGATCGCTGCAGATATTTTGAGTAGATTGACAGAGAAGCCCAAAAAGGAAGAAGAAGTAATGATTTCCAATATTAACCTCAGAAAACAAGGGATATGTTCATGGGAAAACATAAGACAAATCCAATTCAACGACAAAGAACTTAATGAAATAAAACATCAGGTAACTAAGAATCATGGTGATTACAAAGGATATATTATAGAAGATGGAATGCTTATGAAAAGAATAAATAACAAAAACGTGTATGTAGTAACACCGAAATTTACGGTTGACATCGCGAGATATTTTCACCAGGAATACGCACACATCGGTAGCCGAAAGATCTGGCTCGTTTTCCGAGAACCATTTTTTAGTAAAAATGACTATAACCTTATTAAAAATTCTATCCGAACTTGCCATACGTGTCAAATAACAAAAGATAATAATAGAGCTATCACATATTTTACTAAAGCTATAAAACCAGAGTATAAACTACACATAGTCGCTATTGATTATTTATCAAATCTACCTACTACATCCAGAGGATACAAACATTTGTTCGTGATTTACGATATCTTCACCAAGTTTGTTAAGCTCATTCCAACCAGACGATGCGATACCGAATCCACACTAGTGGGTTTACATTCCTTCATAACAGATTACGGTACACCAACTATCATTCTAAGTGACAATGCCATGTATTTCACCAGTGAGGCGTATCAAGATTACCTAAAACAAAGAAATATTAAAGCATATTATGCAAGTATCCGACACCCTTGCGGAAACCCGAGTGAGCGTAAGATAAAAGAAGTCTTATTATACCTAAAAACCATGCTTGATGGAAAACACCACCTATGGGCCAAGAAAATTACAAAGATTGAATACATTATGAACACTATTCCCAGTACTGTACATAACCAAGTACCTTCACTTTTAATGACAGGAACACATCCACCACGACCGTGGGAAACAGAAGAGGTTGTTAATTTACAAGAGCTACTAGAAGAAACAAAACACCGACTAGACGAGAAATCTAAGAAATGGGAAAACAAACAAAACAAATTCAAAGAAAAATGCCATGAATTCAAAATCGGAGATGTAGTCCTTGTTCGAAAACTTCGAGTCAGCGACAAGAAACGAAAGATTACCGCAAAACTAACAAAGGCATATTCGGGACCGTACAAAATTACCAAAATAATGGGAAACACGTACGAATTAGAAGACCAAGAAAACCAAATGTGCATAGGACGATATCATATAACAAATTTAAAACCATACCTTTAATTTGGAAAGACACACAAAGAACACAAGACACTCATTCAGAAACAAGTTAGATATGTAAAACTAGGATAATTAGATTTAAAGATTAGAAAATAGAAAGTTAAAAAAAAAATTACTGATAAAAATATTCTGCGAATATTTTTATACCGGGGAAGAGCCAAAAATGTAATGGATACATTTATTTAGACTATTACTGTTAATGCGGCCTTGTAGATTAAGTTGCATAACTTGTAAAATCAAAGGGGTAAGATAACATACTTTAGAAAATCATTAATTAAAACAAGATATTTAAAATTAAGAATAAATTATATAATTTAAGATCACAAAACATGTAAAACCATTTACAATTAATCACATTGCAACAATCTTACAAAATTATTTACATAGCTAACTGATGATTGGTCGTTAGGAAAATATGTCATTTGACCTTATTCTAATATTTCACTTATAGGAACAGTAAATTAAATGGAAACAGTGTAAATTAGGAATTGTAACAAATTAATTATTATGAAGTTATATTGTAAAGTTAAAATTAAGTTTTGTATTGAAATTATGTACCGACCTTTTTGACAGATGAGCAAATGTCCTAATCAAATTATTTAATTCCGTACTCGGACATAAACAAAAGGTAGAATATTCATCTATGTCTTAACATCCTCATATCATTTCAATTAGACTCTCCTAAGGTATTTATCCTATTGTCCAGTATCTTCAAAACACATTCAAAATTTTAGCTCAATCGTAATACGACAAATTGTATGAAAGATTACATGAAAGAGTGCTTTGAACATTTTCGTGTCAGAAGTCTCTAGTTATGAAAAAAGAATAGAATAGTTTTTTTTTTTAGCTTGCGTGTAGAGCAGAAATGCTGAAGACGATCTCCAAAAATATAAACGTTTAAAAATTTCTTCATCAAAAAACTTCTCCGAGATAAAACTAAAACAGTATAGTCGTTTAAATTTTCATCAAAATTCACTCACCTAAGTAAATCTTAGAAGAGTTAAAAAAAATACTTTCAATATTTACCGAAAACTAACTCCAACCTCTGAAATTTTAAGACACCTTCCTACATCCTGGAGTCTAACTGTTTCCGAGGCAGCTGAGACCAAGTCCTGAGGATTTCCGTCCTGACCCGGCATTCCCTGAACCCTAGATTCCAGAATTTGACCCAGACATATATGATCACCCTAATTCGGACCAATAACCACATTTTATGAACCGGAACAATTGTAAAGTACCTAGAATAGTTAAGTTAAGTTATATAATAAGAACGTTATCAGATTTAAAATCAATATTTTCCATTTTTACTAAATCGGTGAGAAACCGAAGAAAATCTTCCCGAACTAGACCTTTAAAAGCATTTACGTTCACTAAGTTTAATAATATAATTAATTAACCAGTAAGTTTTTCATTAGTCTTAATTATTAGTATAATCGATTTGATTTTGCAAGTAAACACTTTTTGTATCACTAAGTATTCATTAAAATCTTGAACATTTACCTTGAAGCTAGAAAATAAAATCCTGTTACCACAGTTGAATGTTACAATTTGTTTATCTACTTACCTGGAATAAAATACCACAATCAAAATCAATCCAAAGATCAAACAATCGATATTTCTCACGCTCATTTCGACAAAGATACAGGTTAGGATACACAACCAAGGAACGTCAGTGCTATCAGATTTAGAAGAGAAAACGGCGCTAGATTTAAAAATCAACTTTCAACACTTACCTTCTGAACCCACTTAAAACAAAATCATAACCCTGAGATTACAAAATTAGCAACAGAGTCCAGCCCAGATAAAATCATTTCTTTTTATTTAACATCTCAAAAAAAAGAATTAATGTGGCACAATACTCAAAAATTAAACGAAGAGTAAAGATTTAAGATCCACCACAATATATAGCAATGTCTATCAATAAAACTACCTAAAACAAAGAAATTGTTAACATACGGTATTATGTTTACCTTCTGAAACAATACTAAACACACCTATTTTATTTTTAGTGTAACTAAGAAAACTATTTGGAATTATCTCTACATCGATATCTTTCTTGTCAAGTTCTCACGATTATTTCAAGTACCAAGGAAAACCATGGCAACAAACTTACTACTTGTTAGTTTAGAGCATACTTTAATAGAATTAGAATATGGTATTGTATGATATACAGAGTCATTCAAGAAAAAGGTAACGTTTAGCAACGTTTGTCTCGTGCAATATATAAAAACATATATACTGATAGCATTTATTTATGGCAACGTCTGCTATTTGATGACATCAAATATGTTTTTTAATCTCCCGTTAAACCGGAAACAGATACAACTGAGGTTAACGATAAATAAAACACACCTGTAACAAATACTTTTACGTACTTTGTGAAGTATTATCCCAATCTGACAAAATTATTCTCGTCAACATACGAATGTATGACTTTTATTAGTTTTACGTTAATATGTTGAATAACAGTGTGTTTAATAATAGTGAAAAACTATTCTTGCTGTTAATATTTGACGAATTTAATCGCAATTTACGCACAGCTGCCGCAATATGCGCAGAACGACATTATCACAGGTCCTCCACACAATTATGTTTAGAAAATTGAAATGTTTTTTAGACGGCAATGATCGGTTCCTGGAATAAAAATTAAAAATGGACACGCGAATTTAATATTTTAGTCTACATCCGACTACATCCATTATCTTCTATGTATTAGATACGTAGCTCAACAAGTAGAAACGTAGTGTTCATCAATGCTCTCTAAAAAGATAGTTGTTCCATGTAATGCTAATTTAGTGTAAATTTTACGACCGCACAGATCCTGAACGGCGAATAACTTTTATTCTATGGCTACTAGTGCAGCTTGAAAAGGAAGCAGAGTTTTTGGACAGAATTTTGGGAACCGATAAAAATTTACCAATAATGGTGTGATCAATAAGCAAAATAATCGGTTTTGGTCTGATGAAAACACACATGCGGTTTAATAGGACGGTATTAGGATTTTACTTTTATCAAGACATCCTGAATGTTTCCTTGGTCTCCATTATTTAAGCACGTAATTAGTAAATATATGAAAAGAATTTCCGCTGGCTTTGCCACATGCGATGTTTACCCAACAGAACAGAGCGTCAGCTCATAATGCCTACATTTTCAAACAGTACAATATAGTCCGATTCCATACCCTAGATTTTTTACGGAACCATCTTATACTTAGGCAGATCCCCTACAAAACTTCCAGGAATTCAACTGCTTTGTTAAAGACTCTAAGGAGAAACAATATCATTTTGATTTAACGGGTCTATGGCCGCAGTGGTTAGGCGGCTGACTATCGTTGTGGGAGGACGATAGGTGCCGGGGTTCAATTCTTTGGAGGGACGGTGACATTTTTTCAGAGAGTTTAATCCCGGATCGACTTGCCATTCGCTGTTGGGAGCAAAGGGATTAACAGCATGGCATCATAAAAGGTGATATGGTGCTGTCACAAAGCCACTGAACACAACTTACACACACAAACTACACCGCGAGAGTAGCAGTGATAGCCAGACAAGTGATACAGCTTACGGAGTCACTGCAACTAAGCACCCACCGCACATAAAAAAAAATTTAATTACGGTGACTGTTATTTCGAAGGTATTAGTTTTGGTAAGCGTATTATTATTAATATGATATTCATACTTGCTTCTACAGAACGAACATTTTTCTACTTAATTTTGTAATAATGCCTGCATCAGTTGCCGTGATAGCCAAGCTTACAAGCAATACAGCTTACGGAATCACTGCAACTAGGCTCACCACACATACAAAAGTTCAATAAGCTGCAATCCTCACAATGATACCATTTTTGATCACTGTACTTGAGAACAGTTTCCTTATGGAATCGAAAAATACAATTGCACGGAAATTACCTATACCGAAAAATCAATAGCTATAGGCCCAATAGGTACTTACGATTCCACTATGTTTACATTTACGTTTAGTAACTCAGAATTAGCTCATTACCGCCTAATAAAATCAAAGTTTTGCATTTAGTTACATGCCGCAGATATAGCATAGTATAAATATATTTCTTATACCTAATACAATTAATATATGTATTTTTTGACCTTTATGTACTTATCTTTTAATTCCTGATTTATTTCCACTTAGAGGTCAATAAAACAATAAATAATTAAATACCAATTTATTCCATAACATATAATAATATGTTTTCGTTAAATAACTTCTTCGGTGGAAGAAATTGACATTTAATATGTGTCAAATTACTAATAATATAAATATAAATTGCCATGCCTATCAACAAAATTAATTAAAACAAAGAATTCATTGATATATCGAATTTTAATTATATTCACAAGTAATAATGAAGGAATAATGATTTAATACAACATTAGAAATTGAAATGATTTGAATTATTCGTATATCAATCTATTTTTTGTCAAGCTCTAACAATTCTGTTCAAGGACTAGGGAAAAACATGGCAAAAAAACCTAGTCAAGAGCTTAAAATTAATAAAATTCATGCGTGAATTAAATTATTGTAAATAACGCTTAAATTATCAATATCCGTTCTAAAATTTACCGCGTTTTCATCTTTCTTAATGTATATCATTTCGTAAATTAATCTTTTTTTATAATTATTTTCCTTTTTAAAATTTTAGTGTTTTGAAAATCAAAATTATGTCGTCTATCTTTAGAGTGCTTAGATAAAGCAGTTTCAGCGGTGACGTTATGTGTAACAGTGTATTGATGGTTATAAATTCGTTTCTTTAAATATTGTTTGGTTTGTCCGATATAACATTTATTACAATCTTTGCAATCTAATTTATAAACGACATTACTTTGATTATCATGTTTAATGGGTGTTTTTAAATTTGTGAATAAATGTCTATTGTTGGTAGGTATGAAAGTTATGTGAATGTCTGATTTTTTTAATTCGTGTTTTATTGTGTCGCTTAAATTGTTTATATATGGTATAGTGTGGTATATGTTATTATTTGATTTTGTACCTGTGTTATATATTTTATTTATTCTTTTTGTGATTAATTTATTGTAAAACTCTTTAGGATAACTATTTTTTTCTAGTATTGTTTTTACTTTGCTTAAATTTTCTTTTCTAAAATCAGGGTGAGCTAATTTAATAGCCTGATCTACTAAACCGTTAATTACGCTTTTTTTAAATTTACCGAAGTGTTTGAAAAATAGTTTAAATGCCTACTACTACTAGTGTCTTTAATGTACCAGTTTGTTTTTATTTGTGTGTTATCATGTAGTATCTTTACATTTAAAAAGTTTATAGAATTTTGATTTTCTCTTTCAGAAGTAAATTTTAACCTATCATGATATGTGTTAAATGTGTGTAGAACATGTTCAATTTTATCATTTGGTATGCAGCATATACAATCATCTACATACCGCTTATAAAATTGCACATGACAGTTTAGTTTGTCAAGTGAGACCTGCTCTAAGTCCTCCATTACTAAATTTGCTATAACAGCAGATAATGGAGAACCCATTGCTGTACCGAATATTTGTTCATATATTGTGTCATTGTACTGAAAATATGTAGAATTTAAGCAAAGTTTTGCAGCCAACATGAATTCATTTTTTGGTAAATTTGTATAATTTTGAATTAAATTCCATTTTTTGTTTATAATGTTTAATGCCAAATCTGTAGGAACATTTGTGAATAAAGATACAACGTCTAAACTGATAATTTCATGATTACACGGTACGGATTTTTTGTTAATGAAATTAACAAATTCCCACGAATTTTTTACATGATACTCTGTATTTCCTACAACATTACAGAGAATTTTGGATAAAAATTTTGATAAATTGTATGTTGGTGATTGTATACAATTTACAATCGGCCTTAAATGTAAAGATACTACATGATAACACACAAATAAAAACAAACTGGTACATTAAAGACACTAGTAGTAGTAGGCATTTAAACTATTTTTCAAACACTTCGGTAAATTTTAAAAAAAGCGTAATTAACGGTTTAGTAGATCAGGCTATTAAATTAGCTCACCCTGATTTTAGAAAAGAAAATTTAAGCAAAGTAAAAACAATACTAGAAAAAAATAGTTATCCTAAAGAGTTTTACAATAAATTAATCACAAAAAGAATAAATAAAATATATAACACAGGTACAAAATCAAATAATAACATATACCACACTATACCATATATAAACAATTTAAGCGACACAATAAAACACGAATTAAAAAAATCAGACATTCACATAACTTTCATACCTACCAACAATAGACATTTATTCACAAATTTAAAAACACCCATTAAACATGATAATCAAAGTAATGTCGTTTATAAATTAGATTGCAAAGATTGTAATAAATGTTATATCGGACAAACCAAACAATATTTAAAGAAACGAATTTATAACCATCAATACACTGTTACACATAACGTCACCGCTGAAACTGCTTTATCTAAGCACTCTAAAGATAGACGACATAATTTTGATTTTCAAAACACTAAAATTTTAAAAAAGGAAAATAATTATAAAAAAAGATTAATTTACGAAATGATATACATTAAGAAAGATGAAAACGCGGTAAATTTTAGAACGGATATTGATAATTTAAGCGTTATTTACAATAATTTAATTCACGCATGAATTTTATTAATTTTAAGCTCTTGACTAGGTTTTTTTGCCATGTTTTTCCCTAGTCCTTGAACAGAATTGTTAGAGCTTGACAAAAAATAGATTGATATACGAATAATTCAAATCATTTCAATTTCTAATGTTGTATTAAATCATTATTCCTTCATTATTACTTGTGAATATAATTAAAATTCGATATATCAATGAATTCTTTGTTTTAATTAATTTTGTTGATAGGCATGGCAATTTATATTTATATTATTAGTAATTTGACACATATTAAATGTCAATTTCTTCCACCGAAGAAGTTATTTAACGAAAACATATTATTATATGTTATGGAATAAATTGGTATTTAATTATTTATTGTTTTATTGACCTCTAAGTGGAAATAAATCAGGAATTAAAAGACTTATACCTAATACACCTAAATGAAAAATAGAGGTTTACTGAACAACCATTGTATGAAGTTATCCTGAATAAGTATTATATGATAGGATTTTCCAAATTGCATGTTTGACAACGCCTTCACATGTAGTTAATGCTATTCAATTTTTCTGCGTAAGTTGCTATTAATCCTCCCGCTCCCGTATAATCCTGCACTTAAGCGGGGTAACGTTCATCATTTTGCTGCGCTGCAATTTAATATTTTGCATGTCAAGCATATCTTAGCCTTAGAGAGACGCGACCTCGTAATATTACCCTAGCCTATATTTATGTGTAATAATTCGTACTTAAACATCACCTTGTATAATGCCGTTGTGTTTCAATTAATACTTTTATAAATTACTGTGGCAATTAATCACGCGACGGAACTCAAAGCGACTGTTGAATTAGTCCTTTGATCCTTCAAGGAAAGTGTTAAAGTGTATCCGTTTGAGGTCGGAACTTGAATTAAGGTCTAACAGATTCGTTTACTTTAGACATAAATTCCACTTTCTGATTTTCGGAACCTCTGCTATTCATGGCAGGAGGACTTTGTTAGAGAAGTGTGATACCGTTACTGTTTAGATTAAGTTAGTTACACAAGGTCTACACATTAAGTGGTATGATGAAAGAAGACCGTAGAATCAAAGTACCTACATTATCCTAATTGTTGAATATATATTAGAAGTTCAGTATTTACTATAACCGTAAATACCCCTTTCAGTTTCGCCAGTTTTTTACTGTCTATAGCATTTTCTAGATAATAATTACTTCTTTGTTTCTGATCTTAACGTAAATGGTGCAGTACTGTAAATTATATCCCAACAGAGAATGATGACTCGCGATGTTTACTGCAAGTCCCGAAGAGAACACAATCTTTATTCTAAACCGATTCGAATTTATGCCGGATGCATTCCCACTCAGCAAGTTGCTTTGATTCAGAAAGCAAATGATACAGACTTGCTTGAATTAATTTTTTTAACCATTTAGCATTCAATATCATCGACCAGTGCCAGTTATTCTTAGGCGATATTTTCACACACATAGTTTGGACAAGCAATAGTTTAAGAATGCGCTGCAGCTCCATTTACTGTAAAGACAATGCAAGAATACAATAAAATCATGTCACTAAAAATACTGGCGTCAAAATCTGACGTATGCTGTAAAGCAATATTACGCCATATCTAGGGAATTTGATAACTGTTAGTTCATCAGTTTTCGAAGTCACATAGCATCTGGCATCACTTGCTAACATATCAACTAATTCATGCGAACGTAGCTTGGCATCCATCTCAGCATAATGCTGTGATGATCTTTCAGTTGTTTGAGATTACCAACTAGCAGTGATCTAAGGGCAGTTTGGCTGCCAGAAGAAATTTTGACCGTACCATTTTTATACAAGCAAAACATGCCATCACCGCAAGTCTAAGAGAAAATTTCTCTCTGTCTTTCCAGATTGCGATGGTTGTGCCATTTGGCGTTTTCAAGACATCCACAAATCAGTGGCAAATTACTTGCCACGATCTGCGGACGTTGACTATTGCAGTCTTCCTGCTGTACTTCTCATTGTCAGTAATACTGAAGATTTTATCCGTCTTATAGATAGTGATGCCGGTCTCCGGTTTTACCAAAGAATCTTCTTTTTGCTTCCGAATGCAAATAATAATCAGATAAATATTTTCTTTTTGGGGTTTCAAATTGCAATACTAATCACATATACTTTTCGTTTCAAACTTCATTGTTTCATTTATTCAGATTCGGATATCGAATGCCATTAATTTTTGGTGTTTACACAACAATAAAATCACATATTTATATATATTCAGGAGATCGTCTAGAGAAATTGATGTCAACCCCACAGCTTTAATTGAGGTACTCAATAAATAGCATAATTTGCTATGGTTTCATTAATTTTGCATTAATAGGAATAAATTGTTAACAATAGACGTAAGTAATGGCTCTGATTTTCATTCAAGACGAATGGTTAGTTGACCTTGATGAAATATTAACGATACTAGAATGTAAAAGTAGCAATTATACCTACATCGAAATTATTTATTTACGTACGATTCTTATATAGAACAGATTTTCATTGAAGTTGGAATGGGTAGGTGCAAGTATATGAAATCGACGACTACCAACTTTAATTACTAACGAAGAAATGTAACCTGATATTAACTTTGCAATGACAGTTACAGTTCTAACCGAATTTATACAAAGAAGATTAATTTATTTATATTTTCACCAGTTTAACTTATTATTAGTTATAATGTTTTCTTCTTAGACTACTTACATACATTGATAATTTAAACCGTTGTTTTCACTATGTTCTTTTTTTTCATTTTTGATTAAATTAGACCGCTTCCACACTAATCATATGACAATAACAGCAATTAAATTAGGTTTGATATAGTGTAACCAACAGTCCTGTCCAAACTCTACGATGTATTTCTAAAATTGTTGGCAATACTGTCAAATTATTATTTTCGAATCTCGTATGTATGCACCCGCTATTCACTCCATTTTATATGTAATACATTTATAGTTAAATACCTTAAGAATAATACAGGGTACCACAAAGCTGAAATAAACAAAGCATTATTTGTTATTTATATTTAATTTGTGACAATATCTACAGTATTCGCCAACCTAAAGGACACCGAAATTCAAAAATTAGTGTAGTATATACGCGTCAAACGGTATAAGTATCATCAAAGAGCCCTGAAAATATGCTTTATCGAATATTTAAAATTGTACTAACGCAGGAAAATAGAGTCAAAATTGCGCATTATTTTCACAGGTACAAGACTGGGGCATCGAATATATTTTGTTAGCAATTTCGAGAAACTTAACTCAGAGAAACGTTTCGGAAGTTAGTACTAACCAATAAGCATTTATTTACGGACCGTTGAGACATGTAGGATAGGATTTGAACGCGAATTGAAGATATATCTCAGTTTGAAACGTTCATAACTCGTGTAATGAATTAAATATCTGTGGGATACCACATATGTTTGGTGGTGTTTGATGAATTGAATTAAATTTCCTATAGAGCTATTTGCACACAAAGTGCACATTTGTGAAACTTTTTCTGAGTAATACCTTATGATCTTTCATATAGCTCTGAGATTCAATGGAAAGCATGAGAATAATTCAGAAATTACTTACTAACCAAACTACCAAAAGCAATAGCATGACATAAATGCACTATTTGTAAAATTAATCAGCATTTTAAACGTTACTGCTCAGTGTGATGTATCTGAGGTTATTTCGAGGGTTATTTGCATATCACCAGGTAGACATTAGGAATTGGATGATAACTTCCGATAAGAAGTAAGTTTTATGTAAGTAAGTACATAAAACGATTAGTTGCCTAAGCAAGAACGCAAATTTTTGTACGTGCAATTTTCTTGTCATTTGAGAATGCGGTTTCTTTTATTCTATTACTAGCTGGCCCAGCAGACTTTGTTTTGCCTAGAAAAGTGTTGATTTTGATATTTAATGTTCTATTCTTGCGGGTACCACACCCCATGTCCCGCCCGTCCGGTATCACCCCCGTGTCCCGTCCGTCCTGTATCACCCTCGTGTCCCGCCCGTCCCGTTCCGCCCGCGTGTCCCACCCGTAAAAAAAAATTGTCACAACGGACGTAACCATAAACGTCATCTATCATAAAGATGACGTCGTAAAATCACAATCAAAATATATGGGAAAGTGAATTTTCTTAATTATTTTACACATACAGATATAAACCAATCAGATTCGCGTATTACTGAAGCCACTCGAAATTACAGCGGTAATTTTTCGGTAATTTTCATAGTAGAATAATTAGGCGTTGTTATGGAAATGCGGTTAATAACGATAGACATTTCTAAAGTTCTGTAAAAAAACTGGTAATTTATACATGAATTAATAAATAAAGAGTTTAGATAAATTTCATTTTGTATTACGTGTATATTAAAATTCAAGATTATTCAGGGAACTGGTTCGTTAGAACTTTTTCATGTTCCTGAAATCCTACAATTCTGAGCACTTGTAGTTAGGAATAGTGTTACGTGGTCTCATTGACGGAATTATTTACGCTTTTGTATCACTTCCGATTTACCGGAAGTTCATCTCAACTTTCTTAATTTAAATATCACAGTATAACCTTCCTCCGAAAATCAGCTGTTTCTGACTTATTCAATGTTTTTCAAAAATTCGACCGACTGCAACGTTATGTTAAAAACTCTGTATTTCGGGAACCATTGTAGATGAAGACTTCACGTATGACATGTTACGAGCTGAAATATGGCGCATAAAATCTACGCCCCCAAAAATTTTGTCTATGTATACACAACTGTTCAAAATTACCGCTTATTTCAACTAAGTTCACATCGATAAAAGTCACTTTTTTAATAGAGCAGCCTATGTATTATTGCATTTTTCGAGTAATTAATAGTTTTCAGGTGAAAGTACGAAAAATACGTCCTCTTAATGCATTTAAAATCTTAGTAGTCCTTGAATGTCAAACTAATTGATATTATATTTGTACTATAAATAAACTTTATCTACGACTAAACAATAAAGTAGGTATTATATTAATCACTATTGGTTAGTAATAGTACTCATAATACCCGGAGGGAATAATGAAATGCGTCCAGGGACTAATGAGACATAGCGTTACTATTATTCCCTGCATTCCGCCAATGAGAACATAATGATATTAACGTTATCATAGTAACGATAAACAAGTCCGAGTATTTAATTAATTGTCAAACGTCAAAACCTTATCGGAGTTTTTTGAATTTGGCGTGCCAGTGTTAGTTTTATCATGGATAGTGACGCCGATGAAACTAAGTTATGCACACCCCAGAAATTAAACTTAAGGCCGATGCAATTACGCTTGGTTTATTGCTCGAAATATCCAAACATTTTTATAATAAGACTTACCTACAATAATTTTATGGACTGGCAAATCTTCGAACGTCATATCGATATAGTAATCAATTAATTGATATTTTCGTTTATTTGATTTGTTTTTTTTTTATAGTAATCTTCAGTTATTCGTAGATAAAGTAGTGTATACTAACTCGCAATAATGACTATTATTCCCTCGAGCCGAGTTACTCCCTGGCCGCTTACGCGGTTCGTTTCGTAAATTCAGCTCTCAGGAATAATAACTGTCATTATTGACTTGTTGTATAAACTACTATTATATGTGTCAAGCAACATAGCAAATGATTTTTTTAATCTCATAACTACAAATGCGCAAACAACATCACACCATCACAGATGTATTATCATAGTGATTCCTATTAACAAAAATACAAAACAGCTCCAAAAATCCAAATATGTGCAAGTAATTGTTTAATGTATACACGTTTGACCTGATTTATACTAAAACAGTACTACCATTTGGCATTGTATCGCCCTATGAGCCTTATGCTGAAACTTACTAAGTAAATATGAACCTAAATAAGCATAAAAACAGATCAGTAGTACTGGAATAAGGTTTATAAAACTGATTTTGTATTTGACAAAAAAATTTAGTATCAGCCTGTATGCCTGGGTTTGATGTATCAATCTATGTTGTCTTTCTCATGATTAACTGAAAGGACTTGGTGCGGAACGAATTGAATCTTTTAATATACGGTACTACTTACGGTGTCCAAAACATGCAAACAAATTATTTAGTTATCACAAAAACTGCTTATAAAATTGAACAAACGTACCTGTCCCAGAAAGCAATCTATTAGTACTTAATTCACGTCTAAAATTCAGTAGGTACATGTAATATACATTTATACACAATATAATTTCAGGTATTGAATCATGTTTGAAGCAAATATTAAAAATGAAATTAGTTGTAAGATGGTACCAACCGGTTCCGTAATAAAACGAACGTACATAAAACTAACAGTTAAATTAAAAACTAGTTGAATTAATTATTATTATGGATTAGGTACTTTGCAACTGTTGTGACGAGTAGGTACTATGTATACCTTCAATCTACCAAATATCTTCTTGAAATAAATTTTGTTGCGAAAATTACTACAACACCTAGTACGTTAAAGATATTGCATCGTATTTTATACTAAACCGATTTACTTTCTAAACCAGATTTGAAAAATTAAATAATACCACCATAGGTATCGTTTAAAATTACAAATGGCGAGTTACGTATATTCCGTTCGTTATGATGACTAATGATTTTAAATGATACAACAATTCAGTGCAAATACTTTTTATTTCAACTCTCTTTTGTTCTAGAATACAACAACAATTTAAAACTTATTTTGAAATGGAACATCCTGTACAATATTCCCCACCAGAAATGTTGTAAGTAACTCACTTATCATGTGTTCATTAATATACTACTACTACTATATTCTTGGTACACACAAATATTGCAATAAAGATATAGGTATATTGTTGCATCCCTTATTAGCCCTTAAACTATACATATATATATCTGATGTCTTAGTCAGCATAATTAAACCTATATAATAAGGTTGACCGCTAAGCGCAGGCAGTAGCAATAATTGTCGGCAACCGTACTGTAAGTCGTTACTCTGCCCGATCTTGTATCGAGCTTTCAGTTATAATTCTTCTTGTAAACCCCAATTTCGTTTTTCATAATTATTAATTAATTAATTGTAAGTGTTACGGAGCTTCACCAAAAGCTGCCCTGGTGTCAGAATAAACAATTTTTAAAAACCCATATTGTGTTTGTTGGAATACAACACAAAAACTGGTGTCAGAAGTGGGATATTGAAGTAAACCGTTACCAAAATAATCATATTAAAGTTTCGGGAGTGATTCGATATTCTAGAGATCGATACCTATGTGCTACCCTCATATCCTGTAAAGAAAAGGTCCGGTAAAGCTTGTATTAGCTTCATCACCAAGTGACCGCAATTTCAAGACGTTTGGAGTATCGCTTCGTCAGAGCCATTGGGTGCCAAAACTAAGCCATCGCCACGTCTACCTATCGTCGTCAGCGAGCTGGTGAAACCTTCGCCGACGCAACGAATAATAAATCAACTGGAGCATCACTTCGTCAGAGCAATCAAAGTGCCAGAGCCAAGCTGCTTCTTCATCATCGACGGATTACAATAAATCAAATCACAAACAGTGAGTTGCATGTTATTTTATAACTAATATTTAAGCGTTCCTAATAAAATTGTTTGACTGTAAAATATTGTAAAGAAAAGTATTATCATGAGTATTAATAACGATAATCATACTGATATCAAAGAGGATGAAGACGAAACGTCCTCGATTCCTGAAGAATTACCGCTGACAATTCTTTTTAAATTTATTAAACCTTTTAGTGGAGATCGTACAGAAATATTAACATTCATTCAAAATACAAACTCTGCGTTTTCCCTTGCTACTCCTAGTCAAACACCTTCATTATTATTATATGTCGTTTCACAATTAGCGACCAATGTTGTTAATGAATTAGAATTAACAGATATCAATTCTTGGACAGAATTAAAAAATCGCTTAAAATTATATTACGCTCATACAAAGCATCTAGTTCAAGCTCATGAAGAGTTAGAAACTATTAAACAAAACTCAAATGAAAATATAACTGAATTTTTTAAACGTGTAGAAAAGACTAAACATGAATGTATTCAAGCTGAAATTACCAATTGTCAAAATAAAGATGATCTTTGTGGTTTGAAAAAATCTATACAAGATACCGCTTTAAGAAGATTCATTGTACATTGTAAACCTGAAATATCGCAAATGTTACGTGCACGTGAAATTAAAACTTTAAATGAAGCGTATACAATCGCATTACAAGAGGAAAAACTTGTAAATTACACCAAACCAAGGTCTTCAAATAGCTATTGTAGTTTTTGTAAAAATAATTCGCATAATACAGTAAATTGTAGGAAAAAGAAATCAAACTATTCGAGAAACAATCATAATTATAATCATTCTTCAAACAATTCTGCAAATAATCATTCTTCAAATAATCATTCTTCTAATAGTAAATTTTGTAATTACTGTAAAAAGAAGAATGGCCATAATATCAATGAGTGTTTTAAAAGGAATAAGAATCAGGCACAAACATCCGAATCTAGAAATCCTCGTGTGAATTCTTTAAACTTCCAAGGTCTTGCTATGACAGACGTCCCATTGCAAGCTTCCCACGAAGAGACGTTCGTTCAACTTTTCTAAAAACCAACGATTGCCTTTCCCCTGTAGCCAAAACACCTCATATTGATAACATTGTAAATGTCGAGACGCAAATTCATCAAAAATTAAAGTCACACCATGTAAGTTATAATAACCCTTCACAAAGACATAATAAAAACCTTATCAGTATAACTTTCCATTTAGGTAACACAAGTAGGGTCAACCATAATATAACATTTCTTGTGGACTCCGGTGCGTCTATCTCGTTAATTAAACATGATTTAATTAAGAATGTCCCCATTAATAAAGAAGAAAAAGTAAGTGTTAATGGAATAAATCCAAATAGTCCGATAACTACATTAGGCACAGCAGAATTGATATTAGAATTAGATGTACTTAAAATAAATCATCAGGTACATGTGGTTCATTCTCATAAAATACAATCTGAATTCGATGGAATCTTAGGTAATGATTTCTTTGTAAAACATCCAGTCTTAATAGATTATCCAAATAGGAAAATCAAAATTAATAATCATTCTATTGATTTCAATAATAAAATCCAAGAGAAAATAATTCTCCCTCCTAGAAGCGAATCATTTATTGAAGTAGATATTTCTAATAATATAAAAACAGGGTTTATAGAAAATCAAGAAATTGCAGAAAAAATATTTATACCTAATGTATTAGTAAATAACATTAGTCATAAAGCAGTGATACCTATATTAAATGTACATTGCGTGGAACAGGTGATTCCAAAACCAATTTTAAAGTTGAATCCAATTGAGAATCAAATTATTGATGAACGGCCACATCAAGTAAATAATACTGCAATATCTCATACAAAAAATAATCAAGTCAATGATTATCGAAATAATTCATATCGAAATAAACAATTCAATAAGAATCGTATTGAACTTCTAAACGAAAATATTCGTACAAATCACTTAAACTTTGAAGAAAAACAATCACTTTTAAATATTTGTAAAGAATATAATGATATTTTTCATTTACCAGGTGATAAATTAACAAGTACTAAAACTTTAAAACATAGTATTCATACAAAAAATGATATTCCAATATCTACAAAATTATATAGATATCCTAAAGTGCATGAACAAGAAGTTAATAAACAAATATCTCAAATGCTTAATGATAAAATTATTCAACATTCAAAATCACCCTACTCCAGTCCTGTCTGGGTAGTTCCCAAAAAATTAGATTCATCCAACCAAAAGAAATGGAGAATCGTAATAGACTACAGAAAATTAAATGAAATTACTGTAGGAGATGTATTTCCCTTACCGAATATAGATGGTATTTTAAATCAATTAGGAAATTCCATATATTTTTCTACTCTAGACCTAGCGTCAGGTTTCCACCAAATTCAAATGGAAGACAAAGACAAACATAAAACTGCTTTCACAACCCCATCTGGACATTACGAATTTAATCGTATGCCCTTTGGTTTAAAGAACAGTCCATCAACGTTTGCACGTCTGATGAACATAGTTTTGTCTGGTTTACAAGGTAGTAAATGTTTTTGTTATCTTGATGATATTGTTATTTATGGATCTTCATTACAAGACCATAATTCCAAACTAATATCTGTTCTAAAAGAATTAAGAAATCACGATTTAAAATTACAACCTGATAAATGTGAATTTTTACATCACGAAATTGCATACTTAGGTCATATTATTTCAGACAAAGGTGTTCAACCTTGTCCAAAGAAAGTAGGAGTTATAAATAAAATCAAGTATTCCATAAACCAAAAAGAAATTAAATCATTTTTAGGTCTTACAGGTTATTACCGTAAATTTATAAATAATTATTCTAAAATTGCGAAACCTCTAACAAATTTACTTAAGAAAAATATACCTTTCGTATTTGATGCAAATTGTAAACAGGCATTTGATACATTGAAGGAAATGTTAATAAAAGAACCTATTTTACAATACCCTAATTTTGAACAACCTTTCGTGTTAACCACAGATGCTAGCAATGAAGCAATAGGTGCAGTACTTTCACAAGGTGAGATAGGCAAAGATCTTCCGATCGCTTATTTTTCTTGTACCTTGAGAAAACATCAGAAAGGATATTCAACAACCGAAAAAGAACTTCTCGCGATTGTAGAGTCATGTAAATATTTTAGACCATATTTGTACGGTCAAAAGTTTATTATAATAACAGATCACAAACCTCTATTATGGCTTCAAAATTGTAAGGATCCTTCAAGTAGGCTATTAAGATGGCGTTTAAAACTAATGGATTATGAATACGAAATAAAATATAAAAAAAGGTACACAAAACTGTAATGCAGACGGGTTGTCGCGCATACAAGTTAATCAAATAAACGAAGAAGAATTAACCTTCGATTTATTTAAAAGTTTCCATCAAAGGGAATTACGAATTCCGAAACCTAAAGAAACAAATCAAGCACTGACAAATATAAAAAATCTTATAATTCCAATGTCATGTGATATATCAGCATCAAATGAACATTTTAAATTTCTACAGAATAATCTTAGAGAGTTTCCTACAAGACCTCAATTACATGAAACAAACTTAAATAAAACTTATAAAAAACAAGACATATATTTAGTATTTATAAAAAGATTCCACAGAGACTCACACTCTATGAAGATGTATTTAAAGCCTTATATAATTTAAGGTTAATGTTAAAACATAATAATGTTAAACACTTCGCTATCACAGATATTTCAAAAAGAAATAATGTTATAAAGCAAGATACTTATTTTAGTCTCTTATATTTTCTTTTTAAAGACTTCAATTATGAAATTTTAGATAATGGAAGAATCACAATAGATGACCCAAATTTAATTAAAGAAATTTTACATGAAAATCACGATGCCCCCACTAGTGGACATCAAGGTTTTGAAAGAACGTACGAACGTATTAAACGAACATATTTTTGGAATAATATGAAAGATGATATAAAAAATTATATTAAAAAGTGTGTCACATGTCAAAAATCGAAAACTGATTTTCGTAATAATAAATCGCCAATGCAAATTACAACAACGTCAACAGAATTTTGTGAACGGATTGCATTAGACATAGTTGGTCCACTTCCCCAAACCAGGAACGGTAACAGATTCATATTAACGATTCAAGACGATCTAACAAAATTTGTTCAAGCGTACGCGATTCCAAATCATGAAGCGCAAACAGTTGCCATATACTTCTTAAAATTTTGTACTCAGTTCGGGTTTCCACAGAGTATTTTATCTGACCAAGGAACTGAATTCAATTCTAAAACATTTAAAGAAATTAATAAATTAATGAGTATAAAACAAAAGTTCACATCTCCATATCATCCGCAAAGCAACGGTTCACTAGAAAGAACACATTTAACGTTAAAAGACTATTTCAAATGTTACATTAATAAAAATGGTGATGATTGGGACGAATTCTTAAATTTTGCACTGTATAGTTATAATACAGGAATTCATAAATCTACTCAAATTAGTCCATATGAACTTGTATTTGGTCAAAAACCAAAAATACCTAATTACTTAAATAAACCGAAATCAAATAATACTTATTCCAATTTAGCTAATGACATTTCTCAAAAATTACGTATTATAAGAGAAACAGCATGTGAAAATCAAATTAGATCTAAAGAAAAAAGCAAAAATCAATACGATAAAACTCACAATAGAACATATAATTTCAACGTTAACGATTTCGTATTACTTTACGATCAACAAGCAAAAGCAAAAAATAAAAAGCTTTCGCCAAACTATAAAGGTCCATACAAAATAATACAAATTCACAATAATGATACAGCTACTATTGAAATCGAAAATAATAAACTAAAAACTTATCATTTTAATATGCTGAAACCTTACATTGTTCCAGACAACGAGAACAATGACGAGAACGACAACTGTTCGATCGATTCTCAAAATAATAGCAACATACCTACTCCTAGTAGAGAACCTACACCTAGCACAAGCTACCAGTAACTATAAAATCACGAGTTTAAAACTCATCTTCAGGTATATTATTTGAAAATTTAGGAAAGGTAAGACTATCTAATCAAGATTTTAATCTATTGAATTTTTATAATTTAACGTTTATTAATAAACAAATAAATACTATAGGAAAATTTTACTATGCATCTCTCAATATTTGCAATTTAGCTTTGACTGATCATTTCTCATACGATTGTAGAAATCAATTAAAATTTATAGCATCAAAACTAAATACAATGCAACAACTTTATCGAATAGTATCTCATCAACTTATTCTTGAAAGTAACCGGAAGAAAAGAGGTTTATTCAACGGAATAGGTGATGGATTAAAATGGCTTTTCGGTGTCCCCGATGCCGATGACGCTCAATTCTTTACAGATAGCATTAACTCGTTAATGACAGATCAAAAACAAACAAAATCTTTAATGAAACAACAAGTCGCAGTAGTTTCAGAAACAATAATTAATTTTAATGACTCTTTATTGAGAATGAATGATAATATTCTTGTATTGAATAGAAATTTAAAACAATTTAATAAATATTCGCAAAAATTAACGAATATAACAAAACAAATAGAAATTGAAATTGATCTATCAAATCATTTGATATTACTCATTGAAATGACTGACGAAACACTGTCAGCTCTCGATCACTACGTTAATGACATTTCATTAATCCAAAATGGTATTATCAATTATCACATATTACCTCCTGAAGATTTGCATAAAGAACTCAAACGAATAGCCTTAAAATATACACTACCAATTCCTATTGACAAGGAAAACATTTTCACGTATTATAAGTTAATTAAGTTAAGCTCATTTATTAAAGATAACTTATTAGTAATCTTATTTAGCATACCTATTGTTAATATGTACAATTATGATTTATATGAAATGTTTCCACTTCCAATACCAAATGCTCGTGATAGTAACTTATTCTCTTATATAGAACCTAGTAAACATTATATTCTTGTATCATCGCAAAAAAGTTATTACTATATGCTTAATGATTTAGACAAATGTATTAAATATTCTACAAATCAATATTTATGTAAAAATATCAATACTATTAAAAGAACAGAATCACTAGAATGTGAGTTTCAACTATTGTCAAATAATAATGACAAAATTCCACAAAGTTGTTTAATAAAAAATATTGTAGCCAATTTAGAAATATGGCATCCTACTATAAATAATCAATGGATATTTTCCACTTCAAACCCTATTCACTTAACTATTATTTGCTATAACGAAGAGACAGAAGATATAATTTTAAATAAACTTGGTATTATTCAATTGCAAAATCAATGTAAAGCCTATACAAAAAATATTATTCTAGAACCTCATGCAATTGTAAACTCTTTAAACATCTCAAATCAAATTCCTAATACTAACATTTATGATGATGATTGTTGTAAGGAATTAAAGGAAAATATGACTATAAATGGAATTCATTTAGAACCTATAAAGCTCACTAATCTAGATTTAAACGAATTAAAGTTTGCACAGAAAAAGTTAAATAAAATTCATGAACAATTAAAGGAACAATTAGATAAACCATTTATTGTAAAGCATTCATCATGGTTCACCACTATTTTATCTTTTGTACTTTCAATCATTTTACTCATAGTATTGTATAATTTATTAAAATGCTTTGGATGTATTCAATTATGTAAAAAGTTATGTTGTCTTAAAACTAATGATCGTTCTTCTAACTCTTGTAACCCTTGTGTTCAAATATATAATCAATGTTGTTCTAAAGCTGTAAAAGAACCAGCTGTACGTTACGATTGTGAACTAGAAGAATTAAAATCAGAATCATTCAGTGAACATGAAACAGGATCATTAAGAAGATCTAAAAGACTTCAAAAGAAATATGTTACTCAAACTTAAAATTAACAGCATCCATACTATCACATTTATTTTACTATTATATTTTATTATTTAATTATGTGTAATATATTTTATGACATTATGAAAGCATTATTATATTATTCTATTTTATATGCATATTCATTATTTTATAATACATATTGTATGTTTCAGAACAATTGTAAATGATGACTAAGATTTTCTCAGTTATTAAAAATTATTTCAAAAATCTTAATTTGCTGGGAGGTGTTGCATCCCTTATTAGCCCTTAAACTATACATATATATATCTGATGTCTTAGTCAGCATAATTAAACCTATATAATAAGGTTGACCGCTAAGCGCAGGCAGTAGCAATAATTGTCGGCAACCGTACTGTAAGTCGTTACTCTGCCCGATCTTGTATCGAGCTTTCAGTTATAATTCTTCTTGTAAACCCCAATTTCGTTTTTCATAATTATTAATTAATTAATTGTAAGTGTTACGGAGCTTCACCAAAAGCTGCCCTGGTGTCAGAATAAACAATTTTTAAAAACCCATATTGTGTTTGTTGGAATACAACAATATACATACATATACATACATATAATGATATATTTATCATCGATCAGTCTTACGCAATTGTAAACATCAGCTTTAATGTTATAACAACTTTTTTTTTGGCAAAAAGTACGATCCGATTTATCTACAGCGGCAACTGGGATATTCCGACATTTTCTCCTTTCCCGGATATTTTTAAGTTTTGCTTTGTAACACACTCGTTTTTCATGCAACACGTATCCGCGAAACCATTAGTTTGAAATCTACCCCAAATCGATTTTGCTAAACCGCACGCATTTTATTCTTCTTTCAAATCCCGGATTTACTTCTGAGGGCAACTTCAATTATACTTTTCATTATAACACACACGTATCCCTGTTTCCACAAGTATGTGGCTCAGGGTATACAGAAACTGTTATTACTGAATTATAATTGTCAGGTATCCCATATGGAGCACGGAAATTAATTTATGTGCACGTGTTTGCATCGAGAGTTATTTTATTATGTTAGTATGAAGATGGAGTGTTGTCTACAAATTCGAAGAATTTCAAAAATCTATTTATAGCTTTTGTTTCAGGTTTAATAGATGTATATCTACAGCATGTGCCTATATGATTATGTGTGGTTTGATGATACGAAACAAGGATTGTACAGGTCTCATTGATTGGTACTCGTACTAACGACATAGGCTTGTTGCTCCTCGAGAAGTTCTGTAATGTAATTTTGCACAACCGCCATGTATACATGTAATTTCCTTGTTATTGGGAATACAGTTTCCTTCTATTATATTGTAATTGATATAGAACAACGCTACTTGATACAAACAATACTTTAAAAAATATACCACCTATGTCAGAAATTGAACTACTTTCCGGGCGGAGCCGGAGCAGCAAAGCCATTGCGCAGTACTTCTTTGATAAATAGTGTCCTCACTTCTGGTTGTGTCTCAACGCCGACAGTTTGTTTGCTAATTCCACTGAAGCTGTCGCAATCGCATAGTACATCAAAAAAATTGCTTCGTCATCCTAATGGCCTCCTTGGCATATGAGGTTAGATACAACGTCCAAATTGCACAAGTGTTATTTTAGACAGTTTTTACTAACGACAAATAGTTGTTGTCGTGCTCCTAGATGGTTTCCCAAAGTAAAGCCTTGGTGGTCTCTGCTTAGTAATGTTGCATCTGTAACCACATAGTTATAGTCTTGTTGCGTATCTCTTATCCTACCGTTAATCACGGTCCTGCTAGCAATGCCTCCATAGCTACTAAGAGATACAGATAAGGCATGTCAAGTATACTACTTTCATTTTATTCGGCGTTGTCTGTATTATGATACGAATAATAGGGAAACAACGGATATAGATGTGTGAACCTCGTACATAGCTTTGTCAAAGGACATGTATAAACGTTAAGGAACGGTTTTTATATGATATTTAATGATTTTTCATCCAACATATTCAAGAGCAACGAACATAAAGTCCAGTTTGTTCATGTTTCAACCTGTACGTAATTCAATATTGAAGAGAACAGAGCACAGCGAATTCCTGTTTGTTCATGTTTCAATTTGTCTTTATAGCTATTCTTAACCGCATCATTATGTTGTATGATAGTGGATTACTCCTGAGGATTGATCCAAGAAACTGAGGTAAAAGCACATAAAAGGAAAAGCCTGAGAAGAAGAAGCATCAACTCGAAGGATGAATAAATTCTGTTCCATTTCCATAGTGAACTGTACATGGAAATTAAAGTTATTTAAACACCGTTAAGATGGCTGTTTTTTCATTGTAAGGTATAGCACATACTAGGTCGTCAACGTTAAGATGAAAAGCATACGAAGGGAAATGTAGGAAGAACATCCTCCAATAAATAGTCGACCACAATCAAAGCAAGTATAGAACTCAAAGGGCTACCTATCCGTGAACCGAAACTCTGTGTGTACAGTTAAGAAAGTAAGAAAACTAAACAAAAAACAACAGGTGTCAATAATAATAATTCGCCAGGTCTTTGTATATAATTAGCAATTTCATCAGAGAGGGGGTGGTATTAGCGAAGTTGCATGTGTCAATTCTAGTAGTACCCATAAACGTAAATGTTATTTTAGCAAAAAAAAAACTAGAAGAAAATAGATTCTAAAGCTAAAAGTTATTTAATTTCTTAACAGGCTGCAATCCGTAATTAATAGTTTTGCACTTAAGTTTTGAATGTAACATGAACATACTAATTCGTTACGGTTACTACAAATTAAACATTATAGTAGTTTATTCTGTTCTTTCATTTTAAATCTTCTTACCGACAGTTAAGTGGGTGATGGGCCAGAATTTGAACTGCCTATATATAATCCATGTTTAAACGAGAAACTTTCAATTAATTCCAGCGCAGTTACATTTATAAGTGCAGTTAAAAATGACTATAGTTTAGAATTTTGTGAATGTACTGAAACTGAGTTGCATCCAGCTAATGTTCATCGAAATAGAATACTCATTATTATCTCCGACGGGTCACTATAGGTACCTGGTCTTTTCTTTTTGTGGAAACAAACGCATTCGTTTGATCCGGCATAACTTTAATATTTGATCAGAAGATATAAAATAAAAATAATACTGCAACCTTCTAATATCTACCATACTTTCATATTTATTACTGCTTTGCTATAGAATGTTTATAAATCCATATACCAATTTAAAAGAATCCTTGGTGTTGTTTTCTGCTGAAAAAAAAAATAGTTTAATTAAATCAGTTATCAATAGAAACTCATCATGTTATTGAAATGTTAATATTTAAAATGATGGTAGCTCAGATCTAATACTACTCGTATAACCGAGAATAGATTATGCTGATGCAACACAACATGGTAAGGTAAACGTACTTATTACACTAATTATAAAATGAATAATGTATTTTCACGAAACAAGTAAATAAACACAAAATGTGTAATCTATGTTTAGATTAGGACTTCTCAATAATTATCACAGCGAGTTTATATTCGCTGGTTTCCAGCTACATAGAAAAAAAATGGGATCATTAATATCAAGAGAAACAATGTGAGTAATTGAAATTAACCTGATGCTGACACTGTACAACAAAGCAAACTAATACGGAAAACTTAAAACTATATGGATTAAGGCTAAGTATACGGATTTTGCAGCTCTAAATATTCTTCCTTCGATACTTTGCAAACTGCGTATACTAAAGGAGTTATGGAAATATTTGTGTTTGCTTACGACCAAAATTAGAATTAATACGCGAAATTGTGTCTACGATGAATAATTATTTCCACAAAATAAAATTCAGATGGAGAACAATTCATAGCTATTTACTTTAGGTCTAGACGAAAAACGGATTTATTTTGCTGAAGCTTTAAACTACGTGGCAGAGGACAGCCAATAGTTGCTTGCTTTTACTTTGTCCTTTTGCGTGCTGTGTATGCAATGATATGCATATACTTTAATTTTATGTATAAAAATGTTTATACATCGTGTCCTATAAAAAAGTTAACAATGGAAATATGCATTTCTTCAATGGAATTAATTATACATTTTTATCCTAATCATAAGGCTACTTACTTCTAAACAAAATATCAAAATAACTTTTTTTCGTAAAGTTCTTGGTTCTCGTGAAAAAAATTATTTTCTAGATTTTTTCATCCAATTTTCATTATTATGTTTATAAGAAAATGAAAAAAAATTATAGCATGCCCTGAAATAAATGTGTAGTTGACAAATGCTAAACGTTATTGTTTAAGAGGCCTGACTGCCGTTTGTCAGTTGGAGATGTTGCCACAGTTAAATTGTTTCATAATATAATGATTTTATAATTTATTTAAAAGGTATTTTAAAATTGAGCTTGATACACACATGCGTAGACGTATTTTGAATGTTCATAGCTAATTTCAGTAATTAAATCTAAAAATTAATTGAGTCATCTCTATTCCCCTATCAAGGTAAACGGGAAAAGAGATTATGAAGTTAATATCGAATATTAATAGACAAAATTGTATAGGTAGATGTAAAGCATTTGTAGAAATATATGTATGAAGCCCAACTGTCAAATTATATTGAAATAAAATCGAGCAAACGATTTATAGAATTATTTAGATATGGCACCGCTGTAAAATAATTAGCTGGTAGACGACTCCCATAATTGCCAGAATATTAGTAATTCTAATTGTGCTGTTTTATTATTGTTCTAATTTTGCTGTTTATTGATAAACATGCCACAACATTACAGTAGAAATGAGCTAATGGATATGTTCCTAGCCATTGGCAGAGCAGATGAAAACTTTAATGAAGCTGTTAGCCTTTATATGCGAAGATTTCCAAATCGAAGGAATCCCAATGCAAAACTTTTGTACTTCACTTTTTTGTTAATGGGTGTTATGATTTTCCTATCGTTTTCTTATTTGCATGCGGTGGAGATTTAGTAACAATAACTACAAATTCCTTTTTTCACGGAAATTATGAGCTTCTCAAAAAAGGACTTAAATTTTTTCTTGTTAAGAATCAGGTGATCTTACAATCAAAATGAAAATATATGGGCCATTCCATTGAAAAAAAGTACACTTCTTATGACAGCTTTAATATGGGACACGCTGTATAAGATTTTTATGCACAGAGTTGAAGTATGTATTGGTTGACATAACTTTTATAAATAAAACGTTTATCAATTTTCAATACTACCAGTAACATATTTGATGGCGTATCCTTCGACTCAGGCTGTATATGTACCATCTTTGGAAAACTAAATGTGAATTTTTCAGCGATGAATTTCGATTTACTAAATAAAGGCTATACTTTGAAGCAAATTTAATTTCTCTAAAAGAGAGTACTGCTTTGATGAACGTCTTTAGAGTAATTAAATTCACTTTAAAGCAAAGCCTTTATTTACAAAATCAACATTCCCCGATAAAAAACCGCATTTACATTGCCAAAGATGGTGCATATTTAATATAATGTGAAACTGTTTTTTGTCTGGAGTTGTACGGACTAACGTACCTGATAATTTTTGACGGGACATTTCCTATTCTTAACATTTCAATTACTTTTTGAACTTTTTTTTGGTCAGTTATGCTGAAAATACAATTTATTTTAAATATGTCCCTTGAGCTGAGGAGCTTGATCTTGAACAACCAGCACAACTACTTACAATGCAGGTGTTACTCAATTTGTCGCATGTTTGACATCTTTTTTATTAGTTGCAAGACTATAGTGCCTTCAGAGTTATCATAATCATTACTGAATTCGTATTCACTAAGATTATCTACTCCATTTAGCTGATCTTTATAGATAGAGTAATGACTAATAAGCCTACCTTTCTTACATCTTTTGCATAGTGTATGGTGTCTAAATTTGCATACTTCTGCATTCCTAATACAATATCGCCAAATTCCATGTCAGTTTTACTTCGTACATATAGTTAGGTGCCCCCCATCATCTTGCCAATGCAAATGACACCCGAAATCCTATGAGACAACTTTTCCTTTATATGGATATTATTTGCATTTTTGTTGCAAAGTATTGCTGCAGAAAGTACTATGAAAAAAATAAGATAATTTTCATTCATCGCAGACAGGTTTGCACTCACTTACTTATTTCTTTATTTGTACATGATATTCAGTAGAACTCAACCATTCGCTGACACTTCCTTTGTAAGTTTCCTCTGACAACACTTACCGATCTTTTCCACCAATATATGGAATTGTATGTTACCTTACGCTATATTTTAACTACCTTATCAATCGCTAAATCATCGGTCGATTCCGCCGTCTGTAATCCTCTGTCAACACATCCGCTGCCTTGATGCCTTCCGATGACATGTAATTAAATAGGTAGAGGTAGAAAGTAAGCGTTGAATGAGGGGAGTGTTAAAGACTAAAAGCAAGTTTTAGTGAGTAGCGTGTGTAAATAAAAATAACCAAGCAAATGGACCTCTCAGTGCAGTTCACACTACTTGAAGTAGGGGCAGTAACAATGTAAGTCAATTATTTTCACTTTTAAATATTAGAATTAGCAGAAGACTATATGACTCTTTGTGTCTACTTCAATAAAGTACTTTTCTAGAGATCAGTGGATTATTTCTTGTTGAATAGTGAGATGTTTGTTAACTTTCCTAGATTCTGAAAGGTAAGTACTTCATAATAGGTTAATACAGTTAAACTACAAGAACATATCTACAGGAACTGGCAAACGAAACATACACCGATTACTCTCTCTTTTAAAAACAGTTAATATGCTTAAATGTCGAATGTCCTTAATAAAAGTGGATGCCACAAGAATGTCACAAATTTTTCGCGGTGGTCTGCAACTGAAAAGCCCTTACAATCAGACGAATATACTAGAATAGTGTAAACACCTTTACTATAATGACTAGGACTCATCACAGCTAGTAGAAATATAACTCTAACTCTAGTTCATAGAATAACTAGCAAAATTTAAGAAATAGTTGACGTAAAGATCTACATGGCAGGAATAAAAACATAATATACATACATATATTTCTGCCAAATCATTATTGTTACACCAAATATTGCTTAACAAAATTGCCAGAATGGAACAAGAAGGGGATTGATTGATTGATTGCTATCAAGGCAGGACAGTCTCTAATTATCCCTAACACTGCGGCCCACTGGGCCTATTGTGTTATTCCTGCCTTGATTCCGTTTTACTCAAACAGGTTAGTTCCCTCGATCAGGTTTAGAAGCCTATTTGGTAAATCTTTCTCCACTGGTAGATCAAATGCGCTTTGCAAAGTAACCCTACGTTGACTTAGTGCCACGCATTCGAAGATGATATGAAAGGCTGTTTCCTCCTCCTCATTGCAGAGTCTGCATAGGGGTTCATCTTTTAGATCCCCATCTTGTGCAGATGACCTCTTAGACAGCCGTCCCCTGTTAATAAACATGTCACTGCCGTAAGCTGAGTCCTGTTTAATGCAAGTAAGTCAGCAGTTAGTCGTTGTGACGGTCGTTCCATCATCCGTTTGCTGTGTCTTTGTCCAGCTACATGGTTCCAATTTAGTTGGTGTTGTTTTATAATCCACTCATTAATTGCACCACGTACTGCACTCTTTGTGATACCCAGACCTGGCTCCGGCCCGGTGAATTTAATTTGGGAACCTTCCCTCGCTAGCTGGTCTGCGGTTTCATTGCCTGCTATACGCCTGTGTCCCGGCACCCACACCAAGGTGACCTTGTTGTCTCTGGCCAGGACAGTTAGGTTTTGCAGACACTCCCATACTAGTTTGGAGGCTATGTAATAAGATGCTAGAGCCTTGAAGGCTGCCTGACTGTCAGAGAGAATACAGATCGCCTGCCCTCGCGGTTGGCGGCGTAGACTCTCCAACGCACAGGTTTGTATAGCATATATTTCTGTTTGAAATACCGTTGTGTATCGCCCAGGTGGTTCACATACCTTGTAACCCTGGTTTTCCTCGTATACACCAACGCCAGAATTAGTGCCCGCCCTTGACCCATCTATATACCAGTTTTGGGCGTGCGGTTTTCTCCCCTCACCATTTTTCCATTCATCCCAATTCAAGAAAATCTTGAAGGGTTTGTCATAGGAAATCCTGGTGATTGATATGTCGCTCCCCATATCAAAGATTGGGTTTTGTACTATTGCTTCTATTCTGGTGTGCCCCAACCCATAGTGGGGTCTCCAGTTGCTAGTATTCCTTAGTCTGTATGCTCCCATTATAGCCTTTCCCATGATAAAGATATCGAGGGGAGGCAAGTTTAGCATGGTTTCCATAGCAGCCGTCGGAATACTCTTGATAGCCCCAGTTATACATAGGCACGCTAATCTCTGAATTCTCGAGAGTTTAGTTATCACATGCTTCTGCTTAACTTTTGGCCACTAGACCAGGCAGCCATAAGTTATCATGGGTCTTACTACCATACTATACAACCAGTACGTCATATGCGGTTTGAGTCCCCATGTTTTTCCAACTGTTCTGCGGGTTGTTATTAACACCCTTTTACATTTGTCAGTCATTTTCTCCAAATGTGAATTCCAGTTTAGTTTAGAGTCCAAGATTACTCCCAGGAACTTGGCCTCCTGACTAATCTGTATAACCTTATTGTATAGAGCCGGTGCTCTTAGGCCTTCCAATCTCCTTCTTTTGGTGAAGGGTACAAGTGCAATTTTCTCCGGGTTTACTCCAAGGTTCTCCCTCTTGCACCACCCGTCTACCATCTTTAATGCTCTTTGCATAAGTTCTGAGATTATGCTGGTACTCCCACCAATGGTGAAAATCACTATGTCATCAGCATATCCCTGTGTATAGAAGCCTGCATTGTTTAGCAGAGCGAGCAGTTCGTCAATTACCATGTCCCACAGTAGAGGGGACAGGACGCTTTCCTGTGGGCATCCCCTGCTGGGCTCTCACCAATGCTGCTTCTACCTCCACGACTTTTGACAGCTCTTATTAGAGATTCAAATGAGGTGTTATCAAATGCACCTTCTATGTCAAAAAATGCCTCTAATGCAATTTCTTTATTGTTTAAAGTTGCCTCTACCCGCGACACAAGCTGGTGCAAGGCACTTTCACATGATTTACCTGCTTGATATGCATGCTGGTTGGGGTGTAACGGCCTCTCTAGTAGGGAGGTTTCCCTAAGGTACTTCTCAAGCAGCTTTTCCATAGTTTTCAGAATAAACGATGATAGGGTTATTGGTCTGTATGCCTTTGCCTCAGCGTATGAGCTACGTCCAGGTTTAGGTATAAACACAACCTTAGCCCTATTCCAAACAGATGGTATGTAACCCAGCGCCAGACTGGCTCTATAGATTCGGCAAAGCACTAATGCTATTGCCGCTTCACCTTGTTGTAGCAAGTCGGGAAAAATCCCATCAGGACCAAGGGACTTGTACGCCTCAAAGCTGTTAATCGCCCAAATGATGCTGTTGTATGTTATTACCCTTTTAGCTAATCGCCAGTCCTCTCTCCCAGGCCTTCGTAAAGGCCATTCAAGAGTTTGACTGCCTAATCAACTATTTGGGTAAATATTCTTTGAACCTGGGAAGTGCGCTTCTAGTCAGACCTCCAGCGCTTCTGTCCCAGTGTTCGTGAACTCTCCAGTGGATTTCCGAATGGTTCCCAGAGGATTTGTTGGATCTTTTGCAAGTAGTCTGTGGAGTCTTGCACTTTCAGATGTACTTTCTATATCCTCACAGAGCTTCCTCCATGACTTTCCTTTGGCCCTTCTTAGGGCTCTGTTATACGCAGTGAGTGAGTTCCGATAATCAGACCACTCATTGGTTTTTTTCGCCTTATTAAATAATTTGCGTGTTCGCTGCCTCAGTAATGACAATTCCCCATTCCACCAGCTGACTGCTCTTGAAGAGTTTCGTTTTGTCTGAGGACAACTTATTTCATATGAGGTTATTATGGCCTCTTGCAATTGTTCGGAGGCAGCCTCAATATCCAGTTCATTTTTTATATCTGGTCTGACCTGCTTGATGTTATCGCTCAGCTCCTCTTTGTACTTCGCCCAGTCGGTTCTCCGTGGATTCCTGTACATCTCAACTGTTTTATCGACTCCCGCGATTTCCAGTATGATGTACCTGTGATCTGAGTGCGAAGGTTCCTCAGACACATACCACTTAGTAACCTGTGAGCTAATGTACACGGAGCTGAACGTTATGTCAATTACCTGTTGCCTTCTCCGTGTTACAAAAGTTGGTTCACTACCATCATTCAAAACCACCAGATTCCGAGAGATAATGTATTCTAATAGTGACTCACCTCTACTATTTGCGTCGGTGCTTCCCCATGCAGTGTGGTGGGAGTTGGCATCCGCTCCGATGATGACCTGGAGGTTAGAATCCTCGCAGTACTTCACCAGGTTTTCCACTTCGTCCGTTGGCGGTGGTGTCGGTGCATCATACGGGAGGTAAGCAGAAGCGAAAATGAGCTCCTTGCTGTTCCCTCTGGTGCAGAACTTCAGCCTTATAGCCGCTAAATCTCTGGAACAGAAGTTAAGCAGCGTTAATGGTTGTAGTTCTTTCTTAACATAAATGTAAGATCTTACTCTGCCATAGCGTAAATCATATACATATTACATTACCTTTGGCTTCACCTAGGCCTTCTACACGGTCCCCAACGAGCCAGGGTTCTTGTATTAAGGCCACGTCGATGCTGCCCGAGGCTAGCAGCTTACATAGGGAAGCAGAGGCCTCCCTGCTATGTTGAAGGTTTATCTGTATTACCTTCAACATCTTCGGGTTTTTCTTTCCTCCCAACTATCTTGAAGGTGAGCTGGTTTAATCCAAAATAGGGTTTCAGGCCCATGCCATTCAGCACCTTCAAGGATCTCTCATCGATATTCAGCACCAAGGTTATTCCTTTCGGGTCTGCCTTGCTCGATACGACGTGCCAGTCTTTGGTTGTTATCCCATCATTCTGGATTTCGAGGAGTTGGAAAACTTTCTCCACTTCCATAGACCCCAGGAATTCAGTTGGGACCCACACAACTACCTTTGTGGTTTTGACGATATCCTTCGCAACGCCAGTCCTCAGGATTACGCCTTCCCACAGTTGGAGTTTATGGAACAGTCTCCATCAGCCATGTCTTCGATTTCTCGTTTCCACAGGTGAAGTAGACGACTCCCTTCTCTGCATAGCTGTTCTTAAATTGAGGTGCGGTTGGTGGCTTGCACTTCCATATCTCCCCCATTATTGCCATTTGCAGATTTTTAGATTGTTCTTCTGACAATCTTTCCTCTGGATATTTATCCAATACTACAGCCATCTTAGTAGCGGTTAAGGCCTGACTAAAGGTTGCCCCAGTTGTGTCCTGGCTACAAGACGCACTGGGTTTTACCTTAAGAGGTTTGCCGCTATCTGACTTCTTCATCTTTGCCGGCTGGACTCTTCGTTGAAGATGGAGTACTTCCCTCCGATCTTACTCTCTTAGAGGTTTTCTGCTGACTTGTTTACGGTTCTCCCTCTTGTTCCTTCGAACTTCGGTTTGACCGTTGTTTCCTGGGTCTGATAGCTTCCCCAGCAGCAATCGCAGCTTGTATAGCCCTTCTCCGTTTCTGTGCTCCGTAGAGTTTAGTTTTTATTAGCTTCAGGCGATCCATGCCCGTAGCTACCTGTTGCATCTCAGCATCAGAATCTGCTGGGCTTGTGGTATTACCACTTCCCTCTGTCTCTTGCTGAGTTAGCTTTGGTTGGGTAACAGTGTCTTGGCTGCATGAGCCTTCCTCTGCGTTTGTTGTTTCAGGGTTTTCCTTGTCTGTAGGTTCCCCTGTTAAGGTTGTTTTGGGTTTCATGTTTATTCCTTCCATTTTGTTCCCACGAGTATGGGGGAAAGGGTGGTCGCCGCCTGTGGAGCCCCCACACAGACGCAAGGCTGTTACTCCGGAAGGTCGCCCGGTATTCCAGGAGTGTGAGCAGTAGAGACTGATCTTCTAGACCGCCATGCATCCCGTCAGCCTGCCCACCCGCCTTAGGATTTAGGTTTTTATTGAGGTTGTCTCCTCTCGGTTCGGGCGATTAAGCCAAGACTCCCCACTCCATCCACCTGTGAGACATAACCACAGTGGAAGGAGTATGGTTTAACAGTAGCCTTACACATATAGTGTAACAGATAGTGGCACCGTTTATCCCTTAGTATGCCCTTAGCCACGACACGACAGCTGGGTCAGGGGTGTCTTTCTTAGTCTGGCACTTCGCCTTCGACCTGTCCGGCATGGGTGACCCTACCGGTAGCAATGCTACCGCCGGCTTAGCTCTCAGGTTCATTAAAGCACGCAAGCAAGTTCGCCTACGTCAAGGTTAAGACACACGAGAGAGAACAAGAAGGGGAACATTTTATCAACATTCAAGTTAAAGGCTGCTTCTGTCGTTGAACTAGTGCTTCACCTTTTACAGATGACGAACTAGTACTATACGACAACAGAAAACTATATTCTAGCACCGCGAAATATTTAGATACATCTCTGAGGGTGGGTTTATCAATGTGAGGATAAAAGAGTTAGGTAAGTAACTATCAGATGATGCTAACAGGCATATAAAATTTAGGAACTACAATGCTTTATCTTGCAGATAACTTCTATTTGACACTCAAAAAACGTTTAATGGTAATTATCTTACGAATAAAATTTTATCTGCAGGTTAATTTATTTATCCTCAGATTGATAAACCCACCCTAAATGAGACAGATACTGAAAGTGCACGGAATTGAAAACGTGACGTATTGAGTAAGTACAAACCGGAGAAGGCACTGGTTAGCAGATATATGCCATTCCGGTCATCGTCCTCCTTTTCTATAGCATTTTAGTGCAGTTATAAAATAAGGAAAGCAACATACTTGAAAAAGTACATAATTCCACAGATTAAATTTAGAAAGGAATAGGTATTTTGCATATCTGCTATTCAAAAGTAGTAGTAGTATATGCTATTATTATTTCAATTTGATATGTACATAGTTCAGTTAAGTAAGTAATATATAGGAGATTGTGCGAAAATTTATTTCAGACAACCAAAGTATTGATCGTACCTAGAAATTCATACGACACCAAAAAAGTAATACTACAGTACTGATACCAAAGCACCGATAATTCAATGAGTATCAGTACTAAGAAATCAGCTACAAAGTATGAATACCAATATACATCCACACAATTTAGTTTGAGTTCTATTACGCCTTTTAATGAGTGCTAGACCAAGGAAATTTATAGGCTCGAAATCTATCATTCTGTGTTAATCTTAAAGAGACCAGAAAGAACATTACTCTCTCAATATCTGTAATATAGAGATTAATTTATGAAAATAAACTATTGCCTTTATCAGATATATAAAATAAATACACCACATCGTTTGGGCTGTTTTCTTTTGAAAGTTAGGGGATGTTCTCAATGGAAAAAAATTGGCATCCTACACCATTTTCATGAGACATGTCTGAAAAGTGGTTATGTGGTTTTTACTTTCAGAGGAATGGCCTATACATCAAACAGCTACTGAAGCTAATCTGAAGCTAATATGCTGTACAACTCGAATCAAGTGCTACCAGAAGTAGCACGAATATATGCATAAGAGAACGAAAAATAAGAGATGCGTTTTCGTATATAAGAATTTCTGGCGTCCTAAGAGGATGCCAAACGTCGTATGGGTGATTATAAACTATGCAAAATCTAACAACAAATGGGACCAAACTAATGCAGTCGACACCGCGCATGTGTAATGTGTTGCATATAAAAGAAAATCGATATCACCTTAAATTTTCTTATGCAGTGTGTATTAATGAAAGCTTTCCTAAAATTTTAACGGTAAATACACTATTTATGTAAAATCCTAGTTCCCTGGTATACTAAACCAAATAATATTCAGTACATAAATACATTTCCTGACAAACAGCTCGAATAACGTTGACCTACAAAAGTGTGAGTTAGTACTCCGATTATGGTGATGATCGGTGCAGCGGAAAACTTAAATTGGTCACAATAAAATTACATTCACTACATTCCGTAGTTGAAAGCGCTGATGAGGTCACTCCGTACTTGAATAGCATTCCAAGATCCATTTACGTAACAGGAGCGCCCTTCGTTGCGCCAGCAATTCGGACGGACTCTGCTCAGTAACAAAATTGCTATACATTCCCCTTAACGCCCCATAACGCCTCTAATGGCATTTCAAATCTGAGAAACCTTTCTTTCATAAATACCAAATTCGTGCTTTAGTTGCGAAGCGGAAGCATGAAAATTCAATGTAATTATTGCGAGTGAGCACGGTCACCACAAGCTACTATACGGAACGCAACGACGCCGCCACGGTCTCCATCAACTACACCATCGCGGACGGTAACATTGACGCTTTACCAATTCAGATTAGTGATTTTTCACTTAACGCATAAAATTAAGATATACATCAAGCTGGTAGTGCTCTTTCTCTCTTTAACGCTACCTGTTACTCATTAATCATAATTAAGGAGATTATTCACTACGGCTCTCTGATTCAAATCCAAATACACGCCTTTCAATGATAAGCTATTCCTTTGGAATACCTGTACAATTGCCTTAATTAACCTAATGGGATAACAATGTAGTGGTGTTCAAAATTAACGCTTCTAATGTTATTCTACGTGATTTACAATGTATTTGTTTAAAAACTTCTTTTATACCAAGATTTTGGAGTTATATTTTAATCGCATTGCAAAAACGTGGTTGAATTTTATAAAGCCGCTATTATTACGAAAATATACATAACTAGTTTAGCGGTATAATGTATAATTTTGATTGATATAATGCACCGCTTAATATTACTCTGCATGCATAATATTGTTCTAATTGTTAGAACGACCAATTATCTCCTCAAAACAGGTAGTAAATAGAAAACGTTTTCTACTTTTTAGAAACTGTGAATTGAGCAATTCGGCTTTTGACAACTAATTATCCTATTGAATATTATTAAAAACGTAATTCATACAAGATGCAACCCCAGCACACTACTCACTTATTATCAGAAATTATAAACTGCTAGGCTGAATTGAACGAGTATGATCTGTTCGATAGCAAAATCTGACAAATTGAACTTCTACAGATTTTTTTGATTAAAAATATCGAAAGGACACTGTTTAAATATCAGAAGTTAATATAGAACATGAACTATTGTAGAGAATATTAAGATAAGCCGACTAAAAAATTAACATGTTCAATCCTCCATAATGCACTTCTCCCGAATTTGAAACACTTATTGTTTTGGGAGTGAAGCGTTGCTGCCTCCTTCTTCTGCATTTATCTGGTATCCACTGCTTGACAATCGTTTCTATTCGATGGATATGACCAAGCTTTCTTTATTTTGCACATCCTTTGTGACAGTTGCTTTTATTCTCATTCGTTATTTTATTTCTTCATTGTGTTTTCCATCTTTTCTCGAAGATCTTGTTACTTTCCTAACTGGGCAAACTTTTACTGTCTCGACGTTTTTCTTCTTTCTATAGGTAAGTCTCTATATCTCTGCCACGCCCATAACTTATTTTTTAAATTATTATCTCTAGATAATATGCTATTTTTCAGACTTTGCGATCTCTTCTACTTGTATTAAACTTAGAAAAAGTAGCCAATAGTTGAAACCACACTTTAGAGCCTCGACTAAACTTGCAGTAAAAGTCAACTAGAATATGGGTGGTGGTTGACGAGATGGAGTCACTATGTATAATCTCAGGCTGGATACATCGATTTTATATGAACTATGTCCCATCTGTAAGTCAAACCCACTTGCGCACGATCTAAAAGTAATACACGCACGGAAGAAGAAGTTTGCTTGGCGAGTGCGATTTGTTTCGGCAATTATACGTCCTTGTAATTCTCCAATATTCAATATTTAGGTGCGATAAATGCGCACGATAAATTCTAATTAGCCTCCACGGCTAATTAGAACACATTACTTAATAAGTCACATACAACACTTAGAAAATTCACTGAGATGAGCTGTCATGTGGTATCACATTACAACCCTAATATTCAAAGGAACATTTTCGGTAATTCGGGTAGTGTTATTTAGAAAAAAATCATTTAGGCGAAGTGGTAATAAAATTGGCCCAAAAATAAAATAATTGATGATGCCCACCCATACGTTCTTTGAGAATCGCCGTTGATGGTGTGTTGATCAAATGAGATGGGATTTTTCTCTTTGCCCTTCATGTGCATTGTAATAATTGAACACGCCATTTTGAGTGAAACTTACTCCATCGCTGAAGAAGATTTTATACATAAAATTGGCATTTTGGACATGTTGCTACTGTAACCAAATTTGTGTAGTCTATTTCGTTAGATATGTACCTTCTGTATGGTACGTTCTAGAAACGTTTTCTAATAATTTCAATTTTTTTCTCATATACTTGAAGTTATTACATATACATATATTAGTCAAAACATTCTAAATATTATGCACACTATCTGCCCTCAAAATTGTTTACAGAATTGTAAGAACACTGTGTATGTATCTTCAAATGAATAATACATGCTGCGATGCTTGTTGGCTTCTTTTAACTAAAATTGCGATATCGAGTAATGTAGATCTTATTCAGGAAAATATTGTTTTACAATCTTGTGCCCTTTTTAATGGACCTGTAAACATTGGTATCGATCCAAGCTACACAATTTTCTCGGAAACATTACACTATAATTGGTTGCAAATATACGTTTCAATATTTATGTATTGATGAACATAACGTACGCCTTTGATGATTCGCTTTAGAATAGAATGCAAGTAAACAAACTGTTATAAACAATGTTGGTTTTCATTTCATGTGCATGCGTGTATCAGGTTTAATGATATGATATAGTACTACGTAGTTATATAGATGTCTGTTGTATCGTATATTTTTCTGCATGTTTTTGTTACTATACTTTTCGTTGAGTGAAACACAGTAACGATTCCGAACGTCTTCACCAATTCTGGGCATGATCAAATTCTAATTTTTACTAGGCTTATTTCTAAATTGTAAAAATTTAGTAAACTATATATTATGCATAAACGTGTTGTTGATAACTTAGCTCGAGTTTTTTAGACATTAATTACTACAATGAGTTGTTGCTATGGAGGCATCACACAGCGAGGACACGAAAATCCTGAGGATGTATGTCGAAGGAGAGTGTACTTCGGATAACTTCAAACAGAAGCAAGAAATTCCTGTAACTCTGGAATGTCAGCCGCATTGTATTGCCAACGTTATGACTTTTAAGAGAGCTTTGAGTAGTTGGAGAATGTTGCATTATTGTGTAGCACGTTCAACATTCTCATTAGGTGACTTCATATTTTTAATATAGATCTTGTGCTTGTTACGAATGTATTTTTCAAGTTACCACTTGTAAAGTGTAAATTGCATCTTGTGTAGGTATATTTAGGTATAACATATGTAGGTATGTACGTTATACATACGTCTAAGGCCGTGACCTATATAAGGTCATTATAATATAGTACAAAATACACCATATGAAACAACATTTTGTCAGATTAAGTTCATTATTTGACAGTAGGTACTTTATATAAATTAGATATTATTGGCTTCAAATCAAATAATGGCTTAGTGCTAGTATGCTCTTTGTATAATATACATTTCACAAAAATACTAACGCTTACATACTTCTGCCTAAAGGAAACTCACTATACACCCTTACTGGATCAATACTAAATTATTTTTTCTTTTGAACTCTCAGAAAGTTACTCGTTACCCTAATAAAATTTCACTGTACGGTACCTTTTTATGAAATTCAGACATTAAAAAGGATTACGTAGTGAATGGTTGAGTACCCGCTTTTTATAGACTTCATGAAGTTAATTTATTATACAACAAAAAAGAAAACACGAGCGAGAGTAAGTTCAGCTTTCTAGTTTATAACTACATACATACATGCGCGTCACGTTTACTGATAGCTAACTAAACAAATAATTTTCAATAAGGAAAGGGTATTATGATGCTTTCATCTGATTAGTTTTAGTTAACTCTACAGGTGCTATAATAAAGGATTAAACTAGTATTTTATTGTTTGTCCCAATATTCAATGAAATCCCTTTATTTAAAATCAATATTAGTTGCATAAAATTCACTCTACCATTTAGTAGACGTAACTATTTCACTTTTCACGAATTATAGTTTTGTTAATTTACTATTCAAGAATTACTCTTAGAATTGATATGTTTTTCAAAATATTTATACTTGAAGAACTGGAACTATGATATTTTCTTAGAATACATCAATCGTTTAAATAAAAGAATTATATTACTACATTATACTCTGTAGAGCTAAGTTATACAGGCTGGCCCATTAAAAGGAAACAGATATAAATTATTACTGAAACTGATTTTTTTAACAAAATATCGAAAGACTTCAAATTTGATTTGTAGGGGGACACCTGGACGTTATAAATTTAACCTATTAACTTTATCCACCCTAACAGGGAGGCTAATCACTTCCCTTATCATTATGGTGAACTGGCGTGGAGTGACACCTTATTTTAAGAAGACGGGATCGGTAGCAAATAAATCGAAAAATGTTTACAAGATGGCAGTGAGAACAGAAGTAGTAGAAATGGCGATTTTGGGAAATCATTCTGTCGATCCTATAGTAAGTACAAGAACACGTACGTAATTAATAACCCAAATTTCCTTTTCAATATTTGCTTTCGCTCGTTTTATTTAAACGGTCTAGTTAACCGTCATAATTGTCGTTATTGGTCACATTCCAATCCGCAAGTATTTCGCGAAGGACACACCCAATATTCACAAAAAATAAACGTGTAGACTGTAATTTTTGGTGATAAAATTGTTGGACCTTTCTTCCTGGATGGTAATTTGAATTGAGAAATGTATTTGGAATTGTTAGAAAACAGCAGAGATCCAATATTGACTGACATTATTGAGAATGATGATCAGTATAGTAAAGATTTGTTATTTTTTCAACAAGTTGGGGCTCCTCCTCCTTACACTCTATCTGTTCAACAGTATTTAAATCAAAGGTTTTCTGGGCAATGGATTAGGAAGAGAAGCCACACTGAACGGCCAGTGTAATCGCTTGATTTGTCGGTCTTAGACTTCTTTTTGTGGGACCACGTAAAAAGGGAGATTTATAAAATTCTACCGCCTAATCTAAACGAATTGCGACAACGTACATATTACTAACGAATGCCGTCATATCGCTGCATAAATGCACCAGAGTATGCACCAACGTTTTTAGTGGAACTTGTTTCATTGTATGGAAGTTGGTGGTGGTCAATTCGCACTTTCTTTTTCATATTTCATTTTCTTTAGAATTCAGCGTAGTTCAGCGTAGTATAAAATCACTGCGAAATGTGATATTATTATTATTAAATGTTTTTCGTCATGTTCTTGTACACGGTTTGAGTGCCTTTCAAATGAAATATCACGCGACCCCACTTACCTATGGTGATAAACGAAGGAATATAAGCTTCCAGAGCATTGTAATTATGATGGAATTTACTTAAGCGCTTTAAAAGCTTCTGCATACCGACAATAAATTCCCGTCAATACCTAAGGTTCGATTTGCTACTGTAAAACATAAGAATTACTTAATTTAATTTATATCGGAGAAGCTTCAATATGCAGTTTATTATTACAATATTAAGTTTTTGTATGACTTGAAGGTTATTGCAGATATTTTTGGTCTCTAGCTTGACTATGCAAAATGCGGTTACTGTTTGTGTGAAAATTGAAAAGCGAAAAGCTACCGTTATCAACTGTCTTATGTTATAGAAAGTTGGATGGTAACATGTCCTCAGATTTGTCCTTGAAAATCTTGGAGCAGTGAGCTATAAACACGAGTACACTTTCATCAGGAAGTGTTAATTATGAGAAAGAAGGCAAATGGAATCCCAATATGCTGGTTGATTATTGTTGGACCATCGAGAAGGATGCTCGGCTGGCGAAGTATGGCAGCAAATCATCATATATGAGTCTAACTGTTTTGATATTAATATATGAAACAAGATATTTATAAGGCCTTGCATAGGCAACAATTTTAACACCGAAATTGTTGCATTTCCAGGGCCTTAAAATACCTCATTCGCATATATGTATTTGTGAAGAAAATAGTCGAATCGAATTGTCTAGTGGCACGAAGCTTTCGTGGTTCTGCCACCCAAGCATAACTTCATGGTTCATGGTCAAGATGTGTCGTCATCGTACTGGTAAAGAATTAGCCATATATACTCAAACGTAATATTTGACCCATTACTAAGCTTTGGGAAACTTCTCTAGTTACCAATAGTTTTCTTCATCTGCAGTATTACCTAACGAGTTAGCTGACGGATAATGATCGTTAGTAATTAGTAAGCCAAATTACATAGAACAAGGCAATAAGAACAGAGTGAATGCTTATTCGCTGATGATGATATAGAAATAATTAAATGCTAATAAAAATATTGTTCATCAATAAGGCTGATTTTTCAAGAAAGGCAAATAACAAATCGAACTGAAATACATCAACAACACAACATGTAGATATCATATTATCTCAGCTTAAGAATAATAGGGAACAAAAATATATCTTTGGAATTGATCCGATTACCATCCATACATGATTTCATTCATAATTAATGAACACTGATCATACATTGTGTTTTATCAATCTTATTTACAAATTGCGAATATGTAATATGTTATTAAAATCAAGATTTGTTACAGTACGACTCCTCTCTTAAGCCGACATTGATCAAACAGAAAGCCGTATTTCTATATCGTATCACTTCAGAAATAATGGGATGAAATTGTAATATTCGTATCTTGATAAATTGATGTTTATTGAAAATAATAAGCCGCTTCTAAAACAATCCTCAAGTAAATCCCTCTGAAATACTGCCTTCGATATAAAATTAAATTCCTGTGCATATTAATAAGCATCAAATTGCGATGCGAAAAATAGTTTGTAAATTGAAATATTTTATCAGATATTTTTAGTCCGACGTCTTTATATTTTTCTTAACTCTATGAGTAAATTGACAGAAATCAACGAAGGCACTTTAGTCGCTTGAATACCATTTAGGAAAAATATAGGTATGTATATAATGTTATTGCCGACCGGATTGTATACTCTTTATCATGGAAACGCCATACATACGTAGTAGCGCAAGTGGAAGTAGTCTTTACAATAGTAGTGGTCAAAAGTGGATTTTGACGGCAAAGGGTTGGTATTAGAATAGCACGGAACTACTATGTTTTGCATTTAATTTAATATTAAATAGTCAATACAGAACAGGTTATCAATGTTATTCGAAGTTGTTTGCTTGTGTCCATCAAGCGGTAAGTTGGATACTCACATATTAAAATTGATTCTAATAAGAGAACTAATTTGAAATTTTATGGACTATAGCATAGTATATCGGATATCAATCTGATATACTATGGTTGAAGCATAAGCTCATGGCATTTTTGGAGTCTACAATAATAGTGTATTAAAAAAAGCAGGGCACAACTCAGTGTCCATTTTTAATGTAATTTGTGCAACAATTGTGTTTATTGTTCTAAATTATAATTCGACCGTCTGGTAGAAAAAAATTATATCTACCAGGCCTAAGAAGGTAACTCCGGTATGAATGCAATGCACACAGTGTCAAACGCGCGCGAAATATCAGAAAGTAATCCAGCCACACGGCGTCCATTGTTAGGTACACTCACGGTAAAAGTAGTCGAGACGGCTAAGCGCGGCAGCAATATTTGCTTGCTTGCCGAATATCTCCGAATCGATGCGTCAGTGTCGCAAAGAAGGGTATATTAGTTTAGTATATGCGACCGATAGCACTATAATTAGAAGGGATTAAATGTGCATTTCAATCATTCTTATGTCTGGCAGTCGCATTTATCTTAAAATAAATTTATTCCACTAAACAGAACTTGGTATTTATCGCAACATATTCTTACTAGTTAATTTTATTTTTTAACAAAAATATGAAAACAATATGAGGTGAAATTATATTTTCGGTTTCGGCAGGCTAGGAAGAATAAAATTCGAATAAATTCAATAAAGAAAAATTATAATGAATGTTCTGAAGTTATTAGGAAATACATATATGTAGATAATAATATGAATACTATATGTTTGATAGCAATAGCAGCATTTTATAATTAAAAATTCTTTTATTAGCATATATTAATTTTTAAAATATATATTCACTGATTAGACAAAACTAAATTTATCTTTATTGCTTCTATTAGTTTAATTTCTTAGCCAGCTAAACTAAATATTAACTTCGGACAATAACAATGTTTTAAAACATTACCTAAAAAAACAATAATTGCCAAATATTTCATAAAATTAGATCTATGATTATGCAAATTAGTCGATGCAATGAGGAAATTTAGGGCACATAAATATACGTATGAAATTTTCTGGTTCCAAGAATTGGTCATCTGTATCTTATTCGCATGAATTTTATTGCATTTTAATGATGTTTCTCGTTATGTCCCCTCTTATTACTGAATTTTGGAGAAATGATATTGGGCCAATGAAAGTATCTTAATGACCTTCTTAAATACCTGGATTTTCAAATTTAACCGAGGCTTGTATGTGTCTTGTGTTCGTGATATACACATCATTTGAGAGTTGCAAGCATTAAGATGACGCCTCCGTCGAGCATAGAAACAAGAATGAAGGCTATAGTTCTTTGGGAGCAAGGGTTATCCTACAGGCAGATTGCTGAGCAAGTGGATCTATCGGTAAGGCAACAAATATTTTTATTCTTTCGTATTACTTACTCTAAGTTCTTTCGTGTTTGCACAAATCTACGCGAATACTAATGAGAAATGCATAATGTAATGAACAAATTCGTGATAAAACACTTCAATTTTCTTAGTTAGTAGAAAATCAATAAATATATAAGAAATCAATGTTTTTAAACTAATTGTCTAGTAATTCTTATTGCTTTTTGTTATTTTAGAGTTGTTCGTTAATTTTAAGTTCATTAATTTTCACATAAAGGAAATAAAATATAAAACTACAAATCGGCAATACACCTCAGTCGGCGCGGAAGAATTCGCCGTTATAAATAAAAACCTTTGAAAATGGTTTTTTCTTGTTGTAGAGGCGTCATAAATGCGCATTTTCAAATTTTTACCAGTGTAGTTCGCAACTGCTATTCCTACGATAAACTATACAGAAAATAGCAATGAGATCTAAACAAACCAGAATACAAAAAAAGAATGAGCTAGACATGACATTGATGCAATTTTTAGACCTAGTTTCAGATCGAAATATTAGTATAATATAATAATAATAATATATATTAGTATATATGTATAAGTATAGTCATAGATAGATGTTAACTTTTCTTCAATAAATGCTGTTATGAATTTACATTGCTATATTTTCAATTTATTTCCTCAGAGAGCTCGAGTCCATGACTGGGTAACGCGGTGGAGGACAGAAAACCAGGAGATTGCTCTTCGGAACAAACCAAGACTGGGCCGTCATGCTAAAATAAATGAACAGGATGGAGAGATTATTCGTCAATTAGTGGTAGAAACTCCTCTAATCACGTCTGTGGATATTGTGGGGCGCTTGCAGCTGGAATGCTCACCCAGAACTGTGCGCAATTTTTTGCACAAAAACAATATTCACTGCAGACAACCTGCAAAGAAACCCGAGTTTTTACGTCCTCATGCCGAAGAACGCTTACATTTTGCCATAAATAATTTACAACGTGACTGGAGTGCAGTAATTTTTACGGACGAGAAAGTGTTCTCTACATCCCAGCAAACACGGAAGTCAGTGTGGCGGCCCAACGGCACCAGATTCGAGCCAAACAATATCGTTCCAGTGCGAAGAAGCAGTCGAATCAGTCTGGCATACTGGGGATGGATATCCGCCGCAGGACCTGGTGAAATTGCACGGATAGACACCAAAATGAACGCTGAGCAATATATTCGTGTCTTAGAGGATGTATTGATTCCCAGCGTTCGGGCGATCTATCCTGCACCTGCACCAATTGTGTTAGTGCAAGATAATTCCGCAGTACATACCGCCAGACTGGTTACAGCATGGTTAGAGGACCATCCCGAAATACAAGTACTTCGTTGGCCCTCTAAGTCTCCCGATCTGAACCCCATTGAAAATGTGTGGGGTATTATGTGTCAGATGTGGGAGCAGCAGGGAGTACCAATACCAAGAACCAGAGAAGCACTTCACCACCACGTTATCCGGATTTGGGAAGGATTAAGAGGCACGGAGATATGTCCAAATATAGTAGGTTCCATGCCTCGGAGACTACAAGAAGTTGTAGCTACAAATGGCTATTGGACACATTATTAAAATTTTATATACCTATATTTTCTTATTACATTTTTTTTATTAACTTAGAGTTTTTATTGCCTTTTTAGAATTTTTATTTTATTTTATAAATTTTATCTGATTTTTTTATTTCTGTGATATTTCTATGATGGATGTATGTATTTTAGTTTTTATTGACTTATTTTTATTTGTTGGCCATTTTGATTTTCTTTTAAAATTTTTATTTTCTTTTAGAATTTTTATTTTCTTTTAGAATTTTTATTTCCTTTTAGAATTTTTATTTTATTTTATAAATTTTATCTGATTTTTTTATTTCTGTGATATTTTTATGATGTATGTATGTATTTTGTAGTGTTGTGTATTTTGAAAATGATATACTTATTTGCCACATTCCGGTTTTAAGTTAAAATAGCAAACATTCAACCGTAATTTGTATTTGTGTTGTATTTGCTTCTGCAATAGAATAAAAGTGTTTTTCATAGCAGACTTTCTTTGAAATTAAACGTATACCTTAAACTCTCAAAAATATATTGAATTTTTGTTGCACTTTGAGATCCCACTACTGTCATTACTACAAACAATTAAAAAGAAGGCTGTGCGATTTTAAAATTTGTCTTTTACAGTAACCGACCTGATGCGATAAATAAATTAATGAATCTTAAATATTTTACGCACACTATTATGTTATGAACGATCAAGTAAAGTCTACGGTAGAATCTTTAACAGTACAGTAAGGCATCCCTTATCCGAACAAAGGATTCGCTAAACAAATACGCAAGCGTACGGTTTCTCGAGACCGACCTCCGTAAACGTCAATGTAGCTGTGTCACTTTCTCTGTTTCATTGCCGCAAGAAAAATATGGGAAAAAAACGCCAAACTAAATTGTCGGACTTTTTTTAATAGAAATAATAAATATTTATTTTTTACCGTTGTTTATAACAAAATTGTTTGTATTGCAATAAAAAATTTTATACTATACAGAATTTTACGATTTTTAAACCTTGTGGGGCCTAACGAGGGTCTTTTCTCATATCCATTTCTGTTATCCAGACTGAGCCGAGCCCCCTTTAATTCGAATATGGGAGGTCTTACTGTATATGTCGAGTATTTTCATACCAGGTGCACATCACCAGTTACGCATCAATTATTAAGATTTGTGTAAAATCCTATCTATCGTCTTTATTTGTACACATATTGCAACTAGTTCAAAGTCAAATGACAACGTTACAAAAAAGCAGGTTAATTTATCAATAGGATTCCGTCTTCAGAAATATTGGTGTTATGTTACTGTATGTCAATATTGCTCTAAAACAACATTACCTTGTTATAAAAATTTCAAAAACATGTCATTAAAATTAATCTGCCGAAACCGAAAATATAATTTCGCCTAATATTGTTTTTATAATATTTTTGTTAAAAAATAAAATTAACTAGTAAGAATATGTTGCGATAAATACCACGTTCTGTTTAGTGGAATAAATCTATTTTAATATAAATGCGACTGGCAGACATAACTATGATTGAAATACACATTTAATCTCCTCTAATTATTGTAGTGCTATCGGTCGCATATACTAAACTAATATACCCTTCTTTGCGACACTGACACATCGAATCGAATAGCAAAGTTAGACACGAAGCGGATGTATCTCTTGACAGGGTTCACGCTTCGGATATATTCGGCAGGCAAGCAAATATTGTTGCCGCGCTTAGCCGTCTCGACTACTTTTACCGTGAGTGTACGCGCTTTCAAGAAAATGGAAAACAGTGATTTCCGTTGATTGACCACCCCAAAATCCATTGGTTATCCATGGTCATCCATCATTGTCAAACTGAACTTGTTCAAAAAGTCTAGAATGCGATTGTAAACAACACGTTCATATATTCTTGTAATTACATTCAGATCAATGATTAGTCTATAGTTATTGATTTCATATAGTTTACGTTTTTATAAACTCGGGTTACTCTGGTACGTTTCAGGTTTGATGAAAATTTTCCATGAATAGCGCAGAAATTAACTAAGTATGTCAGGGGTTCTACCAATTTCTCACATGCTGTAGTATCCTTCAAATTTTGTATGATCGATCTCATCTCATTGTATACATACAGTAGGGTGATAGGCCATAGACTATGTTGTACAATTCTGCACGGTTGTACAGTTGGATTGTACTCTGTTTTTTAAGTTCTTATTTCAGACATAAAGGAGAAGTATGCACCATGTGTTGTTGACTGCCGTTGTAAAATCTGTTAGCGCTGTCCATTAATTCTCAGCCCAATCACTATAATCATGTTTCTTTATTTCATTGTTTCAACATTTTATTAGTTTTTTTCTTTCGTTTTGTTTAAAGATTTGTGCAGAATCGTGAAGGTTGTTATTCCTATAAAGCTAATGTTGTTCACGCAATTTATTACTCAAGAGATACAAAGAGATGTAGACTACAGCATGGTCGGATAAGATAACATCCAGCAATTCACATATGTACATGGATGAAGAAGAGTCATGTGACTATATAATCAATTGGCTCAGTTGAATGTGTTGTAAAACCATTATGTTCAAAGATATCACAGAGAATATTTCTCTCTGCAGAATCCGTCAATGGATTTATATTCAAATCACCATTCAAAACAATGTAATGGCATAATTCATAGACATTCTCAAGAACTACCGTGATGCTCTCAAAAAATGCATTTAAGTTTCCATTTGATGGTCTATATGCAGAGACCACGCCTATTGCGATTCAATTTACTTTATATTTAAGTGCACAGTATTCAATGTTTATCTCTTCACTTAAGTCACATACGTCAATTATTATAAATTTATGTGCCTCCTTGTATTCGTTCAGAACAACAACAACTTGTTACTACGTTATATTCTCATGACATTTATTTCGTCAGTAGTCAACCAATGCTCATTCAAACACACAAATACAGGCTTCAGGTTCAGCATTAACATGTGAAGCTCGTTTAATTTCTTCTGAAATAACTGTATCTTTAAAAGCAGTATTTTGCAGTACATTGTATATTAAATCAACAACGATAAAGCAACTTCTAATAGACTGACTTCTGCCAATAATGTACATACATATGTATATCGCGTAGTTAAAAATATTGCTATCACTCAAGGGAATTGCAGCGTGCTTCACTCTGTCGATAACAATTGCTACACACTTTAGTAGCAAAGCGAGAGTGATCTCGTATATTACTACGTTTCAAGTCTTTGACAATTTTTGTTCACATTTGTTTTACTGTCTGTTTTAATCAACAGCGTGCATTTGATCTTATTGGACAGATTTATTATATAAAAGCGTAGTATCATACTGATAATTGAAGTTGCCCCAGATGTGCATACACACATTATGCTATACACGATTGTGTCATTCCACCGTGTCATCACTTAATTTTTCAAAGAAGATTAGTGTATGAGCACTATTATTACACATACACAAATTTCATCTTTCAGTTTGGTACTTTATTTTAATATTATTGATGATGCTACAAGCCCAGATTTTTAAGACGTAACAGAATTAAAACATCTAATCAACGTTCCTTTAGAATAAAAGCAGTAACATAAAAATTTAACTTGCAACTTGTTCTTATTAGTAATTCTCTAATGTAATCGAATACCTGTTTTAAATAGGGGCTAATTTATTGCACGTATGTACGTATGTGCCAACTAACTATTTGCGGGCTGGTAACTCTTTCTTCTATTCGGAGTATGAAGCAGATATATTTCATCAAAACTATTTCCATTTCGGATGTGGCACCTCACGAACTCGAAAATACGTAGTTTTATAATTTACTTGTTTAGCAGTTTATTGTATACTTCATTTAATTCGTAAACCTTTTATCGAAAAGGATTCCTACAAAATTTATTTTTATACTAGCTTTGTTTACTACTCTTTTAGAGTATTGCAAAGTTCAAGTTCTAGAATTTTCTTTATTCATTTTCAAAGTTTAGTGCAACTCGAACAATTGCAAAAAAGTGAACTTTCCAATCAAAAAGGGAGGATTGCTCATAAAACTCTATTGCTTCAGGATATGGTTTGAACCATTCAAGTTTTGATTTCAAACATTTTGGAACAACTAGGAATACATTTTAAAATTTCAGATTGCGATCAGGAGGTGCTGAGCTAATAAATAGTTTATAGTTATTAGTTCTAGCGTTTTCTTTCTATTACTTCTTAATATGATTTCACAAGATTCTAGAAGAAAATAGAACAAACCTAGAACATCTCGCAAAATATTGATAAAGTAAAACTTCATTGAACGGAGATATTATAGCAGATATGTATGCAACGTGTCATACATTAAAATAATTTCTAACAGAGAATAAGGTTCATGTTCACTAATTTTTACAAGAGGTTGGATAGTTCTGCATTTGTTTGATTTATTATATAATAATAAATGATATTTTTCTACACTAACACAGCAAACACTCTTTCAAATGGAAAATATATGTAACCATTTCTACGATAGATCATGTCAAATCTCCAACATATGTACGTATCAAAACTGTAAATGTGTCTTAAAATAAAAGTGGGTAAACGTTTGTTATTAGAGATATAAAACTCTATTTGCGGTTGAAAGTAAATTTTGATTAGCCGTCGTATAGCGATGCTTTTAGAATATGTAGTTGCAACTACTTTTATTACAAACTACATCATGGGATACTATCAAACCACATGAGTATGAGTATGTATGATACAAAAATACGTACATATGTATATTATAAATGTTTCTTGAACACTTCTAAAACAACTAAAAGATATGTATTGTGATTATCAACTGCATTTTAAAATATCAGGTGTCACATAAAATTTTCTTTCTTTCTCGTTTATCTTTTCGCAATTCCTACATCGACAGGATAATTCTATAAATACACGGATAAAATATAAGCATACAAAAATAAATATTTCTTTATCTCTGTGTTATGTACTAAACAACAAATCAGACACAGTTTTAAATATGCTGTTTCCTTCTCTTCATCTCTCACTAATTTAAATAATTCCGAGCTTATAACACTAGACGAAGCGTATAGTATAGAACGGCGTTGGTAGTAAAATATACCTATAAAGAACGAAGCGTAAACATTTTGTATGCAAAAAAGCGTTAATAAATAGTCAATGGTCCTAGTACGCCCATGTCGGAAAGAATTTTAACAGTAGTATGCTTTTTGAATTATTATTGTATTATATTGGACTATGGAATCATTGGACTATAGAATGAATGATACTATGGAAAATCTATACACAAAAGATCAGCGACATTATCCAATTATACAGAGTGGTTGATTTTTCATTGTGCATTCATTATTTCCGTTAGGGACAAAATATTTAAAAAAATGAAAAACAAATCTTTCACAATTTTGTGTGCTCTCTCCAATTACGTAAAATAGAATGCCATACAAAAGAGGAGTAAATGACAGTTCGGTTTCTTTAAATTGAGCACTCTGTATTTATTTTTCGTTATTCAGATAGTGTATTAAATTTTGAATACGACCTCATTTTTCTTTTACCCCTTTAGGCAATAAATGGCCTCATTATGACGAAAACGCAAATTACTCAAGTAGGCTTTGGAAATGAGATTGATGGGTAAATGTCAGTTTGTACGAAACTTGACATAATAGTTTAGTATAATCGCTGTCTATCGTCTATTGTTAAACTGAATACATCAAACTGAAAATTGAATTTTACAAATGCCGAGAAAGTTGATATGTTACGTTGCTTTTGTTTATCAAATGATAATTGCAGAAGAGCAGCAAATTTATATTACAATCGATACCCTGATCGAAGGCAACCACACTACAATACGTTTAGAAATTTGCATAATTTATTGTTACATTCTGGAAGCTTAACAAAAATAGGAAACGCTAGTAACAGGAATGACAACGATGCACAAGAAAATGATGAAATAAACATTTTGAAAAGAACCATTTTAGCAAATTTTAAATAAATCCAATTTTATTTTAAGGTCATCAATTTTGTTCATACAAAAGAGATAGCAAATATGGTACCAACCGTATGGCTGACCACGCCGTTTCTCCAGAATCTTTGTAATACCTTGATTTCTCATAGCCTGTCAGGCCAGTCTCCAGACTCGAGCTCGCTTGATTATTTTCAAGGGGCCAGTTTGATGTGTATTATACAGTGTGGTAACCACTTAAGGAATAGAATTATTTTTGATTTTTTGTAGTAAATTATCTTCCTTTAAAAGACATTCTGTCGTATTTATATGTATATATAATATTTAACAGAAAGTCATCGTATAGAACCTTGATGATCAGTTACGGAGATAAGTGGAGAATTCAAGTGGAAGCTACTAATATCTTTAATCAGAAGTATCCTGAATTATCCAATATTTGGCAAGAAACTATTTCCAAAATTCGTTCACAGTTTAGGGATCTTGGACATGTCCGCCCGATAAAAGAAAAACTCCATTTTGTGAAAGTAGACATGTTTTAATGTGTTGCAGAGAATCCAACAACAAGTTTCATCCCCTAAACTGATCCCTGAATTGAGGTAACCCTTGCTTCTATACGGTTTTCGGATGAATCAACTTTCATGTTGAATGGTGAAGTGAATCGGCACAACTGTGGGTACTAGTCAGCAGAGAATCACCATCAAAATTACTTGATCACTCTGCATATGATAGCTTCACTTTTAACAGTCTAATGTTAGTTTCGTCGAAAGCATAAATATTCATAAACAGCGTTTTGTTTCGTAAACTTAAAAACAAAAAAGTTTTCCATTTGTAGAGAACCTACAGATATAAGATAAGACTGACACTCTTCGTACATCTTTAGGTGAAAATTTTATACGGTTTCAACTTATCAACTACCTTAACACTACATAAATAAAAGTGTTTAATTTAGTATAGTTACTTTGCTTTTCTCTTAGCATCTAGTAGAAATTGAAAAAGAGAGCCCATACAATACAAGTGAGTTAACAATATAGTTTCTATACTATTCTTCTGTTTTATACATCTACAGAGCGAGAGACACAAACAGATAAGTAAAATGATGTTCTAACAACAGTAGCGTGCTATTGAAACACCTCTAACTGAAGTAAGTATCAAAACTTTAAATTCAATTAACTTAAACTATTGAAGATTCTCAATTTTCTAGTTGGACCTTCATTAAAGTATTGCTACTTAACACAAATAATAACTCAACTTTCAAAGATTAATTAATTTGTGAAACGGAAATCGCACACTCTTTAACAAGTCAGTATTATATTTTACAATAGGTTACAGATTCAATAGGGAGATAATTAAAATATTTAAGAACGCAGCTTTCGCCAGCGTCTGTCGGAATTATAGATAAGTGGAAATTGACGGCTGGCAAGAGAGAAACTTGTTACCAAGAGTTTAAAATTTTCCGCAGAAAGTTGAGTAATAACTTAGCCGTATCGTTCAACTTCAAGTGAATTAGTAGACAACTTCGCTTTCGCCTAATATCCATTCTCCAAGTGTTATTTGTACGTCTGTCCACTGTTGGAATTTGTCGATCTGTGTATCTACTGGAAAGTATAGAACGTGCGAAATAAAGTATTACTATTAAAAAGGCGGTTCAATTTATTCTTGAAAAACTTCGATCCAATTATAAGTTTTCTTTCGATTATTGATAATCATAAATTACCTGAATTAATTTGAAGCTTTAGAAATTCCACAACAGGGATTTTATAATCTTCTAGCATTGAGTTCGTTTTCTTTTTCTACCTGACAAGCGAAATTGGATTGACGATATCTAAATTCACAACTATTATTCATATTATTTTATTAAGTACGTTGTAGATATGTAAACAACATATAATGTAGCATCATATATTTCTACCCTAACTTCGTAAAAAGATGAACCGCACCGGAAAAGATACATTGAACTTCGCGACAAAAAATAGGAATTGGGAAAATCTTCGACTCTAAAGAGAGATCCAGATTAAGAAGAATAATAAAATGAATAATAAAGGCCTAGTGTCAACAAGGATAGAAGATCTTGAATATAGTTCGGTGTAAAAATAGGAACCGTTCATGACGAGATGCAGAAGTTATTCTTCGGATATGGAATACAGAAAAAGAGAAAGAATTGGAGGAAAAAATAAAGGACATGACAATGAAAGGAGGAAGGTTGTTCAAGGGGATATAATATAGCTTACAGAGAAAGAATGAAATTGCAACGGATATAGAAATAGAGATATTTAAAAAGTTAGTTATGCTAATGATGTGATTCACATACGTGTACATTGACAAAAAGACAAAAAATAACATTAATAAAAATGAGATGCCTAAAGCCCCAAAGTGACTAACACAACAAGAAGAACACATTGTAAAAGTATGAGATATGACAAAATTGTCATCAAAGATTATCAAAGCTGAACAAGAAACCAAAAAAAAAGATCTAGGAAAACGTGGATTCAAGAGGTGAGAGCAACCGCGATAAGAAAAAGTGCGAAATGGCGATCAGTACATCTGAGCAAATTTTTTTATGATCCAAAGAATTGCAGGCAAATATGGAGAACTCCTACTCAACTACTTTCCCATCCTACACACTCATAGGTACGGTAGCTGGGTTTCCGAATTAAGTTAATAATATATTACAAGCTAATCATGTTTTCCGAGGAATGGAATATCCACAACAACTGGCTAATGTCGGGATTCTCCTACATATCTAAACCTATATTGAACACTAAACTCTTCAATCCGCAAAACACCAAAAAACTTTTTACTAAAAACCGACGCGTTTCGACAGTAAAGCTGTCATTATCAAGACGAGTTTTATTATCGCCTTGATAATGGCAGCTTTGCTGTCGAAACGCGTCGGTTTTTAGTAAAAAGATTTTAGGTGCGTTGTAGGTTGAAGTGTTTAGTGTTCTACTTCTACACCAAGAGATCCAGTGAAGAACTTAGACCTATATTATTAGAGAACAATATCATTAATGCGAGATAGAATAAATAGATTAGATAGGAAGTGCCGTCATGAGTTCATAAATAAATATGGTTGTTGTCTAGGGATGCCTGTCTCTCTTCAGAGACTTAGGGCCGGTTGTACAATATGCCAATAAATGTGCCCGATTAGTATCCGGGCGACAACTTTATCGGGCAGATAAGATTACGAAGTGTATTACATGTTACAATAATCGGATGGATTGTTGTCGGCAAAATAACCTGCAGTTGGTAATAATATCACTGGTTATTTTAGTAAGTTAAGTTTATAGAGTTTACAACACTGAGGTATGATTTGACAAAAAGCACAACAACAAATTGAATTTGATAAAGAAAGTAGCTAGAAGTAGCGCAATTCAACAATTGTATTTAAATAATATTTAATTTATATGAAACTAGTAGTAGTGATTCCAAAAATGAATTGATATTGAATGACTTGCGGCATAGACGAAAGGAAAAACGTATCAGAGCACATTTAAACCACGTTGATTATTGGGATGATAACGAATTTTTTGTAAGATTTCGTCTAAGCAAGGACAGTTAAATTGGACACAAATATCTTGCCATACACTTTCCTGGAAATAACATTTAATTCACATAAATTTTGTATTACATAGTGAAACTTGTCTTACTTTATGTTTGTAAGTAACTGCATCGGTTTTTTTATTCTCTACAAACTTTTTCACAAGCCGTCAGCACTCCTCTTTTGTGTAATTAGCTGTGTGTCTATGTATATTTTTATTCATTTTTTTTGTAAATTATCAGAAAAAACATAAATTACATACGCGCGTTTATACTACTTTGAACTGAAGTATTAAGGTTATGTTTGACGTTTATATGTTATCTGTTGGATAACTAGCATATCGGTAACTTCGAGCGCCCGATAAAATATCTTACCGATACCGTGGCTGACAATAATATTGGTAGATTGTAATACGGTCACAACAGACTTGTTGGTAGCTATTGGGTAGTTTATCGGCATATTGTACAACCGACCCTTAGAGGAATATCGAAAAATCAAATTATTTAGAACAAAGCGATTTTGTTTGTATTAAGCAAACGATACGATCAATCCATATTTTGTTCATAATGATAAGCTCACTAAGATTATAAACCTGTTACAACACCTATATAATTCTAGTAAACTTTCATTGTCTATACTAGACGTAGTGAATGCGGAGAAATGCTTTTCTAGTGGGATAAAGCTGCGAAAAAAATAAATTTTCTGGAAATGTTACTTCTCGAAAGGGAGACATCAATTGACCACCTAGATCGTAGGATATTACCCGATCTGACATTTTCTTTTGGGGCTATGCGGAGGATAAAATCTATGCAGATAATTTGTGAACGATTGAATTTCTCCTCGATAATAACATAATCCTCGTATTCTTTTACGATAAAGCAGGGTAATAAAAAAATAAGGTACAACTACTACTTACAAAAATTAAAAATAATAATAAACCTAACCACAACATATAGATAAACAGGTTCGCGAATTACACAGTGTTACCATACTAAAATCAGTATGACCAACTCAGGACAGTTCAAAATGATCGCAGTGTAGACTAAACAAAAGTACATCTATTCATACCTACCACAAAATAAGATATCGTGCATAGATGTAATAAAGCTCTGAGTTATTTTTAAATACCTATGTGCTGTTAGAACGCGATTATCTTTTCTACATTGTGTGGATAATTTCTCAATCAGCGAAGCTATAATCGATTATTGATTAAATAGCAAGTAGAGATATAAGCACAAACGGATATAATACAGCTTGCATTGGAATAGAATTTACTGTAAATCATTCGAAAGTTAAAGTTAGTTTCTACTTTTTTGATGTGTACTATTAGGAAAATGGGGAATTAAAATATAATACTTATTAACTCCTACAAAAAATAATTACTTTTTTAAAAGATGCATTCATTATTTGAATGCTCATCTACTAACCTGCTTACTACTTCCTTTATTATAAAATTGACATGACAATTTCAAATTATTTTATTGTTTTGGAGAAAATATTGCATAAATGCATATACATCTTAAAGTACTATTGTAAACCAGACCTGACAACACCAATAATTTCAACATGTTTAGGTGACTGTAGCTCGGTTAGTTGGAGCAAAAATTTTAATTAAATTTTTGAAACGCAGAAAATGTAGACAGAATTAATTGTACTTAAGGCTTTATAAAAAAAGTGCACACTTTCCGCTTTCTCTGGATCTCTTTCATTAAATTAGGCTAATAACGTAGCTGATGGTACACTAGCTTTTAGTTCGGGGATTTAATTATGGGTGATCTCCTTCTCAGAATTGACTTTATGAAATTTTTCACAACCCTTATCCAATGCGAAAAGGCAATATCTTCGCAATAAAGTATAGAAAACCTAAAATAATATGCAGTTGTGTCTTTTTTACTTTATCTGGCTTATTTAGAAGAATATATGTATGTATGATAAGTTTCCAGGAATTTTGTTGTATTCTCTTATTCTTTTTTCAGTTCGATTAACAGACAAACTATGTTGTGTACTGTACTGCCTTGTCGTGCGCTGTAGTAAATTCGACTCCTTTTTTCGTCGGTCTATACAAGAATTAAAGTCTTTGTGACAGTGTAGTTGATATTGCAGAACTACATTAATAAAAGGAAAGAATAAACTCTTGTAGATACTATTACTATTACACTGTGTATTTTAACATTCAAAACCAAGAACCGTAGGAAAAATTATATATGTACCTATATTATAATTATGTTATATCTTCCTTGGGATGGGTGCAATTGCAAGTGCTTCTTAATCTCTATTGCTTGGCAAGTATTACAATACAGCATAGAAAGACCCAACAATTGCACACACCACAAACTAAACTACTTTGGCTCTTTCTGTGCAAATTGTATGTGCACCAACAGCGTAACAGCGTATGATAGCTCAGCCTAAGTGTCAATCTAGTGAAATGTACTACAATCGTTACCGACAGAATTCGAACCCTGGATCGTAGGCACTGCATATAATAGCCAGCAGCTCTTATCTATGCGACCATCAAGCTATTAATAATTTGCAAACTTGTAACGGTTGAAGACCATTTTCTGGAGGAACCAGAACAATACTTAACATATTTTCTTTGTAATACATCGGAATCTAGAAGTAGGAACAACATAAATAATTAATACCGCTATAAGACTTCGTCTTCACGCTTAAGATTTTGAAACCTGACTTCGAACCCCTTCGAACTATGATGCAACTAAAATGTGTAAAGTACACATATAATTTGAAAGTAAATGAATGTAATGATCAGGTTCGTACAACAAGCAACAGTTGGCTTGGTCAACTAGTCGATATCACACCATAACTGACCCCGTTGCACATAATTGTATACGAGAGGTAAGAGTATAGTGTATTCGTATAAAGGCTAATTACATATAATTTAGGTACAAACGGCAGGGATGCATAGGTATGTCTGTATATCTAATTCCTTTCTAACAAATGTGGAATTATAGAAACAGCAAACTCATTTTGAGAACACTGTGATCACAGCTGACTATCTTTCTTTTTAAAAGCTGTAAACCATAGTTTACTAACAACATTCTCTACTTCTTGAGATAATCTCTAGATGAACTAAAAATGTAATGCTACTGAAGTAAAACTGATCTAATCCCAGATCTATATAGCTTATACTGTGAAGCAGAAGTTCTATCGAAAACTCAAGGCTTTTTTTGAAAGCAAAATGGGAAGACTGATGGCAAACATTAATGCCCTCAAATTAAACAAATATATACTGATCAGTAAAAGTCTAGCTTGTTTGATATTACCTCCTAAACACAATCACGCAAAAATATACGAAACGATTATAGGGTTTGTCAAGGCTCTAATGCCGTGTTGTAAGATATTTCGATTACCTTTTGTTTTGATTCAGTGTAACGACTGTGCTTGTAAGGGATTATAGTTTGCAATATCTCAAAAATATTAACCATAGTTTATCGAATACAACGTCCAGAAATTATAAGAATAAAAAGCTTTGATAGTAGGAAACAAATCTCACGTCCAATTTAGATATCATTAAGGTATTTCACCAAATTTATAGGGATCCTGGTAATACCGCTTCTACTATTTCAAAATGTTATTCGGATAAAAGTATGTAGAGGTGTTCTTCGTATACATACGCGGCAATAAAAAGTAACTTCGACAATCTCCATATTTTACAGCCATTTATCAAACGGTAAATATTCTGGTAAAGAAAAGAGACACGATGTAAATCAAAATCGTAAATTGTGGGTGGTGTGTGTGACCGATCGACAGTGGAAAAAAGGAGGAGCCTCGAAAACAGGAACTTCATCATCATCGATTTTCCACGTGAACGGAAAAGAAAAATTGCAACTACTATATATGCCGGCATCTACATAACTGCATGCATCGACGGAAGATGAGGGAGCGTATATGGCGTAAGCATTATATTTAATTACACACAAAAACCGGGAGCAACGTATATGTAGGAAGGTAATTCTAAACTTCATAAAAGCGAAGCGCAACAGCCTGCATTTCGAGGCGCAAGAGCGCAGAGCGACTAGACGTTCAAAGTTAGCGGTGCGTAGTTGTTTAAAATCGATGGTAGTTACGAGTAGCGGTTCAGTTACCAACCTCGGTTCGCTCTTGTCGGATCAAAGCCACTTATCTTTCAACTGCAAGTCGCTTGCTTGTTGTCACTGTCGCGTGATAATTTTTTCCCTCTCCGGTTATCGTCGTCCGAGAATCGCACCGTAACGCATTATCCGTTTGTCAGTGCAATTATAAAATCTCATTAAACAGAAGGTAAGCAACTTAGTTCACTGAGGCAGAAAAAATCATTGCACGTCTACGTAGAACCCTTTTCCATACAGGTTTAAGTAATCGGAAAACTAATAAATTTTGCAAAGCCTTTCTCTCTAAATTTAAAAATCTAATGAGATAAGCTCTCAGTGGTGGTCCTTTGGCGCTACACGAAAAGAAGTTAAGGAGAGTTCTAATCGTTGAGCCTTCATCAATAAAACATCGCCGTTAAATTACGAATGGTCTCATTTTAATTCATTCCGCGGTCTTAAAAAGAGTCTACTCTTGAACAATGAAACAGCACGGAACACCGAGCACGTTATTTACGAGGGAAATTAAATGATTTCCAAAGTATCACCGTTAAACTTTTCTGTTTTTGTTCACCTGGGATCACATTAGAAATGCACAGTGGAGTCAAATAGTTTTTAGATAGGGAAGCTTCATTCAATGCGCGCATTAGAATATTAAAATCTTCAAATTCATATATAATACTTTGATTGGATTTTCTCTAAAAATGTTGGGACTATGCGAAACAACGAACGCCTGAAATATTTCTCCGTCGCCTCCAGCAAACTTTTTCTGGCCCTTTGCCTTTTAAAAGTTTAATTAAAAACAAGAAGCTTTATAATTCCAACATGTTTATTAGGGGTGACTCTTACCCTTCACGTAATTACTTTAAATTAAATTCTACCTTAAACGTATTTTCGTGTTTACCTGGAAAAATAACGGACAGCTTTGTTGTCTTTATGAATGAATCAATTACATACACGCTTAGCAAATGTTTTTAATGTAAATTATACGGTTACTTCATACTCGCTTCTGCGTTTCTTTTACATGAAATTGTTAATTGTTTAAGCAAACCTTGACGAAGTTAATTAAAATTGAAAAAGAAAGGAAACGTAAAATAATTGAAGCGAAGTGTACGCGTAAATCACATAGGCGACAAAATTATGTTTTTAGGAAAATTAATGCTTTGGAGTGATAAATTAAGTAGTATTGGTTATAAAAGGGTTTCAAGATCTTAGTTATGGATATGTGGAAGGTGTGCATTAAGCTGCATTAAACCCTTGCTTTTGAGAACAGTGAATATTTTTTATTATTAATACTATAACCAAATAATGACTATTCATGCTTTGCAATGGAATACGCGCAGAACAGTCGCTGCAAATCCACACACTGGAATAAAGAAGGATTCAATGTATTTAATTTATGTTTCCGTGAAGTGACAGTGACTAGAATGCATGATATCGAAAAAAAACTGGTGCAGACTTGTTGGAATGTAAATAAGGGGTCAGCAAGTTTCTAGTTTTGTGACAATGGAAAAGTTATGCTCCTATTAAATCACTGACTAATACATACAACCTGAATTCGTCAATAATTAAAAGGGTGGACTATAAGGCCACTATTTTTATGACAATGTAACATGCGTTGGTTACTGTATCTAGTGGAAATGTGCGAACTACGGATGCGAACAGAACTCAAAATTGCAATTAAATCAAAGTTAGTATTAGTAGTTTTAACAGTGTTATTGAACACTACAATAGTGTGCCTAATCTCTTATGTCAAATTAGCGCTATAATAATTGATAAAAGCACTAGATACTGCCATATTCTAATTTAATTTACTAAACTGCCAGGGTACTGGATGTGCACTACAGATTATATAATTGAAGTTGTATAAGTGATATTCTTCTAGAATTACTCAAGCTTAGAAATGTGTAGCGTTCATTTTTAAACAAAAAAGGTATGCATAAGTTTAGATATTAAAATATTAGTATTAACTTTTTAAATATACGCTTATAAATTTCTTAAAAATGGTTAGATTACACGCTCCTGAACTTCACTCATTGTTTCACAAAATGTTAACTATACCTTTTTTGAGCCAACCCCTTATGTATAGAATAATAAAATAGACAAGTTAATTATATTATTTACGTATGCCAGACATTTTGAACGAAACACAAATGTAATAATTTTAAACAAAGACAGGGAACTTGATCTTACTTACCGTAGAATGAGCTCCAATAATAAAGTAAATGGTCTATTCCACTTGTAATATATTAAAACAAACCAAACAAAAATATATAGTTTTTCATTTCTAGCAGTAATAATCATAGATTGAAAAATATCAGGTGTACGATATCAATATTCCACTATTTGCTTCTCTATTCTAAAAATACCAACTTTTCAATCAGTCACATTTGTTTTTTGTTTATCTAAGTTGAACATATTTATAGTATTGTAACTGCAACAATTCGGTTTGCAGCACCTACTCCGTGTAATAAATGATAAACGCATATGTGATAGTTTTCACAAAGCACGTATTGTGACCTATAATAAATATACTTATATGATAGTTCAAACAACTTGGAAGAGTCAAAGTATTGATGATGATGATAACAATTATCCAAACTTAGTTTTAAATAATTGTCTTACCGGTTTCATTTCGCTATCTAATGATTATAATTTTTAAACTTATTATTTTCACGATACTAGCAGTTATGTTCTATAGATCACTCCACTTAAATGTAGAAAGTATTTTAAAGAGGAAACGCGCTTGACTTTTGATCAAGTATACTCTTTCCGATTCATCTTAAAGTTTGCTTGAGATGGAATTATTATTGTCAACGCCAAGATTAGCGATTAAAAACATCTTTAGTTTCAAATAATTTTTATCAGTGGCAGATTGTAACGAAGCAAAATTATATGCTTGCTTACCAGAATCATTTCTTTCCACAATAATCACCCAATCAATATCGCAACCAGGTTTTTTGAAAGTATTTTAATATATATATAAAATATTGAGCTACATTGAACCATATGCCTGTAAAGCTAGGAAATGTTCTTTTTTACACTCTAAGATAACTGGATCGTCTATCTTCACTTATAGTATACTTTAGGACACATTACACATTGTGAAGTGTTTTTATTTATACACTATTTTGTACTAAATATTTTACCTATACTGTACGTATAAAAATTCCACGACGTCGTACTTCTTACATATTTCTATAAGAAATTAAAACTAAACACTGTCTAACACTACGTTTCGAATTAAGCTAATTTAACGAAATATAACAAATTAGTTAATAATTTTAGTACAAGTAACAGTAGATACTTAGTTCCCAAATAGAAACCCCATTTTCAATTGCGCTCTCTCACAAAAGATCCAGTTTCGTATATATTGTATCACTAACCACATGCCCACATACCTTTTTTCTCACAATGACCAATTGCTAGCACCCCAAAAGCGTTTATCGATTTCTTGCCTCTGAAGTATCTATGTGCATGCATATGTATGCTCTTGTTGTACGTAACGCATTAAGTGGAGTCCTAGAAGTATTGCTACTACACACTCACACTTACGTGTGCCAATAATCTTTCCACAACCATATACATATGTATTGTTTGATAATTATTATCCGTTAGTTCAATAGTCTGAGATTAGTAGCGCACGCTCTGAAGAAGTACATATAATCTATACAGGTTGCTGTACGAAAGAAATGTGTGTTGCTATAAGTAATATATTACAGATATGAAAAGATTTTACTATTAATCTTGTACCTAATCTTATACCAATATTATTAAATGTATATACACATGTAGGATGATTGGAACTGTAATATTACTCTCTAATATTTTCTCTGGTCCAACTGCAATAGCCCCAATATGATGCACAGGGATATATTCATATACAGTCACACTGTGACTTTCATACGATCGCTTAACAGTAGGTTTAAATGCAATTCAGTAGCCCACCGCCCACACTACTGATGTTACATAATTGAAATTTGCATTTTTTCGAAAACTTTGACATTATTACAATAGTATTACCGCTTAATACTCTAAATAATCTTAGGCAAGATGAAAAGGCCCAGTTATCGATAAAGTCCTTTATTGAAAATGTCGAATTTTCGTTCGCAAATACGAACTTCCTCAGCACAACTGTTAAATAACAATAAAACATAAGAAATATAGAATAGTATTATAAGTGAGGCTACTTACAACAATAGAACTATAATATTATTGTAAGTAGCCTCACTTATAAGTCTATTCTATATTTCTTATGGTCTATTGTTATTTAACAGTTGTCCTGAGGAAGTTCGTATTCACGAACGAAAATTCGGCATTTTTTAATAATAATAATAATAATAATAATAATAATAATAAGGCGGTAGGGGCGGCCAGTGTATACAGGCCGAAAGGGGATACCATGAACAGCGACGTCCCCTTCCGTCCCCCAGTCGCCCGGTGGAGGCTTAACAGCCTAGGACCTCCAGTACCAGCGGTTGGAAGATGCCAAAGTATCGGAGGAAATTTGGTATCCGAAAACTAGTGGTCAAAAAGGTAAACCCACTACTGCTGGAAACTCTCCTCGTAACGGTGGAACATCCGCACCAGGGTCAGGCCAGACTATGTCTGCTACTACAACCATGGCGAGTCGTACCGCCTGTAGCCAGGGGTTTAACAACTCACCCCAGAAGGCCAAAGACGTTGATTCCCCTCACGAGGGCGGCCGAACAAGAACCAACGCCCACTGTACCGGGCCAACACACCCGCAAAGTGGATAGATCGTGTTCCTGCAAAAAAACATGATAAGGCTGCCCATGACGTACCCAACTCGGATGGGGTACAAGGGACAGTTGGGAGCAGCCGAAATACGGAGTCCTGCGCGAATCAGGATTCCGTGGGATCAAAATGGAGTGCAGCCCTCTGTAAAGACTTGATGGACTGTTACAGTCTTAGCAAGCCGGACAATAGAGGATATATGAATAGACTGCATGCACTGTGGATTGAAGTGCATCCTGAGCTGGGACACTACACCCCCCAGCACTTAAGAGATCAAGTTGCAGCACTAAAAAGGAGGGGTTTTACACAGAGGCGGGATACCGCTGACGAAACAGAGACATCACCGCGTCAACAAGAAGAGACGGAGGCTGTTACGGGTACAAGCCTGCAACTAAGAGAAAGGTTCCACAACCTATTGCAAGACGCGCACTCGCGAATTAGAAGGAGAACTATACACTTCAAGGAGGCAATACCTGCAACAAAATTAAAACAGATCAATGATATTATATCTGAATACCTACCTGATGATTGCGACCTTTGGACAGTGAATTGCGCTGTGTATGCCGCCGCTGCGACTGTTGTACCTGAAAAGAAGAAAAACGATTATTTAAAGAAGCTAAAGAATAGAAAAATGCAATTAGAACAAAAAACCGCAATTTGGCGAAGAAAAGCATCCCAAATAGAGTCGGTAATAAAATACATGAGGGAAGGGAAGCCCTTCACAAAGAAAGTCAAAGATATATCAACAGACTTAAAAAGCAGACACCACACTCTAAATAAAGACATTCTGCTGCTAATAAAAGAACAATCGGTCGATAAATTACGCGCCCTGAAGGTAGTGAAAAAAATAGTAACCCAAATAAATAGAAATGAACAAAATACTAAATTTTCAATTTCACCATCAAAATTCTTACAAAAACCAACTCAGATGAAAACTCCACCCATGGAAGATATTGAAAGGTTTTGGAACGACCTTTACGAACAAAATAACGAATATAATACGGAGAGTAAAGGAATAGAGCTATTCAACTCACTTTGCCAACAAAAAGCTAAGGAACCTGAGAGGATGAAAGAAATATCGGAAGCAGAAGTAAGGGAAGCATTGAAAGGAAAGCCCAACTATTCTGCCCCAGGCCCAGACGCCATCAACTCATTCTGGTGGAAAAAAATAACGAGTGTGCACAAACATGTGGCTAATAACTTTAATAGATTTTTGGCACACCCCGCATCAGTTCCAGACTGGATAGCAGAAGGCCGAACCATATTAATATATAAAAAGGGCGATGTTAACAATCCTCAGAACTACCGGCCTATAACGTGCCTAAACACCATATACAAGGCATTAACGACCATTCTACAAAATAACATACTGCAGACAATACAACCTATTTGGGAGGGTATATATGAGCAGCGAGGCACAAAAAGGGGGCTAGCAGGAGTACAAGAAAATCTGCTAATAGACAGATCAATCTGCCAAGATGCGACATACTACAAACGTAATCTTTCTATGGCCTGGATTGATTATAAAAAGGCATTTGACTGCACATCTCATAGCCTGATGTTACAACTACTGAGAACAATGAGAGTTGATCAACGAATAGTAGATATAATCGGAAGGCTCACGACAATCTGGCGTACAAGAATTCACGCAAGAAACGGAAATAAAGAAACTATATCAAACCTTATTACATACCGAAGAGGAGTCTACCAAGGGGATTCGCTGAGTCCACTACTGTTTTGCGTCTCGCTTCTCCCGCTATCGCTACTGCTGAGAAAAACTAAAGGATATAATGTAGGACCAGCGAACAACAGAGTACATAAAATCAGCCACCTACTTTACATGGATGACCTGAAGATCTATGGTCAGTCCGAGAAAGAAATCACTACTACGTTAGAACTAGTTAGAGAATACTCCACGGACATTGGTATGGAGTTTGGCGTGGAAAAATGTGCTGTATATCACATCAAAAGAGGAAAGGGGCTGATGGCTGGAGACGATGTGGAACTGGTAGACGGCATGGCTATTCGTCATCTTGGTCATGATGAGTGTTACACCTACCTCGGCATACCACAGAACAGGATGCACGAGAATAACACCCTGAAACAACAGATCCAAGATCAGTACATTCTAACTCTAAAAAGGATCTGGAACTCTGAGCTAAACGGAAAGAACAAGTGTTTAGCAACTAATCAATTAGCAACACCAATAGTCTCACATACTTTCGGAGCTGTCTACTGGAAAACATCCGAACTACAAAAACTAGACAGGCAGACGAGAAAAATTATGACGCAGTCCCGAAGCCTACATCCGAATGCATCGGTCGCAAGGCTGTACATATCTAGAAGAAATGGTGGCAGAGGCCTAATTTCGCAAGAAGAACTTCATAAACGAATTCTAATAATGACGGCTTGTAAAATACAAAACACCTCAGACCCCCTCCTACAAATAGTTGCAACACACGAGGCAAAAGGTAACGGCGCTTTCCTGTATAAGGCAGCTAATAAAGCCGCCGATGAATTAAAAGTGGCAGTAAAGTTTGGAAACAGGCCAACAGGTGACTTATTACAAATGTCCACTGAAAAACAAAGGCAACTGTTAAAGGATCAAGTAAACCAAAGAGCATATGAGAAACATGTAGATAAACCTATGCATGGACTTTTTTACAACAATATGAAGAAATTAAACTTATCTGAAGATGCTACATTCGCCTTCCTGCGGTCCACTGGCTTGCGCTCTGAGACAGAAGGATACATCACAGCAGTCCAGGACGGAGTATTCCACTCCAGAGCATACAGGGCAAACGTGATGAATATTAAGATGACCACCATTAGGTGCAGAGCATGCAAAGTGAATGAAGAAACCACGACGCATATTCTATCAGCCTGCGAAAAATACGCAAAAACACTTTATATCACGCGACACGACAATGCTTTAAAAAATTTATATTACATCTTGAGATATAAATATGGAATAGATCATGAGAAAAAGTTTCCGTTCACCGATGAAGACATACCATCAGTAGTTTCAAATGAAAAGTGCAAAATATGGTGGAACTTTGCATTTAGCACGGCCGCTGAAGTGCGGGCCAACAAACCGGATTTGGTGGTCATGGACCGCACGGAGAAAACGTTATTCGTTGTGGAAATGTCCTGCGCGGCCGAAGTAAACATCCTAGTAAGGGAAGAACACAAAGAATCAAAATATAGACCTCTACTGTACCAATTAAGTCGCACTTACCAACCATGTAAAGCAGTCTTCGTACCCATAACTATTGGAGTGATGGGAGGAGTGAGCGGTACCCTACTCAGAAACCTCCAGAAAATCAAATGTCTACAACACCATGAACTACGACGAATTGCTGCTGACATTCAGAAGTCCGTTATTCTGGGATCGCTGCATATCCTGAGATCGCACGACTCCAGCCACCCAGAAACTTAGGGCTGGAATAATTTCGTCTCCCATCGCCAACGCGACGAGATGGAACCTATGAGAGGGTGGGCGGGTATTCGCGAGCTGCCCGCCTCCTTCGCTCCCTACGCCACCGATGTACATACGCTATAGTATTTGACTTGTAATATTTGTACCAACACAATGTAATAAAGATCATAACGGGTCCTGTGCTCCGGGGCGCCCGGAAGGCGCAACACTGAGGTGCCGTGTTTTCGGGGCGCGGCGGAGTTCGGGGGGCAGGGCGGAAGGGAGGCCTATATAAAAAAAAAAATAAATAATAATAATAATAAATATATTTGCCCAACAGATATACATCTAATTACAGGACAATATACGAATTTGATAATACAGTTCGTGTGTTACATATACTGAAAAAAGGCAGAAGTACATAACAAGTAGTGTGCGGTAGTTTATACAATGCTATGCGATAAAGCTATTAGGAGTGTGTATATTAGTTAATAGGATGGGTAGGGGGGTGGAAAATAGATCAATACTGTTGTTGGCTGTGAGAATTTCATTGCATTTTCAATAAAGAACATTCGGACATTTTCAATCGATAACTGGGTCTTTTCATCTTGCCTAAGATTATTTGGAGTATCAAACGTTAATACTATTCCAGGTACCAGTACTCCGTTACTGTCTTCCAACTTGACATTATTTTTGATATCACTGTACGCTGTGCGTATGAATGTGTGTGTATTAATTTTTTTTGTATAGGCCCCACATTATTTATTGTATCGAAAAGCATATTCCTGAAATTTTTCCTGATTTTGATTTTTACGATCAGGATAAGAAACGGGGCAAGAAACTTAGTGAACCATTGAAACTAATCTATAATTCACTAAGACAACAACTTTCCTCACTGTAGGATAGGTATCATAAGTACTTCAGAGGAGCCTTAACTTTGAACTGAAGATTTCGTAGATATTTATACGAATAAGTTGTTGGTCTTGTATCAGAATGTCCCTATACATAGCTATTAAACATTTCGTCGTGACTGACTGACTGGTAGACTGACCAGTAAGATACACCGCAGACTGTTAATAATTGAGCCGCAAAATTTGGTACCTATACAATTCTATCTTACTAATATTTCGTGTAGTAAGCATAAAAAATTGCGATTTTGTATTTCGACTTTTGACAGTGCAAAACTGTACGGATATCCCCTCAAATATGACCGTAATTGTAAAAATATGATCAACAGTGTTTACTGTTAGCAAACCAAATTACAACTCTGTATCGTAGGCATACTTCAGTGTGAAGAAAGTAAAGTCACTGAACGGAATTAATACTAAATACTTTTGGAGATGCAAGTAAAATTGATTGTAGTACTTCTTACTTGAATTCAAACATTAGTATCTATATTATAGATATATATAAAAGAACATGCCGCAAAATTTTCAAATTGGTACAATGGCATACACAGTGTCCAAATTTGGCAAACGCCAGAATAGAATATCACCGCCGACTGTATTTAGAAACAGCTCCAAATAACTACATACGTTCGCAATGAAACATGTAAGTGTAACAACTGTGTCAACATTTTGCTAATTTGGGGAATCCAAATAACTTTGCCGCCTTCACTTTACCACAATTATTTACGAATAATTTAACGGTTAGCGAGAAAATGATCCAATACAACAAAATACCAGCAAATAAGTATTTTTATCTGAAGGAAAGGATTTCTAATACGCAAATTTTGACTAGCTGTGGTTAAGTCTTCCCACAGCAATAGTCCTGCAAGATACATGGCGTGGAAAAAGATATAGTAGAAGGCTACTTTATTTTCTAAAAATAGCTAACCTTACCGTTCTGTAGGAAGTAGGTAAGAGTAGGCAGAAATATCTTACAAATGATGATGATGATGTCATTTTTTATAATCCACACATATTAAAAATGTACAACTCTGCAAGGGAGAATATTTTACGCTCGAATAATAAGGAAGTATGTGTTGAAAATTTCTGTGAAAATTAAATTATGGGGTTATGTGGGGTACCATTTGTATCTATAGAATACAGAAAAAATCTTAAAGGTTATGCAATTGTGTAAGTAAAGTAACACTTTAGCACTACCAAGTGTACGTGAATGAAGCTGTCAGTACCATGGCATACATATTATGATTTTTGTGTGGTGCTGATTTCGTTTGTATTGTTGCAAAAACAAATAGGCTTATCGAAATTTGTTACCGTAAATTCCAGAAAAAGAAGTGGAAACAGCAATCCTATCTGAATTCAGTCAATCTGAAGACATGTGTGTTTTGTTGTTATAAATTAATATATATCGTAGGTATATAACCTTAAAGCGGCCCTCACACGATCAATATATAGTGTCAATATCTGAGGATTGACAATATTATTGAACGTGTGAGTAGAAAGATTGGTAGATTGTCAATATGTAAAATATTGATCGGCTAGTTTGATGATATTCAAAATATTTGCAAGATTGACAATAAATATTGACCGTCTGAGGGAGAGATTGCCAATCTTACTTCAGTTGGTATGGAAATGTACTAGCGTTAACAAGTGAGCAAACTATGTGTGAGAAACCGTTTGACGGTTTAACATCATTGATTGCCAGCGCAAAACTAATGTCAATAAATATTGATAGTGTGAGGCAATTTAAGTTCATCAATATTTATTGACCGTATTGACAATGCTTTATTGACAATATATAGTGATCGTGTGAGGGCCGCTTAACATATTCTAAATTTATTATTTTATAATGTAAAGGAGATACATAGACGCTTTACTTGTACAATAGAAAATAATTGTCGGCCTTAGTAAGGTGATAGCCTTTTTTGTAGAAATTCTTTTCTTTGTTAAGCAAAGAGATTCTAATTTGGTTTGGAAAGTTAATAATTACGTTAGCTCATAGTGCAAGCAATTTTTTTACATTTGGAAACTATGTACGATCAAAGTATTGATAACCAACGACAAATAAGTATATAAAACAATTATAAATTTGTGAAACTTGCCAAACTGATAAGGTGTATTTAAAGAAAATACATCTACATCCTAACAAATTTAATAAAAAGTTTGCTCTACCACACGACAAAATATCATCATCAGTTACAATTTATACTGTCAACATTAGAACTATAATAACATGGCAATTTAACTAACGTAAACGTAAAGATATATAATGCATTACAGGTAAATAATGTTACTGATAATTTTGAATAACGACCATAATTTCTAAAAAATTGAGTTTCTGACTTTTATTATATCTATATAAAAGTAACGGACTATTGTAGTCAATAGCATGTTCAGCGTAGACGGTGCCTTTGCAGATTTCAGAGATAATACAAAATGTGTGTGTGGTAACAGAATGTGAACCATACTTTTTCCAAGGGATACAAATCTGGTTGGATGTTTAGTATAATCATTTTGTTGGCGTAAAATTACTAACTCTTCAAAAAAGACACTATGGAATATTTTTGGTTGAATTTCATAATTTTTTTCTTTCTCTAATACTGCTTCTTAATACTTTCAGCGTTGTTAGTCCTTCACTATACATACACTATATTACGATTAAACAGTCTTGGTCGTAATCAATTTACAATATTTTTGGTTAGAAAATCGTTAGACAACAATGTTTTAATTGATTAACAAATGCGCTTGAATTTATCCGTCCTCGCTTTGTAAACGTGGAATTACGCCTTCTCATAACATTAGTAGGCATCGGACGCAGCAAATAGTTGGAAATGTAGCTTTTCCGGTGTGTTTCCTTGATAGTATTTAGACTAAAACAAAATTGCAGCATACACTAAATTTCTTACTTTGTAGCCTTTATTTCGTGCTTAACTTCAGTTGACGAGAGTCAACAAGCTGACACACTGATTTCAGTATTTGTCCACAGACTACGGAAATACTGTTTGGTTTCAATTTCTACAGCTACCACTAGATTCAGAAAAGAAAATTGAGCTTGTAGTCTAAACCTCGTTCATTTTATATTCAAAACAGCTGCAGCCTAGGTGAATACATACAGGGTCATTCACGGAACTGTTCCGTTAGAACTTTTTAATGTTCTTGAAATTCAACATTTCTAAAAATTTGTAATTATAACTGATATCTGGACGCATCTGCAAAATTATTTACACCATTCTACCACTGTCGGTTTACCGGAAGTTGACGTCAACATTCTTAATTTAAATAGCATGGTATATTTTTTATCAGGTATACAATTCTGCATCAAGACACCCTATGTCAAAAATCAGCCGTTTTTAAGTTATTCAATTTTTTTTCAAATATAGGACCGATTGCAACGTTGTGTTCTCTATTTCTGAAGGCATTGCAGGTCACGACCTCATATGTGGCATGCTATTAGCCGAAATAGCATACATCAAATTTACGTACTAAAATTATTATAATTTATACAGGGTCGTCCAAAATTAACGTTCATTTCAACCAACCTAACGTCGAGAAAAGTCACTTTTCTTAACGGAACCCCCTGTATATTATTGCATTTTGAATACACTTAATAATTCTATATCATTCCTTCTTAGACATATTAGCTTGTATTTTCTACGGTTTCCGAGTTTCTGGTTAAAGTCCGAAAAATATGCTTTTTAATGCATTTAAAGTCTCAGTGCCTAATCCTTGAATGTCAAAATATATGATCAGATCAGGATGATATATAAAACACCCTTAATTTATTCCTTTCCAACGCTTTTTTGTTTAAGATTATTTTTTGGCTTGTTGTATTGATATTTTTAGGTCATTTTCCATAAATGTCAATTTCTTCCACTGAAGAAGTTATTTAACGAAAACATATTATTATATGTTATGGAATAAATTGGTATTGAATTATTTATTGTTTTATTGACCTCTAAGTGGAAATAAATCAGGAATTAAAAGATATCTGTCGTCATATACGCGACATGTGCTACTTACAATTCTACTATAGTCTTCATCAATGGAAAATAAATCTAAAATATCGTTTCTTTTCCGTAATGTATTTCATTTGCCATTTGCTTGACAGACATATCAACTACATATGTGTATTTATAGTACAAATACAATATCAATTATTTTGACATTCAAAGATTACTGAGATTTTAAATGCATTAAAAAGGCGTATATTTGGGACTTTCATCAGGAAATCTCTAATAACTCGAAAACCATAAAAGACAGAAGCTAATATGTCTAATAACCAATGATAGAGAATTATTAAGAGTATTCAAAAAATGCAATAATATATAGAATGTTCCATTTAAAAAGAATGACTTATCGACGTAGAGTTGGTTGAAATGAACGTTAATTTTGAACAACCCTGTATAAATTATGGTAAATTTTAGGACGTAAATTTGATGTATGTTATTTCGGCTAATAACACACCAAATATGAGATCTTTAGCTGCAATGCTTTCAGAAATACAGAATTTTGAACATAACGTTGCAATTGGTCCTATATTTGAAAAAAAAATAATAACTCAAAAACGGCTGATTTTTGACATAAGGTGTCTTGTCAATTTGTCAATTTTGTTTCGTTGCATCGCGATGATATATCCTGCCAGCCTTTATTATTACATCTTTATATTTTAAGGAACTCAAGTTTAATTTCTCCTGAAGAAGGCCACAAATGTTGGTTGAAATATAGAGATTTTGAACAAAAGAGTTTCTCTTTGATTTACAATACAGGCCGAAGTCCCGTTTTTTACGAAATTTGATTCTTCCTAATAATAATAATAATAATAGTAACTTTATTGACACATCATCGTACACAAAAAAAAGAAAAAGAAATAGAGTAAAAAAAATTACGATCTACAACATAAGTATATAATACTATATTACAGTTTTCATATACAATACATAAACACGTATACATATACGATGACATTCAAAAGGATCATGATCAGGTGAAATCCTGTTCTTCCTGATGATCCTAGGTTTTAGAAAATAACAAAAAAAAGGCATTAAAATTAAAATTAAAATGACAGCTTAATAACGAGAACGCTCACCAACAACTCGCAACAGAAAAAAAGAAATTCCAACGAAAAAAAAACTCAAGAAAAACTCAACAGTGACATAGAAAGCATGTATTAAGACGACTTTACTCGCTGCTCGGACATCAGGATCGCAGTGACAGCCCCCTTAAATGTATGGAAAGATAATGATTTGGTCTGAAGAGACAGGTGGTTCCATATATTTGCACAAACATACTTAAAGCCTCTTTTAAACTGCTGAGTAGTGACAAGGAACATCAATGAGATCCCTTCTGCGAATATTGATGTTGTGCACATCAGTTCGAAATTTAATTTTGTCGACTAAATATGGTGGCGTACCAGAATTTAGAATTTTATACAAAAAGCAAGAAAAGTGTAACTGTCTTCGTCTTGACATATTTAACCAATTTGCTTCAATGAGTTTATGTGAAATTGTATGACCCCTTCTAATACCAAATATAAATCTAAGACATCTGTTTTCATCTGACTTCATATATTCCATTTTCACCTCTTTTTTCGCGTTGAAGCAGCATTAGATTTTAACTACCCTCCGTCATGAAATCTTATTCGTAAATAAGATTTACGGAGAAAAATTCTGAACATGTCTCTGTTGTCCGAAGAATCTTCAAATATGGCGTCACAGTGGTATACACCAAGGTGATAATTATCCGAATACATCTGCCGCTGGCTGATTTGCGCAAGGTCTGGGTGAAAATGATGATCATTTTCTCAAACATCTAGCACAATTATGGAGGTTATGTCACAAACTAGTTGTTTTAAACCATGTAATGAGGTTCTTGAGGTCACAAAATATATATTTGTCCCGCAAGACAAAGAATATGGAATATGGCTAATATTAGTAAGTTGTATTCATTCTAATTACATCGGTTTATCGTTTAAATTCTCAACAGTTAACAAAAAAGATTAACAGACGAAAATTAATTGGATAATATTTTAATGGGCGGTACTAAAGGCATTTATTTACACATGCAATACTCTTTACCTATACGTAGCTGGTGCACAGTAAGGAATCTAATATTAATAAAGCTAACAAAGTCTATGTAATCTAAGAACGTAGAAACCAAGAATACGGTCGAAGTTATCCAATAAGATGAATCTCATAGTGAAGCTCTTATCGACCATCTTGTAAAAACTTTTTCGCTTTACCTAATGAAGCTAATTCATGGTACGTATTATAGAAGAATATATTGGATTACTTTAACTTATTAACTTAGATAAATCTATTTTTCTGCAGCGAAATCCCAATTTTTGATATTGTACGATCTAATCAGCGATGCATTCTAAATTGGAAATCAAATGCATCCTATCAATTTATATTTGAAAACCATACTGACTAAATAATTAAAATATTCAATCCAATCGTTTGATATAAGTAGTTGTTTCTAGTATTCTTTTGAAGTGGTTACCGTAGAATAGTACGTGTTTCCTATAACGTTAAATGATTCATTAAATATCTGATTATCGCAATTAATTATACGGACAAAACAATATACAGTGAAAACGCGCAAGGTAGGAATATATAGAAATAGGGGAATATAGTGGGGATGTAAGTAGATTGGTCGCACGATAAGTCACATTCACTTATGTCAGTTGTGTTACTTTGAAGTCTGTCAAATTGTGGTCAGGAAATACTTTCAAGTTATCATTTATAGTATTTGTAATTTAAGTATGAAGTATTCTACTGCAGAAAAAGTACAGATAGTGAAATGGTTTTATGGAGGGCACTCGTTTGCAGAAATTATTCGCATGTTTGTTGATTCATTTGAAAATCGACCAATACCTTCTTTAAATACACTTCACGCATAAAGGAAAATTTCGAACAATTCGGTTGTGTTTCACCTACCCTACGTAAAAGGGCAAGGAGAAATAATATACTTGATCGTGACATGATATGTGCCGCTGCCGAAAAAAATTGCCGTTTAACCTTAACACAAATGCCTCAACAAATTGGTGTTGGATCTACAACTGTAAGAAAGATATTAAAAAAGAATAAATTCCATTCCTATCGCATTAACAAAACCAATGAAATATTTCAGTTTTGCGCCGATATCATTGAAATGTCGGAACGAGAATTTTGTTTCTAATATTTTATTTACAGACGAATCTATCCTTGTGTTACATGGACACCATAATTCTGAACAAGTAATATATTGATCACGATCAAATAAACACATTACATACAATGCTCAAACACAATATCCGCAAAAATTAAATGTATGGAGTGCATACATATTTGCAATTACTGCAAAATAAATATTATTCCTGCTCTTCACGCGAGACCTAGTGTTGTAATAGAAGACGTTTGGTTCCAGCATGATGGCTACCCTGCACATCAGAGTAGAATTGCGCGGAGGATGTTATAGAATACATCTGGTGATCGTATAATTTCGAAAAATGGTACAATCGCTTAAATGATTTCTTTTTACGGGGATACGTAAAGTCGCAGATTTACCGTCTTGATGACGAAAGAGCACATACTTTAGATGATCTCAAAATCAAAATTCGAAATTGTTTGCAGTTAATCACATCCGATATGTTGGTAAATGTAAGACGCAATTTTTATGATGGACTTGCTTGCTGTTTGGAAGCTGGAGGAGGACACTTTAAACATTTATTACCTTGAGTGTTTATATTCAGTGTTTCTATTTTAATATTGCGTTCATTTTAATTTAGGATTTTTTTTAATGTAAAAATTGAGTTTACGTACGTGTTATTCTTGTTTCTTACTTTTTATACAAAAATCATTCATCAATAAAATAAACTATTGTAAAGCAATTCAAAAAACCTATTGAAAAGCTTACCTATTATATTTAAAAATACATAGTTAAATGCAAACCTAAAAAATGACAATCACTATACAAAAATAAACGTAGACAGTCTTTACCATCTTTATGTATTCTTTCAATCAACCCTAATATGTAGTTAACAGCGCCCCACTTACTTCCCCTATCATAAAGCGCCAATCATATAATTTTGTATATTCGCATTAAGCGCGTTTTCTCTGTAGGTATGTACATTGCGGTCATATCTAGTTTATCTATTACCTAATATGTATAATTACTTCTGATTACTATTACGATTCTTAGTTAGGAACTGTTTTCCGTATATTGTTATTAACAGTTTCAATTTTGGATTAAAAAGTGGGCGTACATAGCTTTTTACTAGACAATATTCCGTGTTGAATTGAACATTTTTCATGTGTGCTAATTTTGTTAGACACATTGAATTGTTTCATTGTGTCTACTTTTTTACATGATGTTATTTTCACAGTTTCAGTGACGTAGTGCTGATGTCCCCTTCGAATTGTCAAAAAATAAACTGCAATCTTTAAAAAATTCAAATCGGTACAGTGTAATTTCAAACAACAAATCTGCTGTTATACAGCTTGAATTAAAAATTATGATTGCAATACGGCCGATAATATTTTTTCTAACCATACAAAATAAAACGTGTTTTTGTGTCTGAGTTTATTTTACATATAAGCAAATATCTATTTCTATCGTAATAAAACGATACTGCGATGAAATGGCGAGAAATCGAACAATGCATGTGTAGGGGGAATAAAAGTCGGTCTGAAATTGCTTAATTATGACAGAGTGGTTCTTAATACATAAATTTGGATATATGTACCAGACTTGGTAAAAATTACCAACAAAAACACGACTTAAGTATGTGCTAAGTCAAGGAAACATTAGAAGTAAACATTTTTCAGAAAACAATTGAACGCAGAATCAGAGAAACTCATTTCAATTTTTTTATATATAAACCTTATATAAGCAAAAAAAGGAAATCAATTTAATTTATAACAAAGTACCCAAAGAAGCAAAAAATTCTTTGGAATAATGTAATTTTGGAGCGGCAAAGCTAAATATTACAGCAAATATTATTTAAACACATTATGGTCGAATCGATCACAAACTATTAATTAATAACAGAATGTATTTACATTTATTCCTGTCAACATTTTATCAAAATTAAAATATATGTATATATTTAAAACAATAAGTTTGAAGTAGAAATGAACCAACTTTTGTCTTACTTTCTTCAGTAAACTTCTCAGTGTTGTGAATAACATAACAACGATATAGATCAGGCACTTAAATATACAAATTATGTTGTTATTTTATTAACTGTATATGCCATCTAGAATATATATCAGATGTTTCGCTAACTTATTCTTTTATTAATTCATTAGCTTTTATAATCTATTATAATAATACTGAATAACAAACATTTATGATTTAATGTAACTACTAAAAATTGCTTATTAGAATTACAAATTTCCTGATAAATTAATTTTTGTAATTATAAAAAACGTATTAGCCTAGTCTAAATAAAATAAAATCTAGTAATTTTTCAATTTACAAATAAGTTTTCAATTCCCTATAATGCAGAAAGTAGTACAAGATTTCAACGAAAACAAGCTCCTATGAAGCAAAGAAAAGAATAAAAGGAATGCCCTAAATCGGTTGCTTGTTATCGAAAAAGCAGTAATTTCGCATTAAAATTGAAGATAAAACAAAGTGGAAAATATATCTGGGAGAATAACTGCTAATATTAATTGGCTTCTGGCTTAGACAGTATCGAAATACTGTAGTAAATAAATAATATTATATTATTGTCGAAGTTCGGCTATTAACATTTCGATATGAATATTCAAACATAATTGCGTAATAGTTCCAGATTTTTGCGTTGTAATCTTTACTTTTAATGCTTTTTATGCAATTATGGCTTTAGAATCGTTCCATATTCTCCCTGGTTCACGTGTAGCCCAAGATTTTCTTTTTAATTCTCCCGTCAAGTTAAGAATATGGTTTTGTTCATTACTTAAATCCATTAGTCAAAGAGCTTTTATGTCCTTTTGTGAGCAAATTTATCCCTCTACATGGACTTAAAAGAAATATTAATGTCCTAACACAAACGATATCATTTGCTATTCTATTTTCTTTTTTGTAAACGCGGCAATTATATCACTGAGTACAATTAAACGTGCTGAAAGGTTCTGAGAAAACATATTGGGCTCCGCCAGTGTATTGATTGCTTTATGCGTAAGTTTCTTACAATATTCTTCCTACTACCGACATGATGTGACGGAAGAAGGTGATTCTTTCTACATTTTTAGCGTCTGTTTATGAACACCATTAAGTGTCAAACTAGTCTATAACATAACTATTGACCTAAAAACAAAGTCACTTGCATCTCTAGCAATTTAAGAAATTTATTTCATCGCATTCTCATTCGATGTATGTATATATGCTCTAAATCCTCGTTACATTCCCATAATTAGAGCAACCGCCAACCAACCGACACTGGTATTGCAGTAGAATTTTTTTTGTTTCGAATATTATAAATTGAACTTGATTTCTTACTTAATCCGTTATTAGATTCACTAATTTTTTTATGTGTAGTGGATGCTTAGTTTAGTGCTCTCCTAATATAAAAACACTAACGCAGTATAGATCATAAAACTTCCACAGTCAAACTATAGCTAGAATTGTGAGTGGAACGATCGTGAATAGTGATAAAGCATCATGATCCTAGGTACCACCATCTTCTAGCCATTATATAATACTAATAGAAAGGTAACGTACACCAGCGCGATTTAATCGTTGGACAGTGCTGTCCCATTCTTATACCACGAGATATACCGATAATACCATACCTGCAATAACCCCTCATTCAAGGTCGTATCCACAGTCGAGGTCTCGCTGTCGGCAATGGCAGTAGTTGCTGCATATTTGTATGATTTAGTATACAAATATAACTATAGTGTAATGTAATGCATACACGGTTACTCCTCTGTATGTGGTTATTTCGATATTTCCAGATTTTTCTACGGCATTAAAATTGAAATTTCATTGCGATCATATGATCAGCTTTCATACTTTATCTTTACAAAGTAACGAAATTGAGAATATTTACATTTATATATAATTTCAGTAATTAGTACTTATACATAATTAGAAATTTTCTTAATTTATTCTACCGTTTTATTTTACGTATAATACATCTTATTATTATTGTCCAAGGGTAACTAACATCGAGTTAAATACACATTATTTTGCGGCAAGGAAAACACAAGAATGTATGGCATAGTATTGTGCAATTTTAGTAACTTGCAACATTATTGTTTATCACAACAGAAATTTCTGTCCATAGAAGATTCTGTGGTTTATCACATTACAATAATTATTTAACATAAGTTTATATGTATGCATATAAAATATATATATATATATATATATATGTATATATATATTGAAACACCACTACAAAACTATTCAAAATCCGACATTTTAAAATAAAAAGTCTTGATAATGTCGATTATGAATATTCCAGTAGTTCGCTCAAGGTTCCATTATGCGTTATTGGTGGTAGTTGAAACAGACAATTTTTATTGTAATGAGATTGAAACAATCGTGAAAATTAAATTATATACCGAGTTGGAACTTAAATAACGTATACCGAAGGCTCAAAAGCATGCAAATGACCAAGGCTAAGAGATACTTTTTTATATTACAAATATTGCACTATGTTTTTAATCTTCATCAAAGACGTAATCGAGTTATTAACTGAGACTGCTTCATCGAATTAACATTCAATAATACATGTTGAAACTAAGTCGGGAATTGCATTTTAGCTCATGTTTAGTATGTGGTAGTTACCAATCATAACATAACTGTAACCCCGAAATAGTCCTGAAAATAAATTGAAATATTTGTAATATCAAAAAGAGTTAAATTGTCTTTATCGTTGGTGAGCAGCCCTGTTACTTTTTTGATCTTCATTATTAGTGTAAACTGCCATAGCTCTTGTTGTTTTCTTTTGTTGTAATAACATATTTAATTAGAAAATATTTATTGAAAAGTTTCTTGCAATAATTTCATAAATGAAAAATACAGACTACATATTTCTTTCTGTATGTGACGTTTATTCTCGTCATATTACTTAACAATTTAGATACTATGTTAGTTTAAAAGTAAAATCGCTGGTTAAACATGTAATTCATTCTAAGAAGAACTATAGGATAAGCTGTTAAATGTAGATATTAGTAATTAAATTTCTTTTGAAGCACAACAATCTCATAGGTGAATATTTTAACCTAAGTTATTAATCCACTAGATAGTATAATAATAAAGTAGAGATTAGACAAATATAATTTATTGTGCGCTAGACATGTTTAGTAATCTACCATTATCTTAATGATCTACAATGTTTTTGAAGCATTACTCCAAAATGGCATATGTAAACCCAGTACGCTAATAGTCATAATTTTCTAAAAATTGTTAATTACAAAGTATTACTATATTCTAATGACAAACATAGAATTTAATTACCTGATGGATTAAACCCATTATAAGCACTAAGTAAGTATCTTCTAATAATTACGTTACTATTTCATTAAGCCGAAAGTGGGGAAAAAGTAATATAGTTATCGCATTTTTCTACATATTTGTCGATATAAAAGCCTTTTGTCTTGAGTTTGAATCTTTAGTATTGATTCAATCGCTGTGAAGATGCCCAAAACAAGCATAGAAACGCGAGCAAAAATAGTAACTCTTTGGGAGCGTGGTTTGTCCTACAGGCAAGTTGCTGCTGAAGTTGGTTTGTCGGTAAGTAATATCTTTATTTTATTGTTTTAAATGAATTATTTGAGAGATAGTATTTTATTCTATTTTGCTTTAATTTTGTAAAAGCGGACAAACAATATTTAGTCTGAAAGCTTTAACAATCAAGAGTTTTGGCGCTGGTTATACTAAGTTACTAAATTAAACAACAAATACTTATTTAGCATACAACGCCAATTTGACTAACAAAATAATCAGTGTAACTATAAAACTGTATGTTTATAACTTTTTCCTTTTGTTGCATTACAACGTAAGCAATTAATATTCAGTTCGTCTCTCTCTTATTTATAGAAGTCGGTCGTCAATTTTTGGGTCAATCGGTGGCGAACCGAAAATGAAGATGTAGCACTAAGGGACAAGCCAAGACCGGGACAGCCATCCAAACTTAGTGTGGAAGATGCCAATAGAGTTTTGGATTATGTCCAGCAAAATCCAATCACGAGTGCTGTTAAAATTAAAGAAGAATTACGCTTGAACTGCCATCCCAGCACCATAAGAAAGTTTCTTCACAAGAGTAATATTCATTGTCGACGTCCTGCAAAAAAGGTAGAATTTTTAGGACGCCATACTGAGCGTCGATTGGAATTTGCTAATACGCATTTAAACCGCAACTGGAATACAGTTATTTTTTCCGATGAGAAGGTATTTTCTACTTCTCAAGATTCCCGCAAACTAGTATGGCGTCCTAATAACACTAGACTGGAAGAACGAAATGTTGTCAGGATCCGGAAGAGTAGCCGTATAAGTCTCGCATACTGGGGCTGGATGTCGAGCGCCGGGCCTGGAGAACTATGTCGTATCGAACCACGCATGGATGCAATGCAGTACATTAGCATTTTAGAGGACGTTCTGCTTCCCAGTGTGAGACTGATATATCCCGCACCTCAACCAATTACGTTTGTGCAAGACAATTCCGCGGTACATACCGCAAGAGTAGTAAGAGACTGGTTCGAGGATCATCCCGAAATTGAATTAATTCCTTGGCCAGCCAAATCCCCAGATCTAAACCCAATAGAAAATTTATGGTCGGCTATGGGCAATATGTGGGATCAACGTGACGTGCCAGTACCGCGGAATCGAGAAAATCTCCACAACCATGTCACCGAAATATGGGATAGTTTTAGAGGCAGGCAAACCTGTGCTAATCTTGTGGCATCCATGCGTGGACGACTGGAAGAAGTTATTCACCGGAACGGCTATTGGACCCATTATTAGCTAAAATAGAATGAGAAGAAGTTTTGTTGTTGTATAACTAGCGTTATTTTTATTTTTCTATTTATAATTTATTTCTTTATTTATTATTGTTGTAGTTATATAACTAGCGTTATTTTTATTTTTCTATTTATAATTTATTTTTTTATTTATTATTGTTGTAGTTATATAACTAGCGTTATTTTTATTTTTCTATTTATAATTTATTTCTTTATTTATTTATTGTTGTAGTTATGTAACTAGTGTTATTTTTTATTTATTACTTCTTTATTTATTATTGTAGTTATGTAACTAGCGTTGTTTTTTACTTTTCTACTTATTATTTATTATTATTTCTACTATTAATTTTTCTATTTTTATTTCGTTTTAAACAGAAAATTATCCGATAGACTGATCAAATTTAATTAAATCTTTATTATTCCGCAAATAAAAATATATTTAACTAAGAAGTTCTTTTAATTATCCTTTGGATTAACCAACATCTATAAAATAATATAATAGATCAAGTTGAAAACTTTGCATAGCCACTGATGAAATTATCAATGGGTTTGTATAATCTCAAATATGAGTAGCCCGTTATTATGCGATACATCCTTCAGAAAAAAATTACCAAATCTTAGTTCAGTACAATTTAAAAATAGCCAATAAAGTTGTAATGGAAAGCCCCTAAAAAATTAGATACAATTCAAACAACAATAACAAGTTCTTACTTGAATCTTTCAAGTAAGAACTTTCGCCGTATATATATATATTTCATATAAAAATATATTCCAAAATCTTATTTGTATTTGTTTTAAACATCAATATAAATTTCTATTATTACTTTAAGTTCATACATAAACATTAATAATAATAGCACAATAGTAATAGCATAATAACCGTTGCATATGTGTAGAAACTTATCTTCGGATATTTAAGCGTAATAATAGGTGATAATTTACGTATCTAGCGCTACCGTTGTCTACTCCTGTCCTACACACCTATATCGACAGATCGTAGTAAAATGGTTAGAAATTTTAAGGGGTAAAGAAACGCAGTCGCTTCGGCAACTTTCGTGCCACGGAACGGTCACAGCTAGTGTCCAACCATTAAATCGCGCTGGTGTACGTACAATATCGACATTGTTATAAGTAGATACTTTATTGTTTCAGTAGTGGTCTTTTATATCTTATTATATGTATGTGCTCTTCACATGATACATATGTATATATATTGGACAGATTTTTCGATAAGTAACGTCTTCCCTTAAGCAAACGTAAACTCTTCTTATATGGTTATTATATAATTAGTATTCCACAGTGAGAAATCGTGTTGTGTTAAAGGGAACGAATTATGCCTTTCAGCGCTACCGTAATTATGAAACCAGAAGTAATTTTGTCTCCCCGTATCATAAATGTACATATATTTAGATATTGTTTCCATAATAATATTGAGAAATCTACCTCGATTCGAAGTTTGTGTTTATAACTTAGCATACACCTGTTTATCCATATATTTCTTACAAAACGCTTTACAACACAATACAGAAATTCCAGACATAAATTAAACTAGCATTATCTTAGCAACTATACTAAAATACTATCAAACTATTTTAGTCCTACTCTCTACACATACATTACGAGAACTGATTAGTTAGGCTTCACTAAATTATTATAACATTGTACTACCACAATTATGTATTAACAATATGTATGTGTATTAGTGAAATACGAAATGTGCTTTCAATTCATAAAACGTACTATTAATCTATGAACGCCAACAATAGAGAAGTTAATCAAAGCGAACGTTGAATTTTCTGCCGTTCTTATTAACCAATTGGTACTTCTCGTTCGCACGAGATTAACCTTAGCGAACTGGAGAGATTATTCACACTTCAATGGTATGCTTCCTTCATTTCGTAGAGTGACGTTCTAATGAAGTGTTCTCATTAGAATCTAACATGAGTTGTATGCCTCTATTAACGTGTTATAAGTACACAAGTAAATTACTTCTTACATGCATTCCTTATAGTGAGTGTTTATAGTACCACTAAATTCAAGACTATACCATTGCTAATTAGTACATCAATAATAGCGTCTGATATTTGTATTCGATTCCGTCGCATTTCATTACAAGCTTCTTCGATTTTTAAGTCTAACTGTTGTATTGTATAGATTTTTAAGTCTAACTGTTGTATTGTATAACACGTTTTATTCTTTAGGTACATACCTCACAAATAAAACTGCAATAGAAACTGATTTGGCGATCTTGGAAGCTACAAAAATTTGATATAGCTTATTTCTCCAGCAAACAAGTACGTTATCAAGCAAATTGTTAAAGTGGTAAGGATCTCGTAAAAAAAGTTTTCAATAGATTGAAGCTCGCCAACGAAGCCGTTTTGGATATATGTTTATATCTTCTTTTATCATAATGGTTGGCAGAATATACTCTTTTACTCTGTCTATCTATGCGATGAACTGTCAATACTTATACCCAATTATTCCGTTAAATATCATGACATGTTCCTGGTTTAGTTATTCCTCTATTGAAAAAGGTTTCAGCGTAACATGCTGTAGCAAGTGCCTGATCGTTGCAGGAAGAAGTCTTGTTTACAACTAATTAACATTATAATGTGAACAGTTGGCTAATCTGATCCATCGTCTTGTGCTGACAAATTTCGTATAGTGGAGGCTGTATACCATAGCGGCATATGGAGAATTGTCTAAAGCATTGTTTATTCCCTTAAATCTTTTGGGCTGTTCATTTTATTTGACCAAACTTTGTGTGTGTGCGTTAGTTCTTATCTAATAATTGGAAAATAAAAACATTGTTTTTTCTTCTCACTGCATACAACGCATATTATTTGTCTGTCTCTAAACGCTTTCCAACAAACTTCCAACAAGCTGCCTACATTCGTCAATTTCAATATGCGGTGTGCACGAAATACGTTCTGTTTTCGTGATGAAGTCCGGTGATACCAAGATGTAGACCAACATGATACGAAAACTTAGACGGTAGACAATGCTCATGAATTTACTGATATAACAATGTCAACAACACAATTCATTAGACGTCCACTTTAGATGAAGAGTATTGCTACACTAGGATTAAGCAGTTGCAGCGTAGCCCACTTTAAAATTTAATTGTCAAAAACTCTTTGTCAAGAATGATTATAGACGTCAATAATGTATTTAAAACCGATAACAAGTTTTTCACTCTGGATGTTAGACCAAAAACTACATGTTTTGAATCCTATCTCTCCTAAATTGTATTGTCGACTGAAGATTCATCAACCTGGTGAATTGGCTAAACGTATTGTACCGGTAATAGACGTACCCACTTCGAAGATTTGCGAATGGTTGGCCAACGACATCATTATTTCGCCAATAGAGTAACCTAGACTTAAATGATAACGAAGAATTCCACGGTCCGAGTCCCTCTCATGAGGATTTTCGCGTTTTGACTGCGTCATAGTAAAGTAAATATATACAATACAAAAATAAAGCAATAATAAAAATTATAAAATCAAAATACAAAATACATACAAAAACTTACCAAAACTTGATGTTTCGCCACTAATGTAGGTGGATTTTTTAAGAACAAAAACTGTGTGCGAGGCACCAGAAGGTGACGGTAACTTGGCGTGTAAACCACACTAGAGGCGAACACGGCGATAAGGAAACAGACGTGCTGGCGTATACAATTAAACCCTCCGACATTCCTTCTGACATACAAAAATGGTCTTTCAAAACTCGATAACCGAAACCTACCTTTCGGACCAATAGTTAACACAATACATTCGCTCACTTACAGCTTAACCAAATACCTCGCTCACATCTTTAAGAAATACGCAGGAAATGCTCCATCTCATATCTTAAATTCCACACACTTATTTCTTACTTATTCCTGAAATCTCTATCGAACCCAAAGATCTTCTTGCCAGTTTTGATATTATCTCACTTTTCTCAAGAGCTGAGAGCTATTTATTTTGATTGATATGAGTTTTGTTTTTGCTGTGTTTCGATTCCAGTTACAGCGCCAAAGATTTGAGCAAAACTTTAAAGAACTAAATTTAAAAATGCTTTACTGTTCCGACACATATTTACCTAGTCTTATCGGCAACCCAAAATATATACATAGTACATCTTTAGAAAAATTAGACATTTATGGTATAAATTGTAATAATTGCTACTAAAAGTATTTTGGCCCAACAAGGGATTAGTTTCGGCAAGGTTTAGCAACTCATCTGAAATACAATAGAATCGAAAACCTATCCCACATATTGTAAAAACATGGAAGATTGGTTTATACCAATTAGGAGTTCGGTTGTTGAGTTTGTTCTAGTGAGCAATATTGTATTAGGTACTCGGATTTCAAATGAATTCTTTAGCCTAACAAAAAGAACGGCGCAGTACTTACCTTTACATCTCCAGTATAGTGTTGCATTGTAGCTAGCGGTAAAATATAGGCCTTTATTAAACCCTACTACTTATGATGGTCAGTGTTCTTACATTATTTCAGAGGCGTATTCTCTTAGTTATTGTTATCTTCCAGACTTTTATTAGAGACAATTTTTAATGTATATTATAACAACATACTTATTTGAATATTAAAATAATACTCATTTTATTAAGTAATACAACTTTATTGATGGAGAAATCTCACAAGAAATCCGTCCCAACAAGGATCTTTTTTACAGTAAAAACAAATAACTAATATATTGTTAATACAAAAAACGTTAGCCTAAATTAAATCAAAATAAATTTCAATGTAAATTAAAATGAAATTCTTGCAAATAAAAATTAATTCTGAAGAAAATTGAATCATATACAACACACAACAATACACATACAATACGAAAATTTTACCAAATAAAAATACATTCCCAACAAAAATGAATAATACAAATATAGTAGAGTTCACGATAGTTCTGCAATAATTTTGCCCATTATTAACAGCCTCTTGAAGATTGGCGAGCGCTCTTATAATCGCTGCGTCTACAAGATTTTTCTAATAATTAACATATTTATTAAAGAAATTGTTATTTTGTCTATTGTATTATGTTTCCCTACAATATTCAACAGTAAATTCAATTATTTATTAAAATCTCACATTAGGTTCCACCACCTTAAACAGAGAAGAAACCAATTTTCTCCGATTTATTTAATCCTCTTATATTTAAGAAAATATTTGAAAATTTAAATTAACAAACATGTAATTCTAATATTCAGGGATTTATTCAATGATTTTGAGATTATGTTATAATATTATATTTTATAATGACAAAGTAGACATTAATGTAAGCAGGTTTATTGTCTAACTGTGTTGGTGTGTTTAACTGGGTTTAAATAGAGTGGATAGATGATTATCTACTCTATTTAAACCCATAATTACAAAATATTGCATCTTCTAATTAGAAATAGTTTAACGATGTTGCAGACTCTTCGAAACGGCTTTTTATTAAAAGGGTAATAATGGATTTGCAATATATCAGTTATTTGCTTTTACTGGAAAATAGATTCTTGTTGGGACAAATTTCTTGCGAGATTTGTCCATCAGTATGTGTATTCCTCGATAAAATGAGTATTATTTTAATATTCAAATAAGTATGTTGTCATAATATACATTAAATTGTATGTAATAAAAGTCTGGAAGACTAACAATAACTGAAAGTATACGCTTCGGAAATAATGCAGAAAAACTGACCATTATACCGTATAGAAGTAGGGTTTAATAAAGTCCTATATTCTACCGCTAGCAGGTAAATACATATATCGAGTTTTAAAATTATAATTACACAGGTTATATACACGTTCGGTCTGTATTGTACCCCCTGTGGCCTCTTTCTTAGCCGAAGATGTCCGATGAATATAATACCCTAAGTGGAAAGTATTATTGATATGAATCCATCAGCAGGGGGAGACATTACTTTTAAGACAGATAGTATGTAATGCAGCTCCGGTAATAGAAACTGCAATATTTACCTACGGAAATGCGTTCGGAAGTTCACCCGTATATAAACTGATACCTGATATAATATTATTGAATGTAAAGTTAACAAGAAAAATATTTTTTTTGTTGAAGTAATCTGTTTAATCAACAACGACCTCCTTTATAAGGACAGTTAATAGGTTTCCTTCTCTATATTTAAGTATGTGCTATACTCCAGATTTTAATAGATGATTGTTCCTCTGAAACAATTTTGTATTCAAGCTTTCAAGGAGTTGAAATATGACATAGCAGATATACTAATTTAATTATTTTGATGGAAATTGTATAACTGCACACTTAGCTACTTTCTCAATTATCTCTTCGTTCATATTATATAAAATTGAATTGACGTTAGATTCGATTTACTCTCTAGAAGACTTTATGTTTCTTTTTGCTCACGGTTCTATACCTTTATGTCACCCCGTCCTTCTGTCGTATATTGAAAATATTTTTCATTTTTAGTATCTTGTCATTAATCCAATATTTGTCATACTAATTCCATATTTTAATTTTTGTAAATACTTCTGCGCACTAAAAAGTATTGTTTCTAGAAATAGAGTATTCAGCTTCTATAGGTACGATTCATATTTACTACACACTTCTTAAAAATAACTGAATAATTTACTATTCGCTGTTGCTTTGTTTTGGCCGAGTATTATTTCTCTAACACTTTTTAGCCCAAGGACCCCATTCCTTCACTACCACTCGAAAATTAAGCTTATCATACTAACCTATAGCAACTTTGCCTAATATAAAATTTGTCCTTCTTGGAATAGCCAACAAGTCTCATAGTATGTCAAACTGTCTGACAGGTATTGTTATCATGTGTGTTAAATGTATAGTGACCTAGTAGTAGCTATTTTGTGGTGAGCGGCGGCAATAGGTACCAACGTCAGATAAGCTAGGTTAATCGAAGTACACACCATCATCTTGTTGGAATGAGGCCGTATTCTGGAAAAGTTCTGTTGTGTGGTCTCTTGTCTTGAAGGTTAGGGTACCTTCGTCTGGAGTATAAATGCGGAAGATAGTTCGATAATTCGAAATTTCTTGGTTTCATTAGTAGTGAAATACGGGAAACCATAGACAGACTGCGAATTTATTGAAAAGATGCTATGATTATAACAGTAGAAGAAATATGTTATATTTCAGCACATACTGCGGCTCAAAGGCTGGATGATATTGCGGAAAATATATTAACTCAATTGTATGATATTTCGGGTAGCTTTATTTGGCCCTAGATGGGTCAATAGATACTGTACAGATGGTACATTTTATTCGAGCAATGTAGAAAAAGAATGACTTAAATTGCTGCTGGTGACTAATTAATGAGAGATAATATTCTCATTTTATAGATATTTAGCTGAATATTTGAATGACTTCTACTTGATTTATACTCATATTCAGTGGTATAGATCACACTTGAGAAACAGACCACCTTAATACATACCAAACTTCTGATTTTGGAAAATGTTGAATTCAATTTTTCTGATTTTGATGTAAGTAGTTGTAAACACCAAAACCTTTGACAACCCCTCTGACGCCCATTTAAAAACCCTTACCGTAAAATCGCTATACTTTGCGTCAGTTTTTCTAGTAGTTAGCTAATAATTGCGATTTATTATTTAACCATTAGGACAACAATGAATATGGTAAGGAGTGTGAAGCAAGTAATATAATGAATTCATTTGTGGATACTATTAGCATTATTTTAAATGTCTTGATTTATTATTTTTTTAATGAAAAAGAGATGCAAGCACTATATAAAGGCCATAGTCCCTTTAATGAATAAACAGTGTAGTTAGCGCCTTTAATATCATCCGTAGAATCACCAAACACTTTAGAAGAGTCTGCTCTAGTAATGTAAAATGGAAATAATAAAAAATAAATTTTTAGAAAATTTATTCCAAAAGATATAAGAAAGAAGTTGTACAACATTATGTGGTAGTTTTAGTCAAAATCATTGCTTAATATTGAATCCGTATTACATCTCACTTTGGAATTGGGCTTTAGGGCCCATAAAACGGCTTCTCACTTCTAGAAAACGTCATCTTGGTATTCTGCCTATTTCTAACTCTTTCTGGACTTCTCACTGCGCGTGGGCCTTTCCTATCGGTGGGCCTTTCCAAGAAACACATTTAAACTCGTCAGTTTGTAATTTTTTTTTCTTATACAATTTGAATCACTTGTACAAATTTACTTGTGTCTCTTTTCTCGTTTGCAAAACTATTAATTTTTATAGAAAAATATCTTTTAAAATGAGGTATATAAAAGATATTTGCAGATCCAAGTCAACTAATGAGCATTTGAAATCATGGTTGATAATTTCCGCCAGCAAACTAGATCTACTACTGCAATAAATTGTTATTAGAATGAGTGAATCTAAAATACGTGATGTATGCATTATGAACTACCCTAGTTCATTTTTTTGCAGTTTTTTTACAGTTCTTATGTTTGAATCTTATTCAAGAATCTTTATTGGTGAAAATGTTTCGGCAAACCTATATGACTAAAATAATAATAGTAATAATGACAATTTAATGCTTCAATCAAAAGAGGCATCCAATAACCGTGTTAAGAGTATAGCCACGCCCTCGAATCATTACTCTAGTTGATATTAATACATTGTGGTTCTATTGATTACTCCACTTTATCCCAAACGTATGTATTTGTTGCAGTTCTGTAGATAATAGCATATGTTGCATGTTCATATTATTATTCTTTAAACTACCATGAACTGAACATCAACCAAAAACAACAGCAGCAAACAAAAAAATCAAATCCTGTTAATTATTTGTATGTATGTGTTTATTCCATTATGTAAATATTTATTCCACTAAGCATACTCTCACAGTATTGTCGTAGATCTAGAAGCATTTTCATCTCATTTTACTACCTTCAATAAATCAACACAAGCCTTTTAAGTGTAAATATGCAAACACTTTGGGTGTAGTAGAAGTTATTAAAGTATGTTCGTTAATGAGAATTATATGCCACCCTCTTTAAAAAAAACGTTCTAAAGCAGAATACAATACGGCGGCTTCGTTACATTTTGCACGAAAAAATCTTCTGAATAACAGATTTAGCAGAAGAAAGTACTCTGTAATTAAGAACGTAGCTTCTCGAAGTCTTAAATGAGAACGATCCTATGTAACGTTCAATAAGCGTTATAATGACGTTATTTTGGGTACTTTAGCTAAACGGGCAAAGGTATTTTTCATTTTCGTAGAGTAATTCTATTTGCATACACTTTAAATAAATAACCAAGAAAACACAAAGAAATAAAAAATAATGCAAATTATGCAAGATAATGGTTATTATACTCTCCGTTTAATGATGTACTTCGTAGAATATCTATTGCAAACACAAGTAATCATCTCTTGAATATTTCCAATGTGTAACATATTGTATATAAACAGATGTTTAACATAAAACTATATGTCGAAGCATTTATAGAAAATGGATTTAATGTTACACAGTTACACACTTGTTGATAATGTGATTCAATTGTTTTGCTATGTACATCATAATCTTCTCATCAGAAAATATCACTGCTTTCAACTTTTGTAACGATATTATTAGAAAACTACAGAGAAATACCTGCTATTACTGCTTACTACATATTAAAAACATGACTGCAAATGTTGGTCATTTTTGTAATTTAAAGCCTTAAGCAATTTTTGCATCCCCACAAATTTCTTCGACACTGCATTCATCATTGAGTACAGTTGCAAATCAAATAGCAATTCCTCTGAAATATAAAAAATGACTAATGTTCTTTATCGTAGGTCTCCAGTATTATAATTATGCAACTTACTGAAAATGTTAGCTCTTTCACGATATTCCAAAAGCATATTTGTCAATCTATTCTGTCTAAATTTTTGTATCTTTAACGTTTTCCATCCGTTTAAGTCCACTAGCCCATTTGCTGCGTTGAATGTTTTTAGAAAACCTTCCACAGAATATAAAATATAAATAGATATGCACTTGCTTCTATAAATGTATGTCTATTTTGAGTCTAAAACAGTTAGAGCTAATAATGTTATGACGAATACAGATGGTGGTACAATGGTAACTTTATCTCTGTGGGATTTATTTTATTATCCACTATTTTGGCATTTAAAGCTATAGAACAGATTCAAATAAATTAGGTGGACACACGATTTGCACACTTTAGGTTGGTTCTAAGGCCGTTATTCACTTTGTAAGACAGATTGGGTCTCTAAGATTTTTTTTTCCTCAAACAGTTCGTCGGACTGGGAGTTATGAAGACAAATGTGATTAGCTTATCGCTAAAAAAATCAGTAAAAAGTCTTTTCAAAATTCTTACTCGAGATCATCATCATATGCAAGAATGCTTCTGATAGCGCCTTTTGTAAGAGTCTATCGTAGTTGAAGCCAGCTAATTAGCGCATTGAGTATTTGTCTTATTTATCGGGCCTTTGCAGCGTCTTAGTCAAAAATTGGACTGCAAATTGCTTAAAGGAATAAACCTAGGAACTAAGGTGATTAAACAAAAGACACAGTTCTGGCAAGTTTGTCGACGCTTGCTGTGAGACTTGGCAGCTCTAAAGCAAGATAAGGTTCTACTGGTGATATTTAGTCCTTAGAAATTTTCTGTGCATTCTACTTATATGCTGTTATAACGTTAGATGTGTATAAAGTATCATTTCTAAGTAAAGAACAGAAGAGGTCCAAGGGAGTTGGAATTCACCAACAAATTGATATTGAGAGAAGGAGCATTTTTGTAAAAATTACTGTACACATTAATTTGTCTTCATTGGCTTTTAATTCCTATTTGGAGCCTTAATACAGAATCTCACCCATCGAGATCTGGTACCTACGACACGTTAAATTTTCGTAATTTGAGCAGGTGTGTCGTGGTCGTGTCCTCTGTGTAAATTGCTATTTCAACTCATGGTTAAGAACGGAGAAGAGTGACGAAAAGTGTGGAATGCCAGCCGTAGAAACGAAAAGATCTGCCACACAGATAAAAAAGAAAATAGTTTGATTACAATAGCTTAAATAACCATAGTTGCTATTTTGTGACTGGCATAGGTACAGTGCCGAATGTCCTACTTGTATCAAAAAAAGCTGTGCTTCAAGATTTCCGCCTCAATATAATTTGCTTTTAGAATACGGTACTGATGACAGTTACGATAAGTCAGTACCCGGCGGTTTCCACATTTGTTGCTATCATACGAACATGACGTTATTTTGATTAAAGTAACATAAATAACCTCAAAAACTGACTGAAACCTGTTTACTACTATTTTATATTAGTTTAGTTTTTGATTTACATTTTAAATATTTAGATAGTAAATATAGTAATTTTATTTTAGTAATATATAACTATTACTATCTGTCAAAATCAGTTGTTCGAATTTATAAGGAAACATAAATTTATATTATTAGGTAATGGCAATATTATGTGAAAGAGAAGAGTACGTATGCATCAATTCAAGACAAACTTTTTCAGGCAGTGTATAAACAACTTTGCCTTGCCTGAAATTCAGCTACGAATACATAATATATTATATTAGTACGTGTATAAACTGTACACCGCTAAATTTTGTCGTAACGTTGTAGTATTTGGTATAATGCAGGCGCTAGTATTAATTAAAGTGTATGTTATAAAAGCTAATATAAACACAGTTAAAATTTAATGAAAAGTGCAGAATGTGGGATATTAATTGCGTCGGGCTTAAAATATATTAAGCATCACCGCACGAAATTGCTTTGTAGTCGATTTAATCGTACCGCATTTTCACCCACGATTGTTAACAGACGTGTTGTCTGTTTACATACAAATATCTATAAATGATATCTTTATTCGGACTTAATTCATTTCAAAAATCATAATTGTGAAGAATGAGAATTTAATCGTAATTTAAGGAGCAGCACTTGAATTGTCGTATAAATAAGGGTATACGTCTTGAAAATGAACTTTTTAAGAAGCCTAGAAGATCGTATCTCTCAAAGCATTCATTTTCGTTTTAATCAACGCTGTCAACCGTCTTACAATTAATTGTAGGGTTGGACCCAACTTACTGGATATACCTATGGTACTATCCTCATTATTCTATTCCCTGTGAATCAAATGTTGATAAGTTAACCGTTAATCTGATTCATCCCCCTGACATTATCTTCAAAAATCTGTTCAGTAAGCTATATGAACAACACCTCCAACTTACTACCACAATAGTCAAGATTGCTCTTAGTAATACTTAGAACGTTGGACTTAGTGTGATTCTTACCTCAATTTGAGACAACAAACCACTTTAGAATATACAAAACCTGCATACCAAAACATATGCACCTACGAATTATTACATGACTGTTAAATCAACCCCGTTTGACTCCTGCCAACAACTGGATCTACATAAAATACTCATGTTCCATAATTTACTTACCTCGGGTTATGCGGTGACAACTGCAGAGGAAACCAAAGAAAGAATACGAGGAGCACTAAATTCATTAACAGAAGCGCAAATATAAAAGGTCATTAGTAATCAAGTGCTAAAAGGAATTAATAAATGTTTGGAATTGAATGGGGCTAAGTTTGAACAAAATTTGAAATAATTTATTGCTTTTTAATACCTTATTTATTCATTCTTAACATTCTTCTTTAATGTTATCTTGGCTACAAAATAAATTTTATTATTCTGTTTCTTCTTTACTCGAAAAATATATTTATTTTTTATTTCGTTATTATCACGCTATCGAACTGACATTACAAAATTAGACATTACGCTAAAACTGTGACGAATTTTCATAGCCACCTTTAGCGCTTACACGAAGTTTCTGAATACATTCACATAATTTGCGAATAGCTCCTAAAATATTCATTTTAGGTATAGGGAAATGTAAATCGTTTGATGAAGAATTTAATTTGCTACCGTTTGCGACAAAAATATACAGGGTGTGCCATTCAAAATTACGAAGTTATCAGTGTTTGAAGTTTAACATATTAGGTCGGTAAATAGTAACACCCTGTATAGTATTTGCACACAAGTGAAAATAATTTTCAATAGCCCATCTTAGTAGCTGTCTAACTTCCAATAACCATTCATCAACTCTTCTGCATACCGAAGAAATACGTCACTAAGTACTACGATGCATTTGATAAAATTTTCATAAAAATCAAGTTAGCTATAAAACGGTAATGTTTACACCAGTCGAAATAAATGATCCATACGCCAAATTTGTTGTTGAATTCAATTGTTTAAAAAAATGGGTAATTCATTTAACCCTTTATAGCACAACTTGTTCCTTTAAAATAATTGTTCGTTTTCTTTGGCCACTCCTACTGTAGTATGATTACTTAACGTTACTTAGTGTTATTTTCAAAAAAAAAATTGGATATTTTGGGTGGCATATACCGGGTGTCAACGAGATCATGTATCAGCCCGCCATTTGTTTATGAGTGTAAATGTGAAAAATACGTTTCTTAATTGTTGTCAAAGCTAACTTTGATGGTTGTTACATTTCGACAATTGTTGCGAAGCAGTTTCACTTTAATGGATAAATTTAACAGATACCGCCATCTTTGACAGAAATGTCAAAAGTTGACCTGCACTAGATGGCAAATTTTTAGAAGAAACAGAATATGAACAGAAATAATACATGTTCTATTTAAAAATTCAAAATTAACGTCACCTCCGGTCTGACCGGAAGTGCTATAGAAAAACTGGGTGCACCTGAAGAAGCCCACCAATCATTCATATATACGGTCCGAATGTCAAAGTGTTATTTTAACTAATAAATAAATGGCGGGCTGATACATGATCACGTTTATTACAAAGTTTTGATTTGTTTGGTGGCTAGTATAGAAGCCACAAAGGTATCATACGAAATAAGCATTTTGTGAAATTTATGGTTTATTTGTGGAAAACTTATTTCTATTACAAACAATACTCTTAGGACCATCCTTATTTGCGAAATGCTTGAAAACAAGGTTGACATAATATGACGTTACACTCTTCACATGTTAGTCATGATAGTTTTACTTGTTGCTTCATGCAACAATGAGCACATTGTCTGTATTTTAATCCTTGAATTGGCATATAGCAACCTCCATTTGTTGTTCTAAGGCAAGTTTCTATCGAAACACCTTAACCGTTAAGGCGAGGTTAATTTGATATACAATCAGACCCCTAGTAAATTATCTCAATCGCAAATTCAAAGAAACTTTTCTTCCGGCTAGACAGTTTTCTGCAGATAAAAGTATGGTAGGCTACAAAGGGCGTTCATCTTTGAAGCAATATACGTCGATGAAGCCTACCAAGCATAGATTTAAAGTTTGGGATTGCGTGCGCTGGAACAGGCTACATACTTTCTTTTAGATTCTTTTAAAAGATTTACGAAGAAAATCACAATAAACAGAAGGAACACTTGGGAAACGCACAGTTCTATCTCCAGCTGAAGATTTTTTCAATAAGGGCTATTGCCTCTTTTTTGATAATTATTTTTCCACATTCAAGTTACTGCACTTACTTCTACAAAAAAGCTCATTTGCGTGTGGAATATTTCGTTCAAATCAAAAGAATTATCCCGAAGAGCCCTTTGGTTGATGATAAAAACATGAAAATCGGAAACTGTGATTTTGCCATGAGTAAAGACAATGACTTTTCTGTGTCGAAATGGCATGACAGAGGCAAAAAAACAATAATAGTTATAAGTTGTTCTTACAATGCATCCATTTCCAAACAAGTTTAACGAACTAATAAAACTAGAATAACAGAAACTGTAGACTGCCCTCACTCTATTGAAGAATATAAATCGTTCATGGGTGGAGTGGACCTTTTTGATCAACTGCATGCTACTTATTCTATTGCTTGGAAATCTCGTCGTTGGTGGATTAAACTATTCTACTACCTAATAGACGTGGTCATTGTCAACTACTTTGTTGCATATAAAACTGACATGGTTGCAAATAGCAAGAAACCCATTTCTCATTTTCAGTTTCGATCGTGATTACGTAGCAAACGAACTCATTGGGAACTGTTTTGGAAGTAAGAAAATGGGGACACCAGTAATGGTAAATAAAAATAAATTTAAACTTTCATTTCTTCCAAGCCGTTAACTACTGTATTATGTTTAGTGTTATATGACGTACCTAACACTATTACAAAAATAAAATACTTACATTGTGTTACATTACTATAATATTTAGATAAAAAACTGCATCAGTTTCACAATGCAATGTTGTTTATATTTAACGAAAACCTATAATCGTTCGGTTCATTTCTAACATAAGTGACTTCACCAAACTTTCACACAGAGCTAAGCAAATTATGCACAACCAAAAGAACCATTATCGCATATAAGTTATATTTATTGTAGACCTAAACGTATGTGGTTAATATACAAGCCACCAACCTATAAAGGATTAAAAAAATTAAGTTTATTGTGTTTCCGGCGAAACGTGAAATAGAAAATATGTACTAATATTTTCTAAAAGTTTGCCCTCATGCCCAAAATAACTTTGCAAATTTACAAATATGGAACTTGCTTAGTTGCTGAGATACGGCTAACGTAAGCTCGTCCTGTTACTCTCTGTAAAGCACTAAGCAAAATAAAATTTATGAGAGAAATATTCGTATAGTCTCAAATTAATGACTTTTAATTTAGTTTCATATTGTTTTATTCATGATTTAACGTTAGCGAGTGCTGATGATTAAAATGAAAAATAGATTTGTTCTTCCCCACAAAATTTATTTTTTATTTTTACCTCTACATGTTTCGGCTGTATTCCATCATCAGGAGACAACCTAGAAATTCTAGATTGTCTCCTGAGAGACATTGTCATTGAGATTTAAAAAAAAATAAATTTTGTGAGGAAGAACAAATCTATTTTTAAATCAGTGTGTAATGAAAAACTTCCTCTTATTCCTTATAGAAAATGTTTAATAATAGTCTAGTACATGTTTCGGCCAAAGGCCGTCTTCAGCTAGAATCTACAATTAATTCTAAATTCAAATTCAATTAAAGCTAAATATAAATCATACTTACAGTCAATTAAGAAAACTATTTTCAAATTGGATGACAAGTCACATGTAGTAAAATGTTTAAAAATGTGTGTAAAAATAAAATTAAGACGTTCACATGTCATTAAGACGTAGTTAAAGATACATCTATTTTTCATTTTAATCATATCGTTTTGTTACAAGGTGTTTTTAATCTATGTATTATTAAACTGATTCGCTCTAGTGTTTTCTTGTAGATAATTTATAAAATACTATGTCTTGTAGGTGATTAAGTGGAAAATCGTCATCTAACACATCATTTCTTAATACTTCATTATACTGTTGACAATAGTGTAATGACCGCGTCTATAACTGTGAAAAATACAATGGCGGCTACCAAGAAGCGGGTGTTCGTGAGTCACAGCTAACTTGTACAGATGTGTGTATGTATGTATTTATTTAATTTTCCTGCAAGCTTTTTAGTGGCTATTAAGCGATAAATTGCCCTGATAAATATGTAAGCTAGTGTGAGAATGTGTCTTTTCACGATCTTTTTACTTAAGTAAAAAGGTTACAATAAAAAAGGAGCTACCAGCTAAAATAGTAAACTAAATACAGAAGAACAAGAATACAGTAAACCAAATTAAAAACAATAACACGTTACGACGTCTCTGAACATTACTGAATGTATCATATGCTCTAGCACATTAGCGTTCAGAAAAAATAATTACCGTAATAATAATACCCTTGAGTCATTAGCAAAGGCCAACCAGGACTGGGAGACATATAGGAATAAACTTACTCAGTATAATAAAGAAATCCGAAAAGCAAAACGAGACTCGTGGAGGAAGTTCTGCGAGGAGATCATAGATACTCCCGCACGCTCCAGATTCCACAAGGCCCTTGCTAAGGATGGTTTCGCACAAAAAGAAGTCGGCTTCCTACAAAAAGAGGACGGAACCTTCACCGACACAAAAGAGGAGAGTATCAGGGTCCTTCTGAACACCCACTTTCCTGCGGCATCTACACTAACGGACACGAAACACACGAAAGTGGTTGCTGGGCTCCAAAGGAGCACCAGCTGCCGACCGACCGTTAGGTATGCGGCAATAACAGGGAAAGTGCACACACTCCTCAGGACAAAGAGGCACGAAACCAGTTGCCCGCACGAGACCGACACCTCTCAGAGAGGCCCGGCGAACCGGTGGGCTCCTCTCTCCCGTGCTACCCATGTTAGACAAGTTTTCTTGTCAACGTTGGACGGGTCACCGTTGGAGACGCTTTAGCGAACTCCTACCTCACATCTAACCCCACGGGGCCTAGGCCTCCTTGCGGATGGCTACTATCGGCCAAGCGTGGGAAACGGAATCTGGCCGTGAGGTACAACCAGCCCGCCCGTGAATTAAGCCTGAACTACGGGGACGGGGACGGGGACGGCCGGACACTAACGGACAGTGAGAAGCCAGCAAGCCAAGCACAAGGCCCAAAAGGCAAGAATGGCAACTGGCGACAGAAATCACAAGACCGAAAAAAGTAAGATGAGCAATAAAGGAATTTAAACCGTTTAAATCTCCGGGTGTAGACGGGATCTATCCAGTCTTTTTACAGAGGGGAATAGAACCATTAGTTCCCCATCTGTGTAAAATCTTCAAAGCTTCTATTGCATGGGGATACATACCGGCAAAATGACGAGTAGTAAGAGTGGTATACCTACCCAAAATAGGTAGAGTTGCGGACTTCACCTCTAAGTCATACAGATCCATAAGTCTGTCATCCTTTCTACTTAAAACACTAGAAAGGCTAATTGACAGACATATAAGAGACGGCGCTTTGAAAGCTAAACCACTCAGCGACCGTCAATACGCGTACCAACCCGGCAAATCAACAGAACTGGCACTGAGAGGATAAAGAGATAGCACTGTCCGCCTTTCTGGACATAGAAGGAGCGTTTAATATCGCCACAACGCACTCTCTTGTAGAAGCAGTAGGTATCTCACCCACACTCTGTCGGTAGGTAAAGGCCAGTCTGGAAAACAGGGTGATCATATCTACAATAGGTGAAGCCACCCTAACAGCAAGGCCTAGGGGGTTGCCCACATGGAGGGGTACTGTCGCCTCTACTGTGGGCAAACCTAGTTGATGAGCTGCTAGAGGAACTGTCAGCCAAGAGCTTTTATTGCCTCGGATATGCAGACGACCTCGCAATCGTAGTGAAGGGAAAATTTGCAGGAGTGATTTCTGAACGAATGCAAACAGCCCTAAATATTGTGAACCATTGGTGCATTCGAGAAAGGCTGTGTATTAATGCCACGAAGACACAGATTGTTGCATTCACAAAAAAGAGAGACCTTAGGGAGCTTAAACCGGTAAGGTTAAGGGATATAGAAATCCCATTGGCCAAGGAAGCAAAATACTTGGGAGTTACCTTTGATCAAAAACTCACCTGGAATACACACATACAAAAGATATGCAATAAGGCATCCATGGCCATCGGCAGATGCAGAAAATTGTGTGGAAAAAACTGGGGATTAAACCCAAAAATGACCTTATGGCTATACACAAGGGTGATCAGACCTATTATAACATACAGTGGTGTGGTGTCTGAAGACCCAACAGGCCGGAGTAACGAGGCTCCTAAATGATGTACAAAGGCTAGCATGCATGTGCATCACGGGGGCCATGAGAACTACTCCAACACCGGCTATGGAAGTCTTATTAAACCTACCACCTCTACATATCCATATACAAAGAAAAGCAAGGTCTGCCACGTACAGGCTGATACAAAATCAAACACCCATCACACACACACATGGGAGAATATATCAGAAGTTGATTAAAGAACTAAAAACCGGGGAGGAAACCTGTTTACCCACAGACGTAATGTTTCCAAAATACAACTTCAACAAAAAATATAAAACCATAATACCAGAACAATGGAGAGCAATGGAAAGGTGGCTCTCCCGTTAAAGCCTCTCTACACTGGTATACAGACGGCTCGAAAACGGAACAAGGTGTAGGAGCCGGAATACTCGGAGTTAAACCAAGAACGGAAGTCAGTTTAAGTCTATCTAAGGAAACAGAAGTTTTCCAGGCAGAAACAGTTCCGATTCACTACTGTGTCAGAGAAATATTAAGGCAAGGGACACAACAAAAACCCATAGCCATCTTCACTGATAATCAAGCGGTGATAAAAGCGCTTGACGCAACAAAGATCACATCAGAGCTGATATGGGACTGCGTATGCGCACTAAATGAACTAGGGGCGCACAGCAAGGTGACCCTAGCTTGGATACCGGGACACGAAGGTATTAAAGGAAATGAGAAGGCTGATGCCCTGGCCAAAGAAGGAACATCTAGGCCACTCATTGGACCTATACCATCGTGCGGAACCACGAAAAGGGAGGTAGTCAAAACCATGGAGAAATGGTCGGCAAGTAAATCCCTCGAATGGTGGAAAAAACTGCGCAGGACAGCGGCAGGCTAAAGAATTCATCAAGGAATACATGCCTAAATACACCGAGGACCTTCTGAACAAAGGCAGGAGAACGGTCAGGCTAGTTGTAGGCCTTTTAACAGGACATAACAGACTCAACAAGCAAATGAGCAACCTTGGTCTGGCGGAAAACACCATGTGCAGAATCTGTCAGACAGATGAAGAGACCTCGCAACACATTCTGTGCTAATGCAAGGGACTAGCCAGATTGAGGCTAGAGTGCATTGGCGAACCATACCCACACGCGGCGAGCTACATGAAGACCAACCCGGCAAGGCTGGAAAGCTTCATAAAAAAGGCTAAGCTAGACCATGTGGTCTAGATAATAGGGAGCTACAATAGACCTATAGGTCGCAGTAGCAAAAGGCCATATAGCCATCTCACTTAATTATCTATCTATCTATCTGAGTCATTAATGAACAATAAACTATTACAAAGTACGGTGTGCATCGCTAATGAACACACAATCTTTTTTGAGTGAATAAAAAGAATATTTTATAAACTGTTAACTTTGAATTCGGCGTTTCGTCAACCACAAGATTAATGAAATCTGAAAAAAGTGACCGCATTTTGATTTTTTTATTTTTGTTGCGATCATTCTCAAAATTAATATCTAGAGGACCCTAACCCTTCCAACCTTAATTATGTAATCAAATTTAAAGTAGTAGCGGCCACTTTGAATTTTGTTGTTTTCGAACCTACCAATTTCAAAGTCGATACCTATGGGAACTTGAGACCTCCAAACTTAATTCTGTCATCGCTCTGTGATCCGCTCTGTTACTTACGCTTCTGTTTTACTCCCCGTTACCACCATAGGGATTGGGATAGGAAACTTTAAAAAGCTGCAAGATCGTTTCCTGCAATATTTATACGTTAAAAATGATGTATAAAACCGTTCAAATCCTTTTGTTTATTCAACAATATAATACGAGAATTTTCTTCAAGATCTATGAAGGAAAGAATTAAAGTGGTTCTGTTGTATATTTAATTAAGGCTTTGTATGAACTTTATAACGTCAATAAAACATATGTAGAATTTTCTAATTTATCATTTGCTACTTTTAAAATATTACTAAAATCCGTAGGTACGTGTTTAGAATCACCAAAGGCAGTTGTATCCCATCCTACGGGGAAATCGTAAAAGCATAACATTTTAATGTTTAATTGGAATAGGGATGAATAAAACATTGAACATATTCTATTTGTAGTAATATTTGTAGTATTCCATGAACAATTACTCTGTCCTACCACTATGATTTTCTTAGTTAGGCGAATTAATGCAGTTACAGTTACAATTATAGTTACGTTTATTCTATAGAGGGTTTGCTTATACTGCAATTACAATTACAAAAACATTTGGGGAAGTAACTGCCGAACGAGTGCAGTTACATTTTACTTTTGAAGTAACTAATTGCAATTATAAGTATCCTAAACATGTATCCAGCTCCAGAAGATAATTATTTTTCACAGTTATAGACACGGTTCTGATTTACTCGCCGTTTTGTACCAAATGTTTCTGTACTTAATTTTCAATAATTACATTTTAGTAGATTGAAACAAGAAAATGATTATTGTGCCAACTGCTCTAACTGCTCTTCATGCCCTCTTGAATAAATCGAACATCCATTTATCGAAATATTCTCCTACTCGGCATGATATACCGAATTGTAAGTTTTAATGGATAGCGCAAAAAGAAGTAGAATTATTTCGAAACAGTATACTTAATGCTAAAACAAATCATGTTCTTGAATTTGTTGATTTATATAAGTATTTCATAAAATACCAAGCGAACCGTATCTCTGTCCAAAAGCTCATCTTTTTATGATAAACGTTACAAGAGTAGAATCTGCATAAATTTTCCGCAACACACTCGAGAAGTTTTAAATTATGTTACAACCTGTATACGTAAAGGAGGAACGTCAGCCTTTTCAACTCATTAATAATTTAAAGTTTACACGAAAACTTTTTATTTTGAAACAAAGCCTGTGCCTCATCAATGCGTTCTGAGTTGTTCGTATTTTAAATAAAAGCGAAACAAACAGAACGTGACAACGGTTTCAGTAGAAAAGATTGTAAATTTGTGTTTGTTTTTCTTGAAAATCTACTGATTTGATTGAACTTCGCTTCCGACGGTCTTGTTTACCTATTACGCTTAGATCACTCGATTCTCCCCTATATATACACAAATACGTAAAACGATCGATTCTCTAACGGGATGTACTGGAACTGATTTGTTAAAATGGATGTACCAAATGGAATAGATCGGAAATGCATATACTTACCTATATTGCGAACGAAGAGGTATTATTTGTTGTATTGTTTGTGTGTATGTGTACATCTATTTACAACGATATCATAGCCTTATGAAGCTACTACCACGTCTAAAAATCGAAAGAGACTACCTACGTAAACAGAAATATTTAATACAATAATAAATTTTACTTCCCAACTTCAATTTCATTTACAGTGTGTAAATCAAGATGGATATTAAGTTATAAAATGTCATATGTGTTACGTGTGCAATATTGAAATTAGAAAACATATAATAAGTCTGATTATACATACGAATTCTTGCACACACTACATACCTAGTCCCTGCAAAATTAATGCATCAATATTTTTTGTGTGACAGCTGTCGAATCTAAATTAGAACTTATTGTATCATATTGAAATTCATCAGTAACTAATGATTATATTTTAGGCTGTATTACAATCATGGTGGCAACTACTAGTAATTATTGTGTATGGTGAACGCAAAGAAATATGTATTTATAAGCTCTTACTAACCTTCGACAAGAAATATGGACCGATGTAAAAGACTATATGATGAAAGAACATTACTCAAGTACAAGTAAAACTCATTTACTAAAAACTGACAAATTACTAAATGATCTTATTACAATTAAATAGCTTTACTTCTGTTGAGAATGAATTAACTTTACCCTGTTAAACAGCTTCACCCCGATTACAATGAACGACGTTTTGCTTTCCCTGCTATCAGATATGTGGAATTTCCAGGATAACCCAGCGTCGCCTCGTATACTACACCAATAAAAAAGGCATCGGTCAATTAAAAGCATTAATGTCTGACAAAGAGTAAGGAATTACATGCTTGATTATTTCAAAGATTACCTTACGAACTTAATTCAAAATATAGAGTAAGAATTTGAGATATCCTCTAATAGAGAAGAATTCAACAAAGGTATAGTAATGAATGAATTCTATTTTAAATTTAAATCAATTCGATGAGTAAAATGTTAATTCGAATACGAACAGAATGGGTACAATTTTTTTTTGTAAAATACCGATTGAGATCTTCATAGTTTCCATTCTAGCATTTCAAGAAGTCTTTGATTTAGGACTTTGAGATGTCATAATAGATTATAAAGATGAAGGTTTTATTGTGTTTGTTTTAGTGACAACATGTTAAGCGTTTAAGAAATTTCATATAGTATAGGAACAACATGAGAGTTCATGAGATCAAATTGATCACAAAACTAGTAGAGGATTAGTACTTACATGATTTTTGTGGCGTAAAAGTACATTGATCTGAGAGTATACAATTCAATTAGAAACAAGTGATGCAATTATTACAACTACAAATTAAGCCTTGATTTAAACGCAGAATAAAATCATTTACTTAACAATAATTTACTGTCATATCTGCTATTTTAACTCTTATCATTTTGAAGGCGATGTATCCATGTACCATCTTTTTCAAATTAAGCGCGAATTTTTCAGCGGGGAATTAATTACATTTAGAATTTAATAATTTTTTATAACAATTTCAAGGTTGCAATATCTCTGGTCACTAAAAATATTAGATATTAAAGTTGTTTAAAGATACGTTTAATTGTCCGAAACTAGCAAATACTCTAAGAGTAAGACATTACTAATTGGTGGAACTGGGAAGGTATAACAAAAAAAATTAGTTGTCAGAAATCTTTTTGTAGAAAATTACATGCTCTACAAGAAGGGTCTCACAATAGTTTTGTGTATTTACCCTGTTAACAGGTGAAGAGAGAAAGGTTTTGCGTTTTTCGTGATACATTGCCTTTTTCGGCCTGCCAAGCTTTAACAAGGAAAAAAATAAAAAAATGTATAACAACTTTTCTACATGGCATTAAATTTTATATAAAATAGTCTAGAACAGTAAACTATATAAGTGTTATAGCTATCGAATTTTACCAATTAGAAGCATGTTACGTGTTGGTTGTATTTGCCAGCTCTAGTTGTCATCCAGAGATCTTGCCTTTTTATGATGACTGCAGTTGCTATGGCTATCTAAACTGTATTGTTTGTGGAGACTACTGCTACAGTTCTTGTTATGTGAATCATATGTGTGAGTGTTGTGTCATAATTTTATTACATTACCTCACCATAAGCAATGTTGCACCCTTAATTTTGTCCCAACAGCGAATAATAGCGTGCTCTGCTACCACTCATCGTTAATCATGCAGACCACTGCACCCGTTTTAGAGACATTCATTTTTTTGTTTAATATATGGCCAACTGAAACATTATGTTAAAAGTTTTGTAAGCGTTGAAGCTGGATACCACAAATTCGGCTTATTGCTAGCTGAAATACAATATATCAAGTTTATGTATATCTCTCAGAAATTAAAGGAGATTAGTGGTTGAATATGGAACATCGCCGCGATGCTCATTGCGCTGCCTTTTACTACAAAATACTTAGAACTAAATCGCCTGCATATTTATATAGAAAGTTTGAATTTAGAGCTGAGACACACAATTTAAATATTCGTTCAAGCAACTTACTTACTGTACCGGTCCATCGTACTGAATTATATAAGCGAGGGTTTTCATACAATGCAGCTAAACATCTCAATATGATAAGTTCAAGGTTTGGTATATCTGAGTCTGTCAAATCTCTAAAAAAGAAATATGTAGATATGTTGTATAGATTGTAAGATAATTAATTTTGACTATTGATTAGATAATATGGATCTTCGGTATATATGAGTTTGGTATAATATGTTTTGTGTTTAGTTGGGTACTGAATATATGCATTTTAGATATAGGTTTCTAACTTATTTTGTTTCTGTCTTTGTTGTAAGTAGGCGGTAGGAAGAACATTCGGTTGTGCTTGCTCACAACTGAGTGATACCGTCCTCTTTGATTTAGGATACATCTAGTTGTTTTGATTCTTTGTGTTATTGGACATTGTAATTTTTTTTTCTGTATCCGATTATCAATAAACTATTTATTATTATTATTATTATAAAAATTAATATGATATATATATATATATATATATATATATATTATATATATATATATATATATGTATATATTAATAAAATACTGAGATGTAAGTATCCAGAAGAATGTAAATGGCAATAGATGAATTTGATATTTACAGTACAGATACTGAGTTAGGGTTCTTTAATCGAAACACAGAATATAGGTTTTGTTACGTTTCGGGTTTTATTATTTTACCCTTCTTCAGAACATATTGACAATGTAAGCAAAATAATACCAAATAAGTATGTAAATGTGAAAGAACTACTTACATAGCTGATGTTTTACATTGAAATTTTAATTATGACCCATAATTTGCAACAGAGAAAGTGCATCATTAATTAACAATGGGAAACATTTTTTACTAAAGAGAATTAAAAATTCTTTTGTTTTAAACACCAAAATTAAATTGTGATTGAGATTTGTTAATTTAACATCAACATTTAAAAAAAAATTACTACATTCAACGAACAGATTAAAAACACATATGTGATATATTTATAAATTTTGTCATTGACATCCAATATGTTAAAATCCCATGTGTCTAAGTGAAATAGAAGAGAAGAAACTATTTTTATTGAAAATTTTTTAAAAGAGTGTATTAAAGTAAACCGATAGCAAAAGGCACATTAACCAGGCATAGGCGTGCGTGTGGAACAGTAGTGACAAAAGTAGGTGTTTATAATTGGAAGGGATTTATACTGTAATTTTCTTTTTTGCAAAGATTTCAGAGAGGAAAGGTTTTAAACCGCTGTAAATGTTGCTATAAGTAGTGGAATCATTTTTTGTATTTATAGTGTTCTCAATCAATTGTATAGACATGGTTTCCAAGAATAAACGTTTATCTAAATTGTTTTCTTTGTATAAAATTCTGACATTTTCAAAATCGGCTGTGTGTCCAAATGTCTTAAGATGGTTTGCCAAAGCACAAGCTTTGGGTTTGATGTTCACGTCTGATTTATGCTGAGTAATTCTGTCCTGTAAGCGTTGTTTTGTCTGTCCTATATAAAAGTAATTACAAGTGGTACACCTAATCAAATAAACGACATTACTATTGTGCGTCAATTGTATGGGACTTTTAAGGGAAGTAAAGAGATTTTTGACGGGTACTGCAGCTGTGAATGCTATTTTAACGTTGTCATAGTTGTGGAATAGTTTTTTTTTTGATATTGACAGTTAATGGAAAAATGTATGGAAGGGATTTGAAACTAAGTGTTGAACTGATATCTGAGTTTTGGATATTTCCATTTTGTAGAGGAGTTTGAGCGGGCGTGGTAGTCATTTTGCATGAGGACATTTTTAAGTATTTTTAAGTCTGCTTGGAGAAAACCCAACATGAAACTTACATCGATAAAAGTAAGTTTTTTTTTAAGTAAAACACTCCATATATTTTTGCATGTTTGCATACATTTAATGATTCTGTATCATTTATTAAGAAGGATATTAACCTATTAACGAATGAAATAATAATTATGGAAATATCGATATTTCAGATTTATTTTACATTTCTCAACAGAATTGTGAAGAAAGAAATTGGAATTAAGTTTTCACTATAAGTAGTAAATATTGCTGAAACCGATACCTAATAGTAAAATTAATAAAACTACTATTTTGGAATATTTACACACCTAACTCCTATCAGCAGCATCAGAAGAAATAGTTATACTAACCACACTTTCTGTTACTACTTACTGCTATTTTATATTAGTCATAGTCATCAATAAAAAGAGCATTAAATAAATGTATGCTTATACAAAATGCATGCTTACTTGATATCAATTGCACATTATTTCCAACCAGGAGATGACAGGTGTAAAGTAAAATTTTGTGGCGTTCGCTATTTGCAATTATTAGGAGTAGCTTTTGTCGAATTGCTGGATAATTTACCATTGAATGTTTTGAAAGATTTTTGGTACTGAATTTATAGTTCTCGAGTTCATTCCTCGCAAAATGTTTGCGCAAAATTAGTGAGGTGCTTTGAAGACTATTGGAACGGTTGTAATGTACTTTAGAAGTACCTCTGGAGTTACCTAAAAGAAAAAGTGTATTTGCTAGTGATTGATACACAAGAGTAGAAAGCAAGGAATCCACGGAAACCTACAAATAAACATAATAGTCAGGGTTACAACCACTGACATGAAATCTTGTTATGTTTAGATCAGGGTGACAGCCACACAGATGGTATTTAACTAGCTATGTTATTTGGTTTGTTTTTTGTTTAGTTTTTGGTCTTAATATTTGTCTTTGTCGTTTGACTTAATTTTGGATATCTGTAAAATATCTCCACGAATATAAAGTAAATCTAAGATATTGCTTTTTTGTTTAGTTATGTATTTCATTTGCTATTCTGCTTGACAAATACTAAGATACGGTATCAATTAATTTTGGATATTCAAGGATTATTAAGATTTTAAAATACATTAGGGAGCACTTTTTCTTGGACATTCACTAGAAAATGCTTGTAACGCGTTCTTTTTTTAGGTAAGATACCTTAGCAAGTGCATATTTGCATGCATGATAATGGCGTACATAATTTCACCAACAAGACTAGATGGTACTATCTCTAACTACAGGTTTTCAGAATTTCTAGACTTCGGGAACATCAGAAAGTTTTGATAGAGTTGTTCTGTGAATAATCCTGTAAATTTATCCATAGTTTTTCCTCATTAATATGATATGACATATTTTTCTTTAGCTATTTAAATGGCAAACAAAATTCTTGATTGAATGGAAAACTTGACGGGTCTCTTAAAAAACCGAACACAAATTAGATAGGGAATGTGATAGCTATGCTTTGTAACAGGAGTATGGCGTATTTACAAAGCAAAACCTGTAGTGGAATATGAATACACACAAAGGTAAAGCAAAACAATAGAAGAAAAAATTGAGTTACCTACACACAATAGACACGAATTTACGATAAATTCTTTTTATGTTGAATCGTTGTACGGTGGCGATAGTGCAAATAATCGGTACTATTATTATAAAATAGAAATAATGCCAAGAATATGTACATCAAGAGAAAATAAAAATTCGTTAGCAAAACCTCTATTCTAGGTATATATACATATAGAAAGCTTTTAAAACTTGATCAGCTCCGACACTGACTGTTGCAGACTATTTAAAACTTCAAATTATTGGAATTAATGCAGAACGTAGGTTGGTTCTTTTAATTTAAATGAAAAACAGTAGTTTTCTACGTGACATTTCGGATGTATTTTAGTTCTTCTTCAAACATATTCTGCTTTAGTTGCAGTAAGTTCTAGTTTTGTATAGGTATATATAAGTATATGAATATATTCTAAACTATATTTTTGTCACTATCTAAACTAGACAAACTTTATAAGATTTGCAATAATATTAAATAAAGATGATAGGGTGAAAAAAAAATGAAATTTTATACCTTGCAGAACATTGAACTTCCGAAGTAATTTGACAAATTTGAATTCTTTTCTAAAGTAGCTATTTCGCAACTTCAAACAGTTCTGCAATGTAAATTCAACGTTAGATCGAAATTTATAACCTTGTGGAGGTCCTTTAGAGTTCTCTAGGGGAAAGTCATGTTCTCTATGAATCTCTTAATAGCCACTCTGCAGGGCATATCAATATCTATTACCGCAATATTACGTTATATTAGTGAGGTGAGAAAGGCCGCAGGTTTCCTGAGACTGGAATAATCTTATACGGTTATATTATTTCAAGTATTCGAGATAACATCGTGAATATTCGAAAATGTAAGGAAACTGTAGATATACCTTTTAATATCAAGTAAAAACATTTTAAGTACAGCGTGTTTCGTATGTCAGAGGTTTTTGCTGAATAAATAAAAATGTTCAATGGATATTAATCACGATATTAAGAACCATGGCGTGTTGACAGTAAATGTTCGAAGTTCTCTTCAATAATTTTGCACACAGAACCCTACGCGACACTATAAGTTGTATAAGAGAACATGTCTGGCGGCTCTCATATAACAACAATTTTAGGGCTAACACTATTCAATGGTCGACACACAAACATTTGCACGCAAATATGTGCAGAGCTTGTTGCTTAATATGGCAGCTGATACCTACTGATTTTCCATACATTTTCAAAAATTACTTTCTTAGGGCATTTGATGCTCGAAGTGTAACGTTTGACAAATGATGTACTGTCTAATCGCTGATAAACGGTACCAAAACATTCAGCAAACAGCAAAGTAAGTTTTCAATTTTTTTTTAATCGTTACAAAATCTTGACTAACTACTTGCCAATTAAGATTATTCTTCATTTTTTGTAAGGAAATTTAATACCAGTAGTTACGTACGAATCAGTTACAATTTATACTGTGAAGCAATCTACCAAAGATATTTGTACAGGGTCCGGCCAAAGGACGGACGCTTTTTTAAAATTCACAAAATCGGTAATTTTTACTCAAAAACAAATTTATTGACGGATTCGGGTTTACAATGAAATAGCATTTGTCACACTCGGGTCCAATCGGACGAAAGTGGTGGGGAGAGTGCCGTTCCCCTCGTGCGTTCCTAGCATTTTTACCAGTCGACATTATGGAGTTCTTCACTGGATCCCTTGGTGCAGCGCTATGTCGAAATGATCACCAACTTCTTTTCATCTGAATTACGACGACAACGTGTTCCATTCCGACATATGTGGTTCCAGCAGGATAGGGCGACCCCCCACACAGAACACGAACAACGATGAACGTTATTCGCCCTCTCTTCCGTGGTCGCCTTATTGCCAGGTTTGGTGATGTTTATTGGCCTCCTCGGTCCCCAGATTTATCCATCTGCGATCTTTTTCCTATGGGGACACCTCAAGACTCGTGTATACGAGCACAAGCACCGAACTCTAGACGATTTGGGAGAGTCAATTCAGGCGGAAGTCGCCCAAGTTCAGAGAGCGATGTTGGAGAGAGTCCACTCTAACTTTCAAGAACGCGTCCAGCAATGCATCGACAAAAACGGTCACCACATGACTGATGTGATTTTCCATACTTAATTGTGACAAATGCTATTTCATTGTAAACCCGAATCCGTCAATAAATTTAGTTTTGAGTAAAAAATTACCGATTTTGTGAATTTTTAAAAACCGTCCGTCCTTTGTGCCGGACCCTGTATTTAGTAGTGTATCGTAGTTTTAGTTTAATATTCATAAAAGGTCAATTTTTGTAAGCTGGACCAATGTATTGTCACTTTCTTTAGAACTACTATTCAATTAAATTGGTCCACAGATTTTCATTACTTAAGTTCTCTCATCTTTGCGCTTTCTATTAGATCTGAGATGATACATATGCTACAGTATATCATTATGCTGAAGGTGGCAACACTATAGCTAGTGTTGTAAAAAACTAGAAAGCTGATAGGGCAAGACTATCTAGCGAAAATACTTTTTAAACGGCCAGAACAAAAAGCCACAAAATAAATCATTACGACTGCTTGTAGAAGCAATTCAAGGACGGATATATAATTAATCATAATGTGATAAAGATGATGGAATGAGATATTACACACACATGATAATGAGGCATACCTCAGTTATCATGAGTGCTATCAATAAATATATCAGGTCTTCTGGAATATATTGTCCACTAGCACACACATACGAAGCCAAATGAAAGAATAACTGTTCAGTAGACGATATCACATTAAAGGAAAGTATTGTCATTGTGCTCTGGAATGACAATGAAATAAACATATACATATTTGGATGGAAAGTTTTTGTAGATGACAGTCCAAACTGTTAAAACAAAGTTCTTTAATTTTACTCCTTCTTTTAATATTGAAGTATATGCTCTTCCCAAGATAATGTTTGCGAAAGACAAACCTTCTAAACTAATCATGTAAGCATCATCATTACTAAACAGTAACATAATGCAATTTACCAAATTCTTGTAAATAATTAATCGGAGAATCATTTTTATGAAGTTATATCTTCCACATTAATTTGTTCTAGTAAATGATTATTAATAATGTTCAATCATCTAAACCAAATAGTTATGTGAGAAGTAGTTATAATAAGTGTCTAAGCCGAAAACTTGGAGAGAATTTATTCTAACATTGAACATTGATGTTGAAAGCTTCAAACTGTCAGTAACTGTTAGTTGTAAGAATTCTTCCATTATATTCTGTTTTTCACCATCTAAACTATCTACTACATCTAAACTCATATTCTTATTCTAGTTAATGTTGTTAGTACTTATCGGTACAAACAACATAAACCTGAGGTAGTTTTCTTTAATATCCACTACTCAATACAGGAACTAAAGTGCATTATTGTAAAGTGAAGGCATTGGTATAAATATCTTACAGTTTCTAAATCTCTCACGCCTTTTTAGTCGACGTTTTCAAGATCATCATTAATTATGTCAAGATCTTTACTTGCGGTTTTCTCAACCAAATTGTTTTCGCCAATTCCAAAGTCGTTCAGGGCCTGCTGTCACAGCCGAAGAACTACAATTTTCAATAAATAAAATAAAAGAACGAAGGGCTGTTGGGCCATATAACCTTAGATCTGAAGTTCTAGAGCTTCTTGACAAATCTGCAACCATATACGAGTAGATAACAAATATGTTCAACTGCATCTACGAAACAGACGAAATAATTATATTATATGTCTCAATACCTAAGGCACCAGGTGCAAAGAGATGTGAAGAATATAGAATTATTCGTCTGATGGGCCACGTACTAAAAATATTCTTGAAAATTTTTTATAGTTATATGTGTTATATGTTATATTGTTTATATAAGAATATACAAAAGATGCGAGGATTATAGGTCTGAGACTCAGTTTGCCTTTCGTTATGCAGTAGGCATTAGAGAAGCACTATTCAATATACAGGTGCTATTATAGAGGTGTAGAGAAGTAGATGCATATGCTTCTTTTGTCAGTTATAGTAAAGCTTTCGACCGATTCCAACACCACTAACTAGTCGAAATCCTGATCTGTATTGGGATCGATGGAAGAAATCTGAGCGTAATATCGCAACTATACTGCAATCAGTTAGCATTGGCGGAGAACAGTCAGATGGTATAAATATCTCACGAGCAGTAAGGCAAGAATGCGTATTATCTCCTGTATTATTCGACATCTACTAAGAATCATATTCAGAACGATTCTCGAATACGCGAATGAAGAAGTATCTGTAAATGGGAAACGACTGAACAACATCCGGTACGTTGACAACGCAGTTATTTAAAAACTACAAGAACTGATAAATCGAGTGAAAGAAATCACTACGGAGTGTGGTCTCGATATAAGTATCAGAGAAACGAAATATATGATCATAAGCAAAAGCAACATTTCATAACTCCTTATGCTGAATCAAAGGTAAACTCGGAGAGTCAATAAATACACATATTTGGGAACTACACCCAACGACCAATGCAATTACTTACTCATAAGAGATTCTTTGCGGGATAGAGAAAGCAAGAACCATATTTTCCAAAATGGCGTGAATTTTTAAAAGTCGATTTCCTACACTAACTACGAAAATAATACTTCTCCGTTGCTACGTCTTTTCTATATCGCTATCGGGAGTAGGATCTTTTACCTTGACCGAGGCAACTACCAAATCGCAGCTTTTGAAGTGTGGCTCTTTCGCAGAATCTTACAAATTTTATGGATAGAACATGTATCTGATGAAGAAGGCAGATTTGAATATCTCCGTCATATAATAACAAGACAATAGAATATCAAGACTATTTTGTGCAGCAATGGACAAAGTCGTGATAACTAAAATAATCGCCTGCAACCGGACTGAATAGGCACAATAGAAAAAGATAGATGTATACGTACTAATTGTTCCATTGTCTTGCATAAAAGTTTTATTTTGACCCTGTTACCACTGGCATATATGTGACTTCTGTAATGAAACTATACTTTTATAGATTCTGTTCAATTCCTGTTTATTTTATAAAATGCAGTTCTCACAAAAAGGTTAGGTAATAGGTAACCATTTCTCGCAAATATGAGCATAATATAATATCTTGAAAGTAGCCTTCAGAAAGGTCATATGTACTGGATATACAACGATGGTCTTACGTGTTCATTTTGTTCACCGGGAAATACGTTAGATAGAAAAAGGAAAACGTTGAAGCTTCTTTAAATATGTTATAAGTTTTATTTTAGGTATGTTTTAGCGTTATGATAAACTTCGAATAACGGAAATGGGATTCAGTAAAGTTTTTTTAATAGTTTAAAGACTTGAATACGATACATGTATTTAATACTTTTACACTTTCTCATTTTTACGTACCTGCATATAAAACGCTAGTCTTATCACTTGTATTTCTATTCACTTTTTCTATGATCGACAGATTGTGATATCACGCACATCAAGTTGTCACTGAGTAGCAACTACTTAGTGAATTCAGTTTTTCACCCTCCAACGCGCATTTACATTTTCATTTATTATATACAGAGTGGGGCATTAGTGCGAAGAAGTCCAATTACTCCTGAATTGTAAGAGAAGTGAGAAAATGTTATTAAGATAAAAGTTGAAGCGCATGGGGGGCTGTAACCTAAAAACATTTTTAACTATACAGGGTGTCAAATAAAAATAGGGTAAACTAAACTTACTTTATTTTAAATTATTATTTTACTGTTCCTCTAGTTCTTACCTTTACTATAATATAAGGTTTTGCTATGCTATTCAGTTTACTTTAGAAGATATGGGAAGTTTGCATGAATTTAATAACAAAGTTGGCGCCTCCTACCGTACTACGGCTTCCACATAAAATAATTCATTTGCGCTAGAAAGATTTCTAATATGATCTCCTTTCATCAGAAATTATTTATTTATGGGCGTATTCAATATTTATACACCGGGCAAGTCATAACCCGGAATGTTTATTTTCTCACCTATTTCAAATGGAACAGCATGTATTTTATTATTGCAGAAAACTCCTCTCTTCAGTATTTATTGAGCATTCTCTACAGCTAAATGTGCTAGTTTTTAAGTTATTTGCGTTTCTATAAGCTGTAGTGTAGAAGGCGCAAACTTTGTTATTAAATTCATGCAAAACTTCCCATATCTTCTAAAGTAATCTGAATAACATAGCAAAGCCCTATATTATAAAAAAGGTAAGACCTAGAAGATTCGTAAACAGTAAAAATATACGGGGTGCTCCCTTTAAAATAACATAAGTTTAGTTTACCCTGTCTTTATTTGTCACCCCCTCCTAAATATCATTTCATTGGAACTGTATTTTTTCAAAGAAGTCGAACCTACCTGAACTCAAAAAAAAAATATCTAAGGTATTACAAAAAAAAAAATAATAATAATAATACTGTCTTTATTTTCCACAGTTTACAACGGCAATATAGTACAACAATGATAATAATATCAATAATAAGAAAAGTAAGTAAAAAAAAAGAAAAACATTGCACCGCATTACAATTATGCACTATGGGAAACCCATGGGTGGAGTACAGAAAAATAAGAAGTAAAATACGAAAAAGGGATACAAAAAAGACTGCGACAAAAGACGGCTGACAACAGTGAATGTAAATCAATTTTAAACCTTATTGTTAGATGAAATATCTTATAAAATACTATTTCTTCTAAAACGAAAAGAAACATGACATTTCGGTCATTACTGTTGCTAGTTTGTTCATAGTTCTTGTAATTACCATCATTATTAATAACTCCAAGCAAAGTTTATTCATTATACTTTTTTATCTTATATGTATACGATTACAGCGAATGTTAAAGTTTTGATACATTAGGTACTGAAAATTATTTCTACTGTTTACATAATATGCAAGGAAGTATTACCAAAAAAAAATCTGACATCTATATTTCAAATGTTTTCCAGATTTCTATTTCCCTGTAGTAGCACGGCTGCTTTTCACAGAGCTATGCAATCAAGTTCGGTTTAATAATAGATGCGTGCGCTAAATGAAAGGATAAACTTCCAATTTGAAAAAAGAACTTTCATATATGAAACTGCTACTACTGAATATGCTCGATTCTGTTTGAAATTGAATATTTGATAATGGAAGATTCGTGTGTAGATAAAAGAGAACTTGCCTTATACAACGTTGTAAACACTAAGCGAAAGAAAAACTCATAAAAGGAACCTATAGAAATATAGAGATAGGGAAATGTTCGTGCGTGCGTTTTCTTCTTTTTTGCTAGAGTAAATTGAAGGAACCGTTTACATATTGGAGCTGAGATCTTGGAGTAAATTGAGTGGAGCAAGAGGAAGTAATCAAAACTTACTATACGAGAATAAAATATAAGAAAAAAGTAAATGTTCGCGGAGGGTGCAATATTTGCCATATTTGATCGAAACGCAACATATTCTTGTTTAAGGTGGGATGTATCCAAAATGTACATATACGCATGTCTATGTATTATGATTTTCTACCAAAAACCTACCTTTATTGACTATCAAAAAGTATGCAAAGAATTTTCCTTACGAGGAATTAAGACAGCTTATACATTGATTTTATCAACCAGGTTTTGCGCTACTTCCTACATGGAACTATTCAAAACAAAATTACTGTAGGTATATCTTTGATATAAATCTTCGGTGCTTAAAATAAAATAAATTCTGGGTTTATTAATGAAATTAATCCGGCAGTATGATTTCAAAGAAAATTCAATACTTGTGGAGGGATTAAATTGGGAAAGTTTTTAACGAAGTTTGTATATTAAAGCATTCTTTTCAGTTTTAAATTAGAAACGAAGCAATAACATTTTGCTCATTTTCCCTCAGTTATCTCTATTATACTACTACTCTCTATATGTTTTTGTTACTCATATTCGGCTTACGTGTCACTGACAAAGAAAGAGAACACTGCTGTCTTTGAAATTATGAAATAAAGTGAGAAAATTTGCATAGAACCAGCGATTATACCGAGACATTACTAGTCATAGCAACTTGAAAATGTAAATCGTTTTCTAGCCTGAAAAAGCTGCAATTTCTACCAGTTGTTACTGCTCATGTGTGTCTGCAGATACTACAAGTAAGTATAACTGAAATAATATTCCTCCTCTATTCACTATAAGCAGTTTGAGCATTTATACACTCTGTGAAATTTGTATAGTGCCATATGAATTTTAAAACAGATATTTTGTTTTCGTAATATCTCCATGTGCATCGAAATTAATGCTGAACTACAAATAAACACAAATGCTACAAAAATGTTACATGTTATACAGAAAATATTTACAAAAATGGTAACTCAAAACAGCGAAGTTTTTAGAGGTCCATTAACACAAAATTAATAAGTAGAATAAATACATAAAAAATTATCTTTCTAAACTTTTCATATTCTGGTGTTGATACTGTCTGCCAATTTGATCAATGCTGAAATAGGAATATCATTCCAACACCTTGTTATTGCAAATTTTACTATTGTGGCGCTATTGTATTGTTTAGTACTGACATAATCTCTCTTGCTAATATCCCTTCAAGATTTTCGATGAGGTTCAGATCGATCGAGGGAGCAGGCCATTGCAATAAGTTGATTTCCTTTTGGTGAAACCACTCCGTTATTTGTCTGGAATTACGGATAGCTGCATTGTCTTGCTGAAATATCCCGTCTTGCGTCTTCGATAATTCACCATAGTCTATGAGAAACATTTCCAGAAGTTCTATATAAGTATTAGAATTCATTCGCATAGAAATACGACGTATTGGTGTTTTACTGTTATGGGTTAAGACCGTCCAATCCACTATATTACCGGCAAAAAAATGTCGGCTCATCGCAACTCCAGTGTTCTTTTGCTAATTGTACCAATAATATTTAAAACAATCAGGCCCGTCCAAACTAAATTTCTTCTTATCAAAAAATATGACGTTGTTCCACTCCTAATCCAATCTCATATGGTCTTGCGCAAATTTCAGTCTTACCTGTTTGTCTCTCTTTGAAGAATGGTTCTTTTTTCATGGCTGTTTCAATCACCAAAATCGTTTACTGTCGGATAAAATTTGTTGTACACGTCTGTTTGTTGCAGGTAAATTTAAATTACATTTTATTTGTTGCGCGGTTACATTGTCAGAGGAGGCTTAGAAGAGTCAGATTTTGATCACTTCCCTTAGCGCTACATATATATTTGTCGTAGGAATTACCCAACTTTATAAAATTGTGAAGGAGATGATGGGATCGTCCTAGTTTCTTAGTTGTGGCTGGGTCTGAAAATCCTATCTCTTTATAACAATTTTGTTTTGCGTTTTCTTCTACAATAGCACTGATATGTATACTGCGATAATATACATACTCATCAATATATAAACTTTTGAAGATGTTTAGAGGCTTTTTTGCACTGGAGGATGCTTGATTTCGTAGGATGTCTATCTAACTCTGTGGAGTTATAGATATTGACAACATAATGTCTCTGCTGTTTCTTTACGCTTAAAAACCTGATTCTAGATGATCCCATACTCATTCTGTTGCTAAATGTTTAGAAAGGAACTACATGGATCTAATAATGTTTAGTGTCTAAGTCGCATTGACTTGGCCAAAAATATACTCCACGAAATAGCTTTCAAAACGTACTAATTCAAACAAATTTTAATGGTGTATGGTATGGTATATGTATATGTATGTGCATCGCCTCCATGCCGCGGAGAAGGAAATACAATAGAAGATCTGCGTATTGGTGGAACGACGAGATCGCAACCCTCCGGAAACGATGCTTACAGCTTAGGCGAAGAATAACCAGAGTGAGACGACGAGATCCGAACGCGGCAGAACTAGAGTCCGAGGACTTTAGGAACGCCAAGAGAGATCTCAAGAACGCCATCTACAGGAGCAAGAAACGTAAGTGGGAGGAGCTGCGGCAGGACGTTGATAACGACCCATGGGGCCTTGGGTACAAGATTGTCATGCAGAAGCTTACGACGAAGACGGCGAATCCAGTCCTCGAACGAGATCGGATGCGGAACATTGTCGACACGTTGTTCCCTACCCTTCCGGAGAGAACTGCGAAAATGGAGGACGAGCTCTTGAACGACATCCTGCTTTTTAGCGGAGATGAACTGTCAAGAGCGGCGAACTCCCTACAAAACCGGAAGGCACCTGGACCCGACGGAATTCCGACGGAAGCTCTCAAGATTGTGGCGCGCGTCGCCCAGATCTGCTTCTGAACATGTACAACCGCTGTTTAACAGAAGGAGCGTGCTTCAAGAGATGGAAGGTACAGCGACTAGTGCTGATAAGCAAAGGCAAGGGCGACCCAACCACTGCATCGGCATACAGACCGCTATGTATGCTGGACACGGCTGGCAAGCTACTGGAAAGACTGCTCAAGACACGACTGGAAAGCAGCATAGACGACGCGGGAGGCCTGTCCGAGAGACAGCATGGCTTCAGGAAAGGACACTCCACCATCGGCGCCGTAGTGCAGGTAGTGGAAACCTTCGAAGCCGCTCAACGGGGAAATCATTACTCGAGACCCCTGGTGATGCTCGTCACATTGGACGTAAGAAACGCCTTCAACTCGGCGAGATAGGACGTCATTCTTGACCCCTTGCAGAACACGTTCGATACGCCATCCTATTTACTTAGGATGATACGCAGCTACCTTAGCGACAGGAAGCTGGTCTACGACACCGCAGGCGGGCCGTGCACGAAAAAGATAACAGCGGGAGCGGCGCAGGGTTCCATACTCGGCCCCAACTTATGGAATGTGTCAAACGACGGGATCCTCCGAATGGAGCTGCCGCAACATGCGTATCTGATAGGATACGCAGACGACGTAGCGCCAGTCATCCTAGCGCGTGACGAGGCGGATGCCCAGAGAAGGCTCAACCAGGTAATGAGAAGAGTTACCACATGGATGGACGAACACGGCCTGACCCTGGCAACGGGGAAGACCGAGGTCGTTCTATTGACCAGGAGAAGAATCCCTAGGGAGATCGAGATGACGGTGGATACGGAAGTCATAACTACTAGAACTTCCGTGAGGTATCTCGGACTGTGGCTCGACAGCAAGATGACCTTCTGGCAACAGATCCAGTCATCGAGCGATAAGGCCGCTAATGTAACGATGACGCTGAGCCGACTAATGGCCAACGTAGGGGGACCGACGGCGAGTAAACGCTGGCTTCTAATGACCGTCATCCATTCCATACTGTTGTATGGAAGCGAGATCTGGGCTGACGCCTTACAGCAGGACAAGTACAGAAAGCGGATGGCTTCAGTACAGCGACGGGGAGCACTCAGGATCGCAAGCGCATACCGTACGGTTTCCGAGCCGGCGGTGCTCGTGATCGCAGGAGTAATCCCGATAGACTTACTGGCTCGAGAAAAGAAGAGAGTCTACGAGACACGACGAGACGTCGGTGCACGACAAGCAAGAGATAGCAATAGCTGATCTCTAATGTATTCATTATTATTCTATAATATTTCTGACAATTTCGCAATGAAAATTAGTTACTTCCTCTACATATTCATAAAATTTATTTTCCTTTCATTAGAAACAAGTATTTTGCCGACTAAATAATTTCAGAGCCTAGAGAATGATGATGATGATGATGATGATCTCGCATACACATATGCACATACATTTTTTTTTTTTTTAAGTGAGGAAAAATGCCTTAACGCACCATCAGGGACGAGACCCGTCCCCGGTGTGTGGGGCTCGCACCCACTAAAAAACCTCACTTTGTCAGGTGTAGAATCCATCCCGGAACCGCTGGTCGCATTACTTCAGGATGGCACCTCATAGTTAGCCTCGGTCGGCTGCCTCCATTGCTTGGGTCTCTCTCTTCTTCTCTTTCAGCACCTTCTCGACGAACGTGGCGATCTTCTGCCAGTGGTCGTGTCCGGACAGCATCGTTTGCACGACGTTATCCGGCGTTAGAGGTCCTACTTCGTGTTGTAGCGCGGTTCTGTAGTCACTCCACCTCTCGCATTCGAAGAAGGTGTGGTGAACATCATCTTCCGCAGAGTCGTGATACTGACGTATCGCGTTCTCTGCTTTACCCATTCGAGCCAGGTATGCATTGAAATACCCGTGTCCGCTGAAAAACTGGGTGAGGTAGTAGTTTACCTCGCCGTGGTCTCGGTTCATCCATTCCGTGATGTTGCGGATGAGTCTAGCCGTCCACCGTCCTCTCGTGTCGTTCTGCCAGCGCTCTTGCCAACGTTGTCGTGTAAGCGCTTTAGCGTCCGCTCTTGCTTGTCGTGAGCCGACGTCTCGTCGTGTCTCGTAGACTCTCTTCTTTTCTAGAGCTAGTAGGTCTTTCGGAGTTACTCCTGTGATCACGAGCACCGCCGGTTCGGAAACCGTACGGTATGCGCTGGCGATCCTGAGTGCTCCCCATCGCTGTACTGAAGCCATCCGCTTTCTGTACTTGTCCTGCTGTAAGGCGTCAGCCCAGATCTCGCTTCCATACAACAGTATGGAATGGGTGACGGTCATTAGCAACCGGCGTTTACTCGCCGTTGGTCCTCCTACGTTGGCCATTAGTCGGCTCAACATCGTCGTTACTTTAGCGGCCTTATCGCTCGACGACTGAATCTGAATCTGTTGCCAGAAGGTCATCTTGCTGTCGAGCCGCAGTCCGAGATACTTCACGGAAGTTGTAGTGGTTATGATTTCCGTATCCACCGTCATCTCGATCTCCCTAGGGATTCTTCTCCTGGTCAGTAGAACGACCTCGGTCTTCTCCGTTGCCAGGGTCAGGCCGTGCTCGTCCATCCATGTGGTGACTCTTCTCATTACCTGGTTGAGCCTTCTCTGGGCATCCGCCTCGTCACGCGCTAGGATGACTGCCGCTACGTCGTCTGCGTATCCTATCAGATACGCATCTTGCGGCAGCTCCATTCGGAGGATCCCGTCGTAGGACACATTCCATAAGTCGGGGCCCAGTATGGAGCCCTGCGCCGCTCCCGCTGTTATCTTCTTCGTGCACGGCCCGCCTGCGGTGTCGTAGACCAGCTTCCTGTCGCTGAGGTAGCTGCGTATCATCCTAAGTAAATAGGATGGCGTATCGAACGTGTTCTGCAAGGGGTCAAGAATGACGTCCTATCTCGCCGAGTTGAAGGCGTTTCTTACGTCCAATGTGACGAGCATCACCAGGGGTCTCGAGTAATGATTTCCCCGTTGAGCGGCTTCGAAGGTTTCCACTACCTGCACTACGGCTCCGACGGTGGAGTGTCCCTTCCTGAAGCCATGCTGTCTCTCGGACAGGCCTCCCGCGTCGTCTATGCTGCTCTCCAGTCGTGTTTTCAGCAGTCTTTCTAGTAGCTTTCCAGCCGAGTCCAGCATACATAGCGGTCTGTATGCCTATGCCGTGGTCGGATCGCCCTTGCCTTTGCTTATCAGCACTAGTCGCTGTACCTTCCATCCCTTGCAGAACGCTCCTTCTGTTAGACAGCGGTTGTACATGTTCAGAAGCAGATCTGGACAGACGCGCGCCACAATCTTGAGAGCTTCCGTCGGAATTCCGTCGGGTCCAGGTGCCTTCCGGTTTTGTAGGGAGTTCGCCGCTCTTGACAGTTCATCTCCGCTAAAAAGCGGGATGTCGTTCAATAACTCGTCCTCCATTTCCGCAGTTCTCTCCGGATGGGTAGGGAACAACGTGTCAACGATGTGCCGCATCCGATCCCGTTCGAGGACTGGATTCGCCGTCTTCTGCATGACGATCTTGTACCCAAGGCCCCATGGGTCGTTATCAACGTCCTGCCGCAGCTCCTCCCACTTACGTTTCTTGCTCCTGTAGATGGCGTTCTTGAGATCTCTCTTGGCGTTCCTAAAGTCCTCGGACTCTAGTTCTGCCGCGTTCGGATCTCGTCGTCTCACTCTGGTTATTCTCCGTCGGAGCTGTAAGCATCGTTTCCGGAGGGTTGCAATCTCGTCGTTCCACCAATACGCAGATCTTCTATTGTATTTCCTTCTCCGCGGCATAGAGGCGTCGCAGGCGCGACATATGAGGGCCATGGTCGCGTCCGCAATTGTCTCCGCCGAACCGGTACATTCCATGACGGCATCCTTTCCTCGAGCGATTGCATGAGCCAATGCGTCTTCATCCAGCTTCGCTACGTTCCATCGAGGACCGGGCGGAGCAGGATTTCGCCTGATCGGCTGCTGTCTCGTCACGTTGTAGCGTATGTACTGGTGGTCACTTCCGGTGTAGTCCTCCATGACTCGCCAGTCCACGATGTCCCGCACAATGTCCTCCGAGACCAATGTGATGTCCGGTATCGTCTCTCAGTAGCCTGGTCTTCTGAACGTGGTGGTGTCTCCGACATTTACCACGCTGAGTCCGAGTCTGGCCGCCATGTCCAATGTACGCCTCCCTCGCGAATCGGTGTATTCCATACCCCATTCCACGGCTTTGGCGTTGACGTCTCCTCCTAGAATAATGGACCCTGCCATTTCTCGAAGGTCGTCTTCCAGGTTGTCGAGCTTGCTCTGAAAGTCCGCTATCGGCTCGTTGGGTGTGAGATAGCAGCTCACGTAGGTGATGGTGCCGCTCTTTACCCACACGTATCCGTTTCGGGCTCCGTGGTTGTCGACGATGACGCTGTTCGTGTACGGGATCCATATAGCTGCAGTGCCGAGTGTGTCCCTGTACCACCCGGTGCATTCCTTATCCCGGTATTGCTCACTGATAAGCAGCAGATCTACTCCGGTGTCCAGTTGTAGTTGGATGAGGAGGTTGTCTGCTGTTCTGCTTCGGTGCATGTTGCCTTGTAGGATTCTGGTCATTGACTCTTCTTTGCCTGATCTAATGCCCTTCTGAAGGAGGGACATGCGCCGGATCCAGGGACGTGGCTGCGTGTTGCGGTGTCTCCCGTGCAAAGGAAGCATTTTGCGTTGTTTCTGCAATCCTTCCGTTGGTGGCCTTTTTCTCCGCAGTTGATACAAAGGCCTTGGGTTCTTCTGTCTGGTCCGGTACAAGTAGCCTGTCGATGTCCGTAGCCGAAGCAGCGGAAGCACCTGACGACTTCTACCCTGCGTCTTATTCTGCTGTTTATCCAGCCGATCTTTATTCTCGGTGCTTCCAGCAGCTTAAGGGCTTGACGCTGGCTCAGTTGGACGATAGCCATTCTCAGCCCTCTGCTGTTCGCGTTGGTGAGGCTGATCTTCACGTCGGCGTCACTGACTCCTAACTTTGTTGTGACTGCTGCGCAAACTTCCTCCGTTGTCGTCAAGCAGTCTAGATCTCTGAATTCCAAATACTCTTTGGGCTCTAGAGTGCTAATGTTAGCCTTCTCACCCAGGATCTTCTTCAGCGCGCTTCTGAAACCTGCAGTATCCTTGGTGCTGGGTCCTAGTTCCAGCAGCACATCTCCCGCACGTGTTTTCCGGACCGCTTTAATCTTGGTACCCGTCTCTTCCGGTTTCGCGTTACTGCGTAGTTCTCGCAGTACTTCGGCGTACGACTTTCCTTGTGCGGGTTTTACAAGAAGCGCATCTAGTCGGGGCTTCGTGTTTCAATTCTTCTGTTTGTTCTTCTTCTCCTTTTTTCTGTCGGTACCGTCGTCCTTGCTCTGACCGCTAACTGTCTTCTGCTGCTGTTTGCTGTCAGCTTTTGCAGCCGCCTTCTTTTCTTCTTGGGCTTGTTTTCTTCTGCCAGCCCGATCCTTCATCCATACGTTCTCGGTAGGATGCGTTTTCTTCTTTTCTACGATTTTGTTGGCCATAGCAAAAGTAGCTTGTAGCGTCGTAGGTGCTGGAGCCTCTTGCACGCGCTCGCGTGCTTGTACTTCGGCTTTCTTGCATCTATTCCTGCAGTTGGAGATCATATCCACTGCTTCTTCTAGCTCCTTCAAGCCGTTCTTAACATCCATGGAGACGTTCTTCTGCCTGCCAATCGCTATTTTCATCGTCTTAATGACACTGATGCATTTCTGCAGTTGCTCTTCTTCTCGGCGCCGAAATTCGGAAATCAGTGCGGTGTCATCACTGTTGTCTCCTGGTTGGACAATGTTGAATGTCGTCAGATCTATTGTGACTGGCGACCTAACGTGATGCGCCGTTGGTGTTCTGAATGTACCGGTGGGACTCTCTTCGACGTTTTTCTTCGGTGTTCTCTGGTTTAATAAAGTAGCCATGATGAGTAGTTCGCCAGCGCTTCGTGTATGGAGCGGCGGGCCGAAAAAATCAGGAGCGGGTATACCCTCGGATCCTACCCCAAGTCCCTGAGGCCTGACCTTCGCTTCACCAATCCCGGAATACACGGACGGACTGGAACTCGCCCGGGGCAATGCAGATTCCGACATCTTGCATCCACCATACACTACCTGATCAGGGCCCGAAGTGGCTGGTTCCTAAGAATGCGTCGCGGATCCTCGTCGGCAGAGCAAGCTCACATCAGCCTACTCCCCAGCCGGATGAGAAGACCAGTCGGTTCGTAGACACTCCCGGAGTCGCCGCAACGCTTGCCGATCTACACCTGGGAACAGAAAGGAAAGGGAAGAGGAAGGGTGGGGGTCAGCGGACAGCTGGCGTCACTGGCTGTACCGTTTCCGCATACGGTAGCGACACTGGGGCCGGCCAGACACAAGAAAATTCGATGGTTAGTGGCACCAGAATTGTAAGAAATATATTGTTACAATGGTACACCACCAAATTAGAACGCGTTATTACCTATTTATTTATAACGTACTTGTATGTGTAGATATTCTTAATTGCAAATGAAATTCTATTGCTAAATTAATATTGTTTTCTTATTACAAAAAAAACGGATTTCAAAAGAACTATTCAACTATTTAATATTTCTCAGTATTTTACGTTCTAGAACATATTTCGATTGCAGCGATGCATCAATCAAATCTATGTTATTTTAAACTGAAGCAAACAACATAAATTATCATATAACAGATTTTAAAATCAAACTGGAACTGCTTTGGTGGTATAGATGATTTACGCATCCATTTAAACAAATTATATTAGCACTAGAGAAGTTGTCGAATGTCGAATCTGCAAACAGTATTTGACCAGACCATTTCATTTAGCGAGTATAGATGGAAACAGTTACATGAACAAATATAGAAATTGCGTGTACACATTTGCTATTTTATTTATTGAAAATGGTTATATAGTGTCTATTGGATTAGAATTTCGCCACATCGGTTTTGTTATTCTATCAATTTAGGTCATTTTGTAATTTCTAAAAGATGAGAGGAAATTTGTTTTATAATTAGTTATTATTAATAATTTATTATTACACGATTGTAATCTTTGGAAAAAGGTAGAATATTGCTTTCAACCAATTTTCATACAAATACTTCGCCACTCAAGACAATGTAAACTTGCACATAAGGAAGTAAGACTACACAGGTCAAAGATAAATGAATTTATCTCATTTCCGTGGCGTTTGACTGAATTTGAATATGACAAGACGATAATAACAAGAAAACATAACACTCACATTATTTTCGGCATTTTCGCACTCAATATTTAATATAATCGCTTACTAAATTTAGCACCATTATCTTACGACCCGCGTACCTTTCCAGCAGGTTATTACCAAGTTCTTGTGCAATAAATGGTACCTCTATTAAATTCCTTTTTAGTCAACATGTGGAAGTACGGAAAAGCATATGTCCAAGGAACTGTAAGTATAGTACAACAAAAATTCCATACCTGGCAGAAGTAACGTTATTCCACAATGCGTAGAATAACCTGGTCTTTTTCTGATACGTAGCGTATTTAGTCTGGTTTCTAGGTATATCATAAGAAGATTTATTTTATCAAATCGTAGGATGCTCCTTATGAGTGCTAGGCGTTCCTCTGGGCTCTTCTTTACATCTTCGTCTGTAGCAGCTTCAAAACGATGCTCCTTGAAAAACTCGGTCAAATTTGCCTCAATTGAGCCTTTAGAACTATCATGCATTCTGGACAGCTTATGCGATTCTATATGTGATATTTACCTATGTCTTGATTGCATCCATTGACACCTTCATGTTTTCATCATATCTGTTTAGCTTAGGTCTACTGGAATATGTTTTTTTTTCATTTCAGAAGTTTTGTTTGTTTTGTTCTTCCGTCAACATACTACTATTGCGTTATCAACAAATATATATTTACTGTATATTAGTACATCACTTAAAGAGCACATTGGATGCTATTTTGTCTTATTGTACTCGTAGTCCATATTTTTATGAGGGTCGGTTCTTTTATCATTGGTAAAGATGTAAAAAATTGTCAAAATAGAGATGAAGATTGTTAAATAGGGTTGATTCTTTCTTTTTTGAGATTTTTCATACTTTGTAATATGAAATATAGAGGTGTATTATTATTACCTGATTGATTGACTATAGTAACCAAAGCTGTATACAGAATTCAATTTTTATTTTGTCCTCTTTAATTGTCAGCTCAAAACATAAATTCGTTTACATCTCTTTGTTTTTTTTATTACTTTTAAAACTGTATTTACACTATATTACTCATTTCGACCAAAAATATCTTCGAACAACGTAAACGTTTCATTAAATGCCACTAATTTGCTAATATAGAACTAATGCCTTACAACAGGATTATCAGTAATATAATTTCTCCAAATCCATAGAATATATATGCAAATTCTCTCTAGCAAGTACTTCCAATCTAATTTATATTTTTTTGTTATCTTTTCAGGATTAAGTTTATATGCGGTTAGCAACTGTGTTGGCAGAAAGCTCATTATTGAACTTGTCTGCATAGGCTTCTTGTATTTTGTATACATAATGGGATATGCACATTTTTCGTGGTTAATCTGTAAATTTCCTTCGTAAATATTCCTGGGGTTTTCACCTAAAAGTAATCATACATTTTTTGTAGTGTTAGTTTACGTGGTGAATGTGTTATGCTAGAACTATATTCCGACAATAATGAACTGAACCGAGGTGATAGCTTTCATTGAGTTCCAATTGCATTGTATTTTCGGCAAAGTACCTTTCTTTTCTATTATTGCAGCACAGATTCGTTCTTTAGTCATAGTTTTATATAATTGTGTTTCTTTTCTTTTATTGCAGCACAGATTCGTTCTTTAGTCATAGTTTTATATAATTGTGCTATAACTGAGTCGTTGTTATGTCTTAATCTATTAAAAACGCGTGATATATTTTTAAATTTATATTGACTTTAGCGCGATAAAATATACTGCTATTAGTTTTTTTGAAAGAACTCCTTAGCAACAGCGTCACCGATTCATATTCGTTGTTTGAACATCTCTGGGCAACCTAGGAAAATAGTCTAATGTCTAATAGAAATCTCAAAGTACAATGCGATCGTCTACTGTGAACAGTTTGCAATTAATTGTAAATGTTTGTGTACGCCTTTTACGTATTGGATTTACATTCGTTATTTGAACATTTTTAGGCAGTTTAGGAGAATAGTCTAACTAATTTCAATTTATCTCATCTGAGTTTGTTACTTCGACAAATTATTTCTACCCTATTTTCCACCTCTGTATCTGGATCCGATGTGAGCTGTTTTGACTATGTAACTTAAGAGTTTAGGTATTTATCTATCCACGACCCGAAACAACAACAATATTCACATATATTAGATTTCTATGCATGTTTTCGTAATTTTTAGATAAGAAAACATAGCCACAAGAATAATGGCTCAATATATTTAACGTAAACAACGCTTACTCAGATTTAGAATGCGTTTGCGTCGAGTAGCAATCATGTTGCATGCACGTACCTTACCTACACAGCCAAAATTTATTTTCTAATGAAGTAGCAATATACGCAAACAATTTTCTTAGGCTATATCCTTGTGGTAGCTGGGTAACTAGAACTAACTTACAAAACAGTATCTACCACATACTTTATGTTTGCTTGGTTTTATATTTTGCTCCCCGATAACAACACAAACTATAAAGTCAAGCACGTGCCATATACATATTCCGCTTTACTGTATACAATTTTTATAATGGACAATTGATACTTGAAGTGTAGATATCGTGCTATTGTCTAGACACCATGATGTTTCCAACATATATACATATACAGGGTGAGTCACGACTATTCCCTCGGTCTCTTGTATCTAAACACTAAAAGATATTACTTTCAAATTTTAGTCAAATATGTAGGACGATAAAGAGAACATTTTAAAATTATCTGCAAGTGTACAGGGTGATTAAAAAAGTACAGCTTATCGAAATTAGGTTATTTTTAATGGAACACCCTATATTGTATACCATTTTTTGATTCTACGTCATAAATTAGGATAACTTTGTTAATAGTTCCCTATACTGCGGCCAATTTCGAAAAAATTAAAAACAGGAAAACTGTACGACTTGGACGATTTAAATTAGTAAGAAGTTTTTTGGCAAATTGTGCTTTCAATAAACCAGGAAAGTATTTTGATATTGGCTACATGACATTAAGCAAAGCAATTTATACTTTATATTTTTTCAACCATCAATAACTCGTTTAAGTTAAATAGAACACCCTGTATTTATCCATCCTATGTAAAAGCACATTAAATCCCCTATCAAAAACTATAAAGATGTCTATATCTAAATTTAACGATTAGAATGTTATTAACAAAATTCTTTAAAAACGCTCCAAAGCTAATGCTTTTTCTCATCTAAATAGGCCATGCTTTCTAATTATTTGTGTGTGGATAATTATATTACTTATAAGTTGTATTCTAATGATAAATAAAATGGAAATTAGGTTGAAGTAATTTGAATATCCGATTCATACATTATTAAAGAGCAAGATAAAATTCAAATAAATCATTGAAGTAATTGACTATTCGTCGAGTATTTGAATATTATTTGTTTGAATCGAATGAATATTGGACTATTTGAATATCACAATGTCGAAAACTCACATCTTAGTTTATAGTATATTGATATATTGCAGGTTCGTAAGTTATGGTATTAGAATTGAAAATAAAATAATTGAGTAACCGATATCATGAACGAATTAGTAAAATTACAAATATGTTAAACAAAAAAAAGTAAATAAGATATAAAATTGTCAACCACATTGAATTTTAACATATTCGAAATGAATTTAATAAGTTCTCCAAAAATTGTCTAAATATAAATAAATTATCTAATGAAAAAGATTACAATAGATGTTCACATTGATTGACCATCATATTCTATGCATAATTTTATAGGCAAAAGAAGAATCTTCTTCTGTAAAATTCCTGGAGTGCTTGAATGAAATACATTTTCTTGTTAACATTATTTATAATACAGATAAAAATCGGTAAGGCCAACATAACAACACTTAATTCATTCATTTAGGACACATGTTTCAGGGGCTAATAGGCAGATTTTTATTTGTATCATACGAGCCCACAGTCTTTGAAATAAGATTTTTTTTACTTTAGTTGCATATCTTCAGGAATGGTAGGTGGATATTGTTTGTTTGTTTTATTCTTCATCTACTAGACCTAATAACTGTTTAAAGTATACGAATTATACGTAGGAATTAATGATAGTCGCAACTAGATAAACATATTTTAAAGCAGCATGGCCTGCTATTTAGCTACAAAAAGCATCGGTTTTATGTTTTTTAGAGAATATCGTTAATAACATTTTAATCGTTAAATTTAGATAGAGACACTTTTAAAGTTTTTGGTAGGGCATTTAATGTGCTTTCACATGGGATAGATAAATACAGGGTGTTCCATTTAACTTAAAGGAGTTATTGATGGTTGAAGAAATATAAATTATAAATTGTTTTGCTTGTCATGTAACCAATATCAACATACTCTACTGGTTTATTGAAAGCACGCTTTGTCAAAATATCTTCCTACAAATATAAATCGTCCAAGTCATACAGTTTTCCTGTTTTTAATTTTTTCGAGAAAGTCGACATTTTCATAAAAATCAAATTTTCTGGAAATTGGCAGCAGATAGGTATAGGAAACTACTAAAAAAATTATCCTAACTTATGACGTGGAATACAAAAATGGTATACAATATAGGGCGTTCCATTAAAAATAAAATTTGAAACTATATCTTTTAGCGTTTAAACACAAGAGACCGAGGGAATAGTCGTGACTCACCCTGTATAACCAAAATAAGTAGCTGGAACGATGTACAAATCATAACACTGTATAGACATATAAATAGAAAACTCATATTTTCTGTTTGTCCTTAGAGCAGCAGAGTTGTCCTAGTATAAAATATCATAAAATTAAGTATTCAAGGTATACATAGCAGTTAAATAACGATCATTTTCTTGTGTGAATAAAATTAGATGAATTCGTGTGAATTTTACCTTAACTTCTTGACGAAACCTTCTCTCGTTTTACAATACTTTATGACTTAGAAATTATTAATAAGAAGGTGTATCAGTCCACGCGACAGATTTTTGAGATCTATTCGTACTTTTAATAACGAAGCATTCATCTAGTAAAATTATTAATTGAGAGGACCAGACTAGTAGCTTGCTGGTAAATAAAATTTTAATGAAAAAAGCATTCAGTGTCATTCTCTTCGTTTTACAGAATATTCGAAATCCCAATAACATACGGTGAGTTCCCCCACAAATAGCCATTTACCGTCGTTATTGAACTTAGCTATATCGTCGCTCGAAGCTGTTCGTAGGTTTGCAGAGAACGTGCAGCGCGCAACCACATCTTTTATGATTTAGTATGACTGGGCGTGTTTCCCGGCCGCCACAAAATATAATGTTATAGTCCGGTGTATATACGGCACAAAAACCGCTAATTATTGTTATCCGCATTGACGCTTTTAAAAACGGAGCGCACGAGCATACGATGAATACAATAATAAATTCCTGTTTCGCAAAATTTAATGTTTCACAAAATTAAAACCTATTTTTATCACAATGTTACGCTGCGGTGGACTGATGTTTTTATTCGTTAATATGATTATTTTATGGTTTGGAAGCATCATTTAGGTAAGTATTTTGCGAATATGTGTGTGTTTTTTTTTAATTATAATAGCGTTGATAGAGATTCTAAGCATATATTTCAAAATGTGTTTTTAAAAGGTTTAGACAGCTTATACTTTTACACATAAACTAAGGCTCTTCAAAAATTCAGATTTTGACTCGGTGAAAGAAGACGCTGATTTACTATAACACAAAGTAAATTGATTGAAATCGCTTTCAGTGTGGCGTTTTCAAACTTCGTTTTTGTCGTTTAAAGAAGTTGCGAGTCAGGCGCTAGAGAAGGTGTGTGCGTTAAATTAAACTGTTATTTAAAGTGTGCTACATTTATAATATAAAGTGACATCGGATGATATTAGTATATTTACAAATATTGTAAAAAAGATCCAATTAGTTCTAATTTCAGAAAAGAAAAAACGTGTTGAATTGATTGAAAGTTATTTATTAAGATCAGATGAAATTTCTGTGACGTTGCATTTGCATATAAGATAGTCGAATCTCTTCATTAGAAATATTTGATGGCAGTGCTTCTGAAGGTATCTGAAATTTACATCAACTTTTTTATTTCAAGTATAATCATATAGTCTTCTTTGCATTTTCGAAGTCTATGTATTATTCTAGAAGTACTAGTATTCCCTATAACTAACTTTTTCTACTAGTATTTTCTATATGTAAGTGTAGTTGTTTTAAAGATTGCGTGTCATGATGCTTAAAATTATGTACTGTCTCCATTTTTCAAATAACATTTTGATGTTTTTGGGTCGGTTATTGATACGAGGGAGCGTTTTTATATTCGCGGAATGGGGAATAAGGGGTGGAAATAAAACCTGCAAGACGGATACATTTTTCACATCTTTCAATTAATTTACGAGTATTTATGCCCTCATAAAAAAATGATTTCTCTTTATCTGTAAAATACGCCGAAACTGCCTCCTTGACTTCATCATCGGCAGCTCTTTTTTCATTTTCGGAAACAGGTAATAATCACTCGGGGCCAGGTCTGGGCTGTAGGGTGGGTGATTCGCAATTTCGAAGCCCACCTTATGCAGGGCAGCTAACGCAAGGCGGCTCTTGTGGACGGGCGCGTTGTCGTGCAAAAGCAGCACACCTTTCGTCAATTTTCCCCGTCTTTTCTCTTTAATGGCTTCTTTTAGTCGCTCTAATATTGAAGCGTAATATTCTCCGGTTACAGAAACACCTTTATCTTTATAATCAATCAACAATATTCCTTCCGAGTCCCAAAATACCGTTGCCATGAGTTTCCCAGCTGATTGTGACACTTTAAATTTCTTGGGAGGTTGCCCTTTTTATGCCACTGCATGGAGTCTTGTTTGGACTCATGTTCATAATGATGAACCCAAGTTGGCAAAAAGCAAAAAGACATCTGTAGAAGTTTGCATGTCGTAGAGGGGAATGAACCAATTCACTTAATTTAATAATGTAGTTTAATTAAATATTTGAATAAATGTAATTCATAAATGTAATATCATAAATAAAAACGTAGATGTGGGTGTATGTGTATTTACGCATTCAATTTTTGTTAATCTCGGTAATCTGCAATGATGTACACATACATACATGCAGCTTAATCTGCCAAGTGGGATATTTACTTCGGAGAGCCGAGTATGCTTAGTGCATAGCGCAATTCCTATTTTGTGGCAAACTGTGTATGTTATGCAGGTGTCTACAATTTACCTTATAATTAGAAATTAATATATGCACGAATTTAAACATAGAAAATAATAGCACAGTTAGATGCACTCATTAACTAGAAAACTCTCATAAAGTGCTGCCACAGCATACGAGTACACTCAGAGCGTAGCTGACTAATTATACGGATTTGAATCCCAATTTCTGATAAATGCCCTAGAATTATGACTTCACCTGTCGCATACGTTTCCGATACGGATATTACTTCAGAAGTTCCAATTCGAAGCCAATTACACCATGTGTTGATCGTAAAATAAATGGCAAAGTTCTAAATATAGAAATAGTTTTCAGCTTTTTTATTCAATGATATTGAAATTGACTTGTATCATCGATGGATGGCCCATTTCGTGTATAAATAAAAGTATTAGAATTGCGTGTAGAAGATTTTTTCCAGATATACATGAAGGATTCGTACTATTTAACCAAAATTGAATTGAGTTTGTTATTAGCAAATGTGGAAAATTTTCAAACGGTATCAACAAAAATTAAAAAAATTGAGGTTTGGTGTATTGTGAAATATATATGTTAATGATTAGAAGCGACAATGTCTCATCTCACATATTAATATCGGTGAAAATTTACCAAATTTGTTAGTTCAACCTTACCTTATTGGTAAAATATCTCAAGTCTATCAATAGTATATGTACAACGGATTTAGTATTACGCTGCAAATAATGGGATAAAGCAATGGCCAGCACCATCAGTTACCTGAAAGCTTTCCAATTTTCTGTTGTTTAGTATTCAATTACCGTAAGGTACTAAACTTTATCTGTAAGTCTAACCTGCCCATGAAATTTTAAGAGGATACCGCAGAAACACGTTTGATACGTCCACCGCGGCGTCGCAGGAATGAGAATTCCCAGACTTAGTTATTTATACCTCGCAAACAATTCCTGCAGGCAGAAAGGAAGGCGTCCTGTAAATTAAGAACTCCGAAGCGGGAAAATTTCGCATTTAGGCATTTAAATACAGATTTTATGGTACAATTAATAGAAACCGATTACAAATACCTGATCTGGATAATTTCGTTTAATTTATCAATGTTGGGTGATTATAAATTATTCTATTATTTCCAGACAGGAAAGGAAAGATATGGTGCTAGCTGAATATTTTATTACTGTTATGCCTGAGCTTTCGTTCTGGGTATGGTCCTAAGCAAATAATAAACCTTAGGGTTCAGTTAATTCAATCTTTATAAATCCAGATATTAGACCTACATGCATACTTGAGTTGATTCTACATTTAAAACGTATATAAAAACGAATACATAACATTATACAACAATAATTCATTATAATTCTTGTCTATATCTAAATGGATGGTACATACATACACACTGTGTTATCGCTTACGAGAGAACCAAGGTAAATGTGGCTTAAATGCTACAAACTGTAGCAGCTACTACTATTTACTATCCTGGTTTCAATAATGCACCGAAATAAGAACATCGACAACGAACAATCGAACTATACACAAAATATATATCGGTATAAGGATGTAGAGGTCAATTGTACTGACTACTATAAAAACTTGATAAAGCTGTAGTTGAATCTAAAACTCATAATCACGGAGCTAAGAACAGTTGACAAATTAAATGTATCTCTAAATGTCCCAAATAGTTGAGTAAAATTATGACCTTGAGTAGAAGTTATTTACCATTATATAGCATAATCAGTATTTTTAACCCCATTTCGAATTTAGCCTGTCTTTTATGAAACACATCTATGTTAAGTACACTGCTCGTCAGAAATAATATCTCCGCCTTGCGACCAGGTATCAAATCTTTTTCCTAGTAGAAGTGGCCTCCTTTCAAGCGCTGTCACAGATTTTTAGATGTCATTTGCATATTACTTATAGATGTATTACTCGAATAAATTCTGTTTAGATTGCCGTGAAATTAGGCGAATAAGTGTGAAAGGTGGTGCAAATAGTGTGTGATATATGAGTTGTACATATATCAAATGTTACGCGTGTATTGCGTTTAATTTAAGATCTAATCAAACTGCTTTATATATCAATTATTTGAAAAAATTACTACTCATTAATTCAAAACATTTCAATTCAAATGTATTTTAGTTCTATTGCAATTCGAAATTATATTCTTATCTAAATTTTCAAGAAATTGTAAAATATATATATATGTATGTAATATATACAGTGTGTCCGTAAAGTATGGAATAAATTCATTTCTTCCGAAACGAACAATTTTAACGAAATTTCCCGAAACAGGTCGATTTTTGATTTTAATTTGGTTTAGATTAGCGTTATAATTAAATATATAGAGTGAACCATATGTGAGAAATGACGTCATCGACAATTTTTTTTAATGGAACACCCTTGTATATTGTTCGAGTTTTAGAATATACGGACCACCCTGAATCCAAAAAGCTATCATACATGTCGTTTAGCTTTATAATAGCGCTATTGAAATCACAACATAACATCTTTTTACAGTTTCAATAGACTGTTTCTTTGTTGTCACATTTTTTGACATTCCTTTTGCACTTAACCGTTTAATGTTGTGTGCATTTATTTATAAAACAAGTAGGCGATTAGTTTTTGTGAAATGTCACTATTTTTACTAATGTCAAATAAAATATGGAATAAATTCGATATTTTCTAAAGCAAAAAGGTAGATACTTGGGGTCTAGCGGACAGAATTTGAAAGATACGTGCTAACAACTATTTCTTATCAATTACAAAAAAAGGAGGCGACTAATTTTATTTATCAATTTTATTGATAGCTATTGATAACAGATTGCTTGCGTTGCTGTATTTGACAGTAACCTAAACGATGAATAAATTCTTGTTGAACCTTGTTTATGGTTTCCTGAGAAATATTATTTATTTCTGTTAGAATTCGCTCTTGTAATTCTTCAATATGTGCTGGTTTCGTTTTATAAACAACATTCTTCAGATGACCCCACATAAAAAAATCCAAAGATTAAGGTCTAGCGACCTCGCTCGCCATTCAATATGTCCACGTCTACCAATCCACCTGTTCAGAAAAATTTCGTCTAGGTACACTCGGTACGACTTAATCTTCGAACGATTTTAATAAGGTAACTCATTGAAATCGTTCGAAGATTAAGCCGTACCGAGTGTACCTTCGAACATCTACAGCATAATGCGGAGGCGCACCATCCTGTTGAAACCATAAAGTTTCGTCAAAACTTCCAGGATTAATTCTACTGGCGAATAAATTAATTAAAGTAGGTACAAGACAGCCCCTTAAAAACCCAAGATATGTTGGCCTGTCTAAATTACCTTCGAAAAAGTAGGGTCCAATGATTCTATTTCTTACAATACCAGCCCATACATTTATTTGGGATTTTCTTTTGCCCAGTACCTACAATTCTGACGATTGACTTCGCCATTTAATGTGAAAGTGGCTTCATCAGAGAAAATAATGTTTGATACCAAGAAAGGGTCTCGATGGTAGTTATCCATCATTGCTTCACAAAATTCTATTCTTCTATCTGGATCATCATCGTTTAATTCCTGTACAAGTTTTATTTTAAAGAGATGCCATTTTTCCAGTTTTAATAATTTGTTTACCATTGTTTTGCTAACATCAAGATCACGACTAATCTTACGAACAGAAGTATGCGGATCTTCTTCAACGGCAAGTAGAACATCTAATTTTCTAACATTAAACACTTTACCCCACTGAACACCAAACAAGTTTTAACTAAAACACCGACGCGTTTCAACAGCAATGCTGCCATTATCAAGGCGATAATAAAACTGATCCAGTGAAGAACATCTAATTTTCTATCAAAATTTACGGATTTGCGTGTACTTTCAACCGTACCAGTTTCCCGAAATTTCTTTTCAACCTTACTGTTGATTGCGTTATAGGTCTTTCTAGATATTTGTCGTTAAATAAATTACGCACTTCCATCTGAGTTCGCGATCTGTCTCCATGCCCAATCATCATCAGTATTTCAATTTTTTGCTGTAGACTTAATTTCATTTTCACTTTAAATTAATTCCAAGCAATAATACAACATTCACGAATTACTACAATTCTTGTACTATTTAACTTTTATTTGACATTAGTAAAAATAGTGACATTTCACAAAAACTAATCGCCTACTTGTTTTATAAATAAATGCACACAACATTAAACGGTTAAGTGCAAAAGGAATGTCAAAAAATGTGACAACAAAGAAACAGTCTATTGAAACTGTAAAAAGATGTTATGTTGTGATTTCAATAGCGCTATTATAAAGCTAAACGACATGTATGATACCTTTTTGGATTCAGGGTGGTCCGTTTATTCTAAAGCTCGAACAATATACAGGGTGTTCCATTTAAAAAAATTGTCGATGACGTCATTTCTCACATATGGTTCACTCTATATATTTAATTATAACGCTAAATTAAAGCAAATTAAAATCAAAAATCGACCTGTTTCGGCAAATTTCATTAAAATTGTTCGTTTCGAAAAAAATGAATTTATTCCATACTTTACGGACACACTGTATATGTATGTAATATATATATTCACTTGATGTGTTTTTATACCTATATTAACAAAAAAGTAGTTCTTTCTCTAACATAAGTCTAAGACCAGATAAGTTAATTTTTTTAAGTATATCAAGCTTTATGTATAACACATTATATACTTGTTATTGAGAACGTTGTCCAAATTATTATTGAGGCGAAACGTTTGTAGCAAGTAAGACTTATGACAACTATGGAAGTTGTTGTAAACATTACGGCTATGTATGTATATAATTATACGAAATATTAAGAAACCTGTTTGACTATACATAGAATAATCTTTTTTTGGAACAATTTATTGCAGCAAACTGTGTAAGAGTTTAGCGTTACACATTTATAACGCAACAAACATTTTGAATAGAAAAAGAAATATATATATATACAAGCTGATTCATTTTGTATAAACCAATAACTTATTAAAAAGACAAGGTTTAAATTTAATTCTAAATTTTATAATTCGAAATGAATCCGAAAAAAAATGAAATGTCAATTGACATAGTCCAATAAATAAAAAAACAAAAATAAAACTTCAATACGTAACAATGGCCCTTTAGAGAAAAAAATAAAATTCTAATTAATGTTTGGTATATTACCAATGGTGTAATCGAAAATTTTATACGACGTTTCGTTTCTTTTTGACCAATCTATCTAATTTTTACAAATCGTTGATAATTTACCATCGGATAGGTTTTTTTTTCTGATTTCAACCATGTATCACATGTTGAAATAATCGTTATTAGTTAAATTGTCCACTTTTCCGGATAAAATAAGGTAGCCATGAAATTTCAATATGTCAAACATTTCATTTATCGTTTATTCATTACTATTCCTACAACAACGAAGAAAAACGAGATATGTTACATTTTTTATTCTTCTCATTTCAACAATGGAATTACAAGTAATTATCAAAAATTATCCGAAGAAACAGTATCGTTCAATTTTTCTAGATCTTGATAGAAATTTCTCATATGGGTCGTTTCAATATGTTCTGCCAACAGGAAATTTTAATGAAAAATATTTGACAAAAAATATCAGTTGAAAAAGGTAAACAATAAACAATTCGTAAATCAAAGATCATTTATGCACAGTTACACGCCTTACATTTTAGTGTTTTATAATTCTTTTGAATACAGTTACAATTTAGTCTGTCTCAAATTGTTCAATGCAAATGGGGCATCTAATTTATAAATATTATTTTTAACATATCCCCATAAAAAATAATCAAGCGGACTTAAATCATGATCTCGTAGGCCATTCGACAGATTCGTTATTTCCAATCCAAAGTTTGGAAACTCTTGATTCAAGTAATTACTAACAACACCGTTGTATGCAAATCTGCTCTTGTTGCCACCATAAATGTTGTAGTTGATTTAAAAATTGTTGTCAAGGTAGTTAGTTACAATACGGAAAAGGTTTAAATATCTTTCTCCGTTTTTTTCTTTACATAACTGGTCCTGAGACGAAAAATACCCATAAACGTTTATTCCAAAACGGGTTGTGGTCTCCTTCCTCTGTTTTGTCGGGGATTTTCTACTGCCCAATAGTGCTCCTATTTCTGTTGAACATTCCAGAATTAGTAAATTTTGATTCATCTGTCCAGGAAAAAATTTTCGTCATTTTCTATCCTTCCCAATAACCAATTACAGTACTCTAGTCTTCTTAAATTATCTCCAGGTAGTAAAGTGTGCCTCCATTGATCTTGGGTTTAAATCTATTTTCTCTTTCAGCAAACTTCTCGACTGGGAATTTGGCGATCTTCTGCCAGTGGTTGATGGATTATTATTTATCAGAAAATCAAGATTTTGTAAAACGACATAAATTTCCATTTGTAAAATATTCTGCCGAGGTCCTAAAATTCGTCTTGTAGAACATTATCTTAGTAAAGTCACTCCACCAAATTTCTATCAAGATCTAGAAAAATGGAACGAAGAGGCTGTTGTCGTTCTGATACATCATCTTCCGCTAGAGTCGAATGATACTGACATGTCGCGTTTTTCTCGTTGCTTTACATTTTCGTATTACTAATAAACGATAAATGAAATGTTTGACATATTGAAATTTCATGGCTACCTTATTTTATCTAAAAAATCTATTTTTTTAAATTTAAGCATAATATCAAAAACTTTCGTCAACGTGGTCTCGTTGAAATCCCCTATCCGTGATGTAAATCCAATTGACGGAAATGAGATAGTTGATGATGGTCCGTCCACCGAAACTCTCGTATCGTTCTGCCAGCGCTCTTGCCAACGTTGTCGTGAGAAGTGCTTTATTTTTTCTCTAAAGGGCGCAAATTGTCGTAAAAGAAGAAAACGTTTTCGTCGAACGTCAATTGTAGACTCTTTTCTTTTCTAGATTCATAGTAGGTCATCGGAGTTACTCCTGCGATCACGAGCACCGCCGGTTCGGAATCCCCACGGTATGCGCTGGCGATCCTGAGTGCTATACATATGTATAAACCAATAACTAAAAAAGACAAACAAAATAATTCTAAATATAATTCGAAAAGAGCAAAAAAAAATAAATGTCAAATACATAAGCAATAAATAACAAAAACAAAAATAAAACTCCTATACGTAACAATATAGAAAAATATAATTAGGTAATTAATGTTTGGTATATTACCTATTGCTAAATTGGTACCACCTTTTAACCAATCTTTCGTAAAATTGACAAATCGTTGATAATAGTGGCGGTTCAGCAATCGTCCCCATGCGTCACATAAATAATCGTTATCAGTTAAATTGTCCACTGGTCCGGCGTTGTTTATTATATTTATTAGATTTAAAATGGACATTACCACTGTCCTTTTCATTACTATTCCTTCCAACCAGTTTCTATGTTACATGGTTTACTTCTCATTTCACATGGAATTATGTAATTATCAAAAATTACCGAAGAAACAGTAACAACACCGTGTTCTCATATGAATTCAATATCTCTCTCGGAAATATTTCGAAAATATGTGATATTATCAGTTGAAGTATACATATACAACAATTCGTAAATCAAAGATCATTTATTAGGGTACATTAGTGTGTTATCATCTTTGAATACAGTTACAATTATTGTTACAAATACACGCAAATGTAAAAATATATTTTAGATTCAAACATGCTCTTAACATTTAATTTGAAATAGCGTATACTTAATTATTCATAATTTGTGTATTGTATACTGGTAGAACAGATTCGTTAGTAACAAAAGTTACCAGCTATTAGACCACCATATGCAAATCTGCTCGTTCAAAACGGTGTACTACATAAAAACCAACCAGAGTTACAATACGGGATAATAGTTTCTCCAACATCGACACCCTCATTTGTTCGATAAGAAATCAAGACTGGCTAGAAATATACAATCTAATACGCATGAACATCAAATGGAACACATTCACTAATATCTTTCAATATTATTTCGATATTTGTCTACATAGTCGTTCAATAATCCTGAGGGATCAAAAGGACTAGATCCTAGTAGGCACACATTCATAAGTATCGGATTACTCCTCGATCACGACACCGCTTTCGGTTCGTAAAGCGTCAGAAATCCGACATGGCAGTAGAGCAGCCGCATCCCCGTCGCTCCTATCTCAATCATTACTCTAGCTATAAAATTACTCTAGCTATAAAAGCCTGTAAGCAGTAATTGGACACACTTTACGTTCTGCAAAAGTACTCTGTCACTATGAAGAACTTCTACGAAGAAATGGAAACCACGTATCGTAAGTTATTAAAAACAGAAAAGGTTCGAAAAATAGTTTCACTTTATGTAACTATAGTTATATCATCTAAAGAATATGAATTATTTTTTATATTGAAAATGTCAGTTCTGGAATAGAATAAATACCTTCCTTTGTAGTAAGCCATTGTTGCCTCTTAGCTAAAGGACTTTCTCGTTTGATATTTTGTTGCTTGTAGAAAACTAATCTTCCGTCTAGATTTAATATCCTCTAAGTAAAAGTAGTACTACTAAATTTTTGTATGTGTATAAATGACAAGAGCAGTGTTAATTGAAGCACCGTTAGTTAAGCAATCGTGTCTTTTCATCGAGTTTACTTACGGCTTAGGGGTATTGTCTTACTTTATTGTAGCACTTACATAAACTTGAGCCCTCGTCAGACGCCCATCGGACATTATGTGAATACGCACCAGTACTCTTATTGCTTTTAGTGGCGCGGCAGTTTTGTACATCACATTTTAAGCTACGGGCTAGACTAAAAAGGGTATCCATTAAATTTTCGGTGACGAGCACATGGTGAAATTCACTTAGATTTCTTTTGTAGCGTTCAGAGAAAGATTTAACCTGGACAAACATTGAAATATCTATGCATCATACCTATGGTTGTATAGTAAACCGAAAGATATTAGGAGATATTAAAATACCCATCGCTACAGGTAACGAATAAAGTTCGGTAAATATAATTTCTGTTGTATGATGTTTCCATTTTTATTACTAAAACAGAGAACTCTTCATTTTAACCTTTTTTCTCTACTGAATTTTTGTCATTACAAATTATTATTCTGAATCACATTCACATATGACTTAAAATATATGTGTTCTTATTTTTTGTATTAATTACTTCACTGAATTGATAGCAGTTCAAATCTCTATAATTTCTAAATTGATGATGTACAAAGCTATATGTGTAGATGTGATGTAAATGATTTATTTCACTACACCTCATTGCATAAACACGTCAGACAAAAGCTCTAGTTTAGACAACGGCAATTTTTGGAATCGAATCGTGATGGTAAAACTTGTGGCACGTATCCCTAGAACGGTACTCCGGTGGTACCACCATTTACTGTAGAACAATACAATATTATTTACGGCGACTTAATATTGTAATAATATACTCGTGAAAATACATTTACATATGCAGTTAATATTGAATAATTATACAATAAAACTTGAAGTGGTAGTGTTGACAAGAAATAAAGTTTAAGCAGCCGTTACAGCTGAGTCGACTAAACCAAAAAAAAAATACAGAATGTATATTCCTGTATACCTTAAACTAATACTTCGGCTTTTAAATAAAAGTTTGTATTAGTTTTAGCGTGTATACGCAAGAAAAAGAGTTTTTCTAATGAAAATTATTGCGGAGGCATAGACTAGAACGGTTAATGGACGGAAGTAATCAACAAAAATTCTTCTGTTGATGAGTATAGCCATAGAGACCCTTCCAATTAAACAAATTACACTCCTGTTACATGTCAACTACTAACTATGTTACTTTTAATGCTGATTTGTAGGAAGATTAACGAATGCTAATGGTACCTACAATTTGAATTAGAGTGATTACTTGTACAAAACTGTGCCGTACCGTACAATATGCAAGCGAGTAAATCTGTTTTCTATGTTGATTCTGAATTTTCGATTTCCTTTGTTTTTCTCTACAATTGGGGTAGTTTCAGTAAGATATTTACAATTTGCTGCTTTATTTTCAATGTAACTATCTTCAGTTATTAAATTCATCAATGCAAAAGTAAGAACACTTTCAACCTTAAAGAAAAGAACCTGCAGCATAGCCCTTTAAACAAAACTTTTGCATTTGTAAAATGTTACTGTCACAGGAATTATACTCACCGCGTACCAACTCAAGTTAACTAAATGTAAAATTTCGCCCATCTTCAAAAGGATCACTAAGTTGCTTGAAGTTTATCAGAACGCTTCGATTCAGAGGAATAGGATTTTCGAGATACTAACAATCAATATAGTTTACGACTGCAGACTAATTTGCATTTCAAGATTGTCATTCTTGGGCCGTACGCTGGCATATTGCAAGCCCGATAACGCTCAAAATATCTCCTGCATTGCGTGTGGTAACCATATGCCATGGTTAATAAATACCTATCCATCACTAGTAAATTATTGCTTCGATAGTGGCAGTTTGCCCATTTCACAAAATCCTTTTCCCGATTCAAAATAAAAGGATTTTTCTCTACCTTTCTTAAATGATGTTCCATTATATCGTAAAAAGTATTGCTCATTTGGTACGAAAATTCCAGAATAGTACTCTAATACTTCTGCTTATTTATACAAACTAGGTATACTTGGAGTTCGTCACATTTTTCCAGAATAGTAATTTGATTTTTGCAGCAATAATTTAGTCGTGATGAATAATATCTAAACAATAAGGAAAAATCTATTTACCAAAACAAGTTTTATTTAATCTAAACTTCGGGTGTATTTTAATATTAATTTCACCAGACATAATTTTGACATTAGTAGGTAATTACATTAATCATTATTAAAAAATTACATCGAATCGAATTGCAAAATACTCTAAAATGTGTGAATATCTCGTAATATTTACTATTATTATTTAGTATTGTTTTCATTATTAGAAAAAAAATATCAACATCTTGTTAGTTTAGGTAACCTTTTAGCTCCAATAATAAGCAAACCATGGTGAACATTTTACTTACGATACGGTGTATATTCATACACATTAAAAAATTATTCTTGATTGGAAATTAGTTATTAAATGACCAACACACCAGGTGAATTGTTTTTTTATTTTTTGTTTTAATTTTTAATCTAATTATAAATGTTATTTTGCTAAAATGTTCCTGTAATTTATGTATTCAGATTATTCTTGCAAGTTTAGATTAATTCGCAGCACCTGCACTGAGGTTTTATGACCAAATAAACCATCCGATAATTTTTAATCATTCTTCGCAGTTTCTCATACATCAGCATTTTATTAAATTATCGAATTATCGAAATAGAATATTATATCATAAACAAGAAAACTTATATGACTATTGAAAGCCAAATATTGTCGAACAAAGTAGCTTCTTCTAATAATACGTGCTCATTGCATAAAATTACTGTATGCGTTCGAGCATTTTTACCCAGAGAAATTACCTTTGCTTTCATGAATTTTATTTTTAACTACCATATAACCTTACTGTATGTATATGGCACCAGGCGATTTGTTTACATGACCTTTAAGATAAAATACTTAAATGTAGTTTAGCCAATATCTCTCTACGATCAAAATTGTTTCACAGAAATAAACTTAAAGTTCCGATCTGCTATCGTGGTTCTATTACCAATACACATGCAATCCGAAAGATCAAATAAGTTTTCGTTAAACACGTCAACGTCCCAACTATGACTTGTATATGACCGCCATTCTATATTTTAAGAGGTAGAAAAACGATTTTTTAAATCACGCGATATAAACGGAAAGTTGTACATTATTCTAAAAGTTATTCAATGTTATATCAAATTATGTGGTTTTATTTCAGTTGTAATTTTGAATAAACAGACGCCCTTCATTCAAATAGATAGCATAATGAACGGAAAAGATTTAAATTAACTGAACTTGGTCCCAATCAAAGCAGATATACATACATTACCTTAATGGGACGCAATACAGCATAAAAGAATGATACGAACGACATTGTGTTTTCGCTAAGAACAGTCTGTACATAGCAGACTGTTCCTAATAATCACTTGACTCTGGTGTAAGCGAAAAAAGTAGAACATGCGAAACAATTATTATTATTATTCCACAAAAATATAATAAGTACACCTAACCCACCACACATCTATATCTACTGAGATCCATCCCCGTATTAGCAACGATACGTATGTACAACATATGTGCGTTTACCTCATTGATTTTCGTATTTCCATTCATGACACTGCCTGGAATCTGTGCTGGCAACATGTGCCTGAGCTAGGAAATAGTAGGTACTGCTCATGTAGACTTTCTTAATAAACTTTCAGAATCTGAGGTGCTTAAACCAATATCTCACATTGACGTTTCCGTAAAAAATCAATGAAAATTATTGACATGTAACAACACACAGTTGTCACAGTTATTTTATTCAACGATTAACACAATGTTACCTACAACGCATGCATAAAATAAAGTTACACAACATAAAAAGTGTTTCTAACGGGTTGATAGCCGCAGTGGTTGGGCGACTGACTGACTCGTTGTGGCTGAACTATAGGAGCCGGGTTTCAATTCTCTGGAGGAGCAGTGAAATTTTTTCAGAAAGTTGAAAACCGGATCGACTTGCCATTGGCTGTTTGGAGCAATGTGATTAACAGCACGGCATTATAAAAGGCGATATGATGCTGTCACAAAGCCATTTGAACGCAATTTACACCCACAAAACTACACCGCGGGAGTTGTAGTTATAGCCAGACAAGCGATACAGCTCTGTAAGTTGTATCGCTTTTCAGTGCAACTAAGCACCTACCATACTTAGAAAATATATACATACATATACGTATAATAAGTCTTAAGTAAAATGATAAACCTCAACTCTGTCGCCGTATTTCGTCATGAATACCATTTGAATATATATTGTGAGCTTAAATTATAATTGATTTTTTAGTTGAAAGAAATGTGGAATGAACCTCCGTGTCAGTTTCTTAATTTGAATTATCAATTGTACACTATGCATCTTGTTGTTTATAATTTATTGGGTAGTGTTTGTATTCTATTTTTGTAGAACATCTTCGTGAGATTGGATGTAATGCACTCTTTTACGGTGATTGGACAATCATATCACAATTAACTTTAGAATTATATTTTTTAACGCTTACAGAAGTTGGACATCTTGTAATAAAATTAACAAACTATGAAGGTCTCTTGCTATACTATTCACTTATCACAGTTGCGATTATAGTGCATTCTTAGTGTTTTCCTAAATTATTTCTATTGAACTTAGTTCTAAATCTAATTTGAGAGGTTTCTCATTAGATCTAGTTTCTCTGTTAGACAAATAAAATAGCGTATTTACTAGTTACTCCCATATATTAAGCAGGTTATCAACTTGATATATTTATCATAAATACAACAAATGTAAAATCGCGTCGTTTTAATATTACATTTGCACGTTAACATAAAAATGAATCAAACTTGTTTACCCTGGAACTAAATTAAGGCTATCTCTTTGTTGAAAATATCTAATTGCTACAGCATAAAAGATAAATAAGTAGATAACAAAAGCATAAACCGCTTACGCACATACAAAAACTCAACAAGTGAAGAGTGTCCGACAATTTTAACCGTGGGGCGATTCGATAATGCTCAAAATGCGAGGGAATTTTACGACAGTTATGTGTTGTCAAGGGATGGACTGATGCTTGCAATATAGGACTATCAATTGTCGTAGATAAGAATGCAACTACGTACTGTGGGGCAATATTGACCCGATCCCACGGGGCTCTTGATGAATGAGCCGCATAAAACGTTCTACCTGTCGTTGTAATGTAGCTCATTCGATTTTATCATTCCATAAAAAGTCACTTACTATGATTGTGTTTGGTCTTAAATAGAAGTGTCCAAATTGCAAGCTCGCAGCCGTTACAAATATCTAGGGTACCAAATGTCTTCAATATTTAATTTCAATTAGTGAATTGAGCTACTACGCAAGATGCTCTGAATCTACAGATAGAACATTAATTCTAGTTGTAATTGAATTACTGATTCCCGATGATTCAGTAACTAGTTGTTTTCGAACGCAAGTGTTTCAAAAAATATTTGTACGTAGGTATAGATAGTTATCTATTGAGTTTATTAGTAATAAATAAATATTAAATATATTATTAAGTTCACACTGTACAGAATTTAGAATGTTTACTAGATACGCTAGTTCTGATTTCGCTCCATAGTTGTCACGTTCATACCAACATAGTACTATCATCAAAACTAAGCGAATTGCACTCTTAAACAATGTTTTTGGTTAACGTTGGTACAGTTCAAAATCGCCATACTCATGTTTTTGTAAAGTTTGTTCCCAGTGACAAAAGAACGCTGTTAAATGGTGAAAACGACCGCTAAATATGCTACTGATGTCATTATCAGAGTAATTCAAGGGATCGTACAAATCTGTTGATACTGCAACATAACACGTATAGTTTAACTACATATAGAAAATATAGGTCCATGGAGCAGTCCTTTTGCCATGGCAACAAAAAGATGCCGTGACAAAACATCGTTACTTTTGGAACGATATAATATATACATTCGTATAAAATTGTATTTCTTCGCAGCGCCACATAAATTAGATATATATATAGAGATTTTGGGAAACATGCCCTGAATATCTTTAACACGTTTGTATGGTTTCTAACTCTTATATCTAATAACGTAAGTATTCGTATCATTATTTAGCTTTTGGAAATAATGTAGGTTTTAAGCCGGCTTGGATAACAAATTACTGACAAAATATCTGCGACGGACAGATTATACAGGGGAAATATCTTCATAAGAAAGAAAGTATTGGACAATTGGCAAGTTTAAGTTATAGTATTATGTAGAGAATTCATAATCATTTCACATTCAAATGCACCAAAGCTTATATGAAAAGGACTTTGGCAGGCGCGTTCTGTTTATAGGTATTGAATCACGCAGATTGGTATTTTTCTAAACTTCTAATAAACTGAAGTTACATAATACTGCGTTAGTAAATAGACATAATTTTCATGAATACAATACTAGAAATAAATACCTTTTCCGCACTGTCCATCGCCCAATCCGTTGAAGTGTTAATGTCAGGGGGAAGGGAAGAAGGAGATAGAAGTGTGATTTATAGCTTATTCTACATCATCTTCCGTTTAACTTGTAGCAAAGAATGTGCTTTCAATTGGACGGCGCACTAGCTCATTACCGACTTGTGGTAAAAAGTTATCTAAATAAAAAATTGGCAGGGAAATATGTACGAAAAGGTGGTTTCTCTAAATGGTCTGCTAGATCCCCATATTTAACCCCTATGAATTCCTCAAATGAGATTATATAAAAAATATCGTCCTCTCACAGCGGCGCTGATATGAAACAGAATTATAAATGCATTTACGTTGGTTACACCAACCATGTTGCATAATGTTCTTTCGAGAATCGAGTAAGACATTGTAAAACCAAACGGATCATATTGCACAACTGCTATAGTAAAGCTTATTTTTAGCGATTCTTGTGATTATGAATGTAATAATATTTTCCTTAATTTATGCATAATTATGACATTTGTTTTATTTACCTATTTGCATTATTAAATTGCTTTATAGTTATTCTGTTCCCTTATTTACAACATTAATAGGCATCGAATCATTTGACTGTTCTAATGAGACTAAACCTCAGTTTCTAAAATAAATGTCTTGGAAAAAGTAATTCTCCTAAAGGAACAGATTGAAAACATTTTACTACTTACATGATTAAATATCTCAAAATATCTCTAAAACTGTAATATCTCTGTTAAAGTTACTGGAATTTAATTTTGGGGGACCCTATATACTGTTTCTTTTCTTTATCGTAGTCACTATTGATCCACACAGTATTTATTTCAGAAGGAATTAAAGAAAATGTATCGATTAGATTTAAGAGATCCGTGAAACACCCAATAATATAATCAACGGGTCGATGGGAATTAGGCGGCTGACTATTGTCGTGAGAGGACGATAGGTGCCGGGGTTCAATTCTCTGGAGGGACGGTGACATTTTTTCAGAGAGTTTAATCCCGGATTTATTCGCTGTTGGGAGCAAAGTGATTAACAGCGCGGCATCTAAAAGGCGATTGATGCTGTCACAAAGCCATTTAAACACAATTTCACACTAAACTACACCGCAAGAGTTGAAGTGATAACCAGACAAGTAATACATTTAAGAGTCACTGCAACTAAGCACCCACCACACATTAAAAAAAAATAATAATAATAATATTATTTATTAATCATCTAACATTGCTAATAGAGTATCAAATCATAAATGTAACATTTAACACATCCATTGACACACGTTCTGTATACTGTGCGCACATACAATATGAAATTAGTGAGAGCGAGATAAACATACACATATATTTTGTATGGTAATGGAAGCAATTAAAATTATTAAATGAAGTGTTCGAATTGCAATCCGTCCACTTTTTAACAATACGCAAGCCTGCTTCCAAATCCAGGTTTGCTATCTTGATCATAAGGTGTTAGGTTTTGTTTAATTCTTCATATGTATCTTCAATATAATTAATAATGCAAGGTGGTGTAAGAATTGTGTCTGTATTAGTTTTATCACAAGTTAGAACCACCACCTAAGGGATCACAGCACTTCATTAGAACTATATTTCACTTATAGAAAGTAAAGATTTATTAATACGTTGAAACCTCACATTACAAACGAATGACTAAGAAAATATGGTTTTATCTTTCAGAGAGGTGGTTTTTACACTTGAAGCATTATAATTAAATAAATCTCATTAAGGCAGCAGTTAATTAGAAAAAAAGCGGATATAATTAGAGAACGAAAACGTCATCAACAGCAAAACATTTATAAATATTAATACACAAGTAATTTTTAACAAATAATTGTAATTACTAACTTTCTCCTTTTTACGTATTCGTTAAAGCTCGCTTACAAGCTCAATGAAAATACCTTTCAGGTCAATTATTTGTATCTTGTTTTCTTTTTCTGTCAACTTTCACCTTAATTAACTTCCTTTCCTGTAGCATACTTTGTACTTCTTTTATTCCAGACGCAAGTTCAAGAATTATAATGTCCAATATATTAGCAGTAATATTTTCAAAATTCGTATTCCTTTACATAGTGTCCATACACTCTTAAAAATAATTCCATTGCATAATTGCTGCATAATTTGTTTTCACGTCCTAATCTATTAAACTGTTTTCATTGCTGCTACATAGAACATATCATTTGCCTATTTTAGTTTTCGCGGCTCAGTTTGACCTGCCTGCGACTCATACAGGTAAGCTGCACTTAGCTCGGACTGGGCTTGAAATTTGATGGACATGCTGTGTAATATTCACTATATACAAATTAAAATAAAATTACGAATTTACGTCATCAATGTTCAAATATTATTAGTCGATTTATTTTACAAAATAGTCTAACTAATCCTAAAATTACAACAAAATATAAACGCATTATATAGGTAGTTACCTGAATAATACTGTTTGTAATATTAATAAGTAAGTAATATATTCACAATTCAGTTTTCCACTTTACCTTTCAAATACTTGGGTTGAAGTTTTTTCAGCACTCGAGCCGGACAGAATTTGTAAACTCCGAACGCGTCACTGACAAAGACACTTATTCTGAAATGATCATTCACTTTAAAGGACTTGGTGAAAAATACAACTAGAATTTTATTATCGTTATAAGCATTATTCATTAACTGTACCACCAGAATAAGACGAGGCACAATTCACAAGTGCTGGTAAAGGATCTCCAAACTAATGACTGACCAAATTTTCTTGATAGGACCATATGAGAACAGAACAAGACTGATTAAAACGAATTTATACAATTGTGTGAGATTGCATCTAGTCGGCAAGTATCGAGAACGTTATGAGGATGAAAAATAGCTCCTTCACGTACTATGGCCCTTGTAAAACAAAATTCATTCAATAATATTGGAATGAAGAGACGTTATCCAGCAGTTAATGTGGTTCTTACCAGAAAAGGGATTTTTAAGCGATGTAACAATTAGAAAGTACAATAGCAACTCTGAATATATGAAATCACATCATATATTTCTGTGACCACGCTTGTGATTAGATACAATTTAATAATAATGTGTATGGTACGTCACATTATTTTACATTATTTAGTAATTTTGCTTTAACGTATCAACAAGGCGCTAGTAATTAGATTGAACTATCTAGGAAACTAGAGTAGCGACGAAATTGCAAATATCTAATTATATTAAAAAAATGCAAGAAAAATTAAAAAGTAAACTGACAATATTTTATGGATATCCATACCTCCTATTACTCTAACAAATAAAATACGTAAACAATATAATAAAGATCCGCACTAAGTATTCTATATATATTTTTTTTGTTTTAACCACTTGAATGTCAGTATATTATTTTTTATTAAAAACGATATAATAGTGTGATACAGAAAAAATGCGCCAAGTCAATTTGTTAATTAATTTATTGTGAACATTAGTACTTGGGAAAATCTCATTTATTTTTCCCAATATAACAGAAGAAATAAAATACCACTTTCTGACATATTTAGAATTCCTACAAATATTTTTCAATTTGTACAGCACTGATAAAGCATTAGAGAAAAAATAGTGGTACTTTTTCTTACAACTTTTCTTTAGTCTCGTAAATAATACAATAAACTCTGGTATAAAATTATTTTAAACTCAAATTTAATAATCTCATATTTTCTCTTAAATTATTTTAAATACAAATTTAATAATCTCATATTTAAGAGCTTGCAATTTTAAATATACGATACCATTTTAATTTACCTGACAAGGGAAATAAATTGTTAAAATAAAGGGAAATATTTTCATTTGGAAAAAAAAATATAAGAATAGCTTGATATATATAAATTTAAACGACGTTTGAAAAGGGAACTATACTTGTGTAAGCTGTACCGTTGTGAGAAGAAAACAGAAAATGTAAGACTGGGAATATTTATACGTTTGTTTTAAAAAAACGTTATACATATTTGCCAAGTTAGTGTACAGTTTTATTACGTTTGTTAAATTAGTCAGTACAAAAAGGCCGTGTTCACGGGGAAACAAGTCACAAATAACAATACTGATAAGCAGCAAACAAGAAAGGACACGCCCGAAGCCCATAGACTAGGCGAAGAAGGAAGCGGACATTTTGGTGGACCGAATCAACGAATCATATGAGAATTAGAAACGTAGTTATAGTAAGAGTAAGATAGGTGCATTGTTAATGTTAAGATTCTGTTCAGTATTTTCTAACTTTTGTATTTACATATTTATTCAGATTTAACAAAGATATTACATCAGTGATTCGGATTGGGAAAAATGAAGAAATATTGATAACTAAAGAAATTCAGAACTTGATCTTGTGATAAACTTGACTATTACACAATGAAGATTCATTTCTATCATTCGTCCGTCAAGAATAATTAGGTTATAAGACATTATCACAAAATAATGTAGTGCCCAAGGGTAAAGGCTTCTTTTACTGTGTGGTGGGTTGCTGAATATTTATAGAAAAACCGAATCATTGAGAAAGGCGTTTCAGTGATTCTTGTGAAGAACTCTTGCTGAAATTCAGAACAGATTTGTGATGCTGTTCTGACAGCACTATATCGCCATTTATAATGTCGCGCTTTTAATCACTTTGCTCCCAACAGTGAATGGTAGATCGACCGGAATACAGTTCGCCGAGAAAAATGTCAGCGTCTACTCGGAGGATCGAACCCTGGCTGCCAGAGTTCTGACACAGCCCCAGCCGGCCTCTTAACCACGACGACTATTATAAAGTATATTCCAAAAACCGAAATACATATATACTCAGTGAAATTCCTGCAGCTGAAAATAAACTCCTGTTCGCTTTCTATTATAGTCACCAAATTAGGCAGCGATGTTTAAACTAAACTACAAAAGAAGCCGAAAACAAAACCAAATGGCACTGACCTTTTTGTCTAAAATATCTATCAAAATAACAACCTACAACTGCAAAATTTCTATAGCACAATTCTGGCAAAATTAACAAATAAATAAAAAATAATAATTTGACTAACAGTAACCACCAAGATAACAAAAATACGAACATTCGTACTACGTCTAAACTTTGTATTGTTTTGGCTACCGGTATTGTTAATAATTGCTACATACCTTCATTACCAACATTTCCCGGAGATTTTCGATGCAGTTTGGGCCAGGAGTTAGCCATTGTCGTATTTGGTTTCGCTGTCGTAATAAAAAAATTGTTCTGGTTATTTCTTACTTAGTGATAAATGCAAATCAGATTTCACTTGACTTGCGGTTATATTATCAGAGGAGATTTGCAGCAATATCGATCGGCACAATGTGCGGATTATTGTATTCTTTCGCCTTTTACAATTAATGCAATAATTACTGAACTATTATCACTACAAATCATGCTTAACATAGTAAATTATTGAGATGACTTTGTTAGCTACTACTTGATTGAAAAACCGTGCCTCTTTAAAACATATTTATATTACTACTAGCTGGCCCAGCAGACTTCGTTTTGCCTAGAAAAGTATTGATTTAGATATTTAATGTTTTATTGTTGCGGGCACCACCTCCCGTATCCCGCCCGTGAGTTATAAGCGTAGTAAATAACGTCTTCCTCTTTTATATATATAGATTTTTTTATTTCATTTATTTTTGATATTTCATCCGCTGGTTTCTTGTGGTGACTGCAGCGGTTTCTCAAACTGTATTGTTTATGGAGGCTACTCACTACAACTATTGCCGTGTGAATTGTTTACGTAAATATGTTTCCATGGTTTTTACTACATCACCTCACCCTAAATAATGTGCTGCTAACTCTATCCCAACAACGAATGGTAGCTCAACCGGAGTACCGATATTGCGGGAGATTGCCACAGTTGTCATCGACAACATTCAAACTTCAGCCCATAAGTACTGTCCTATCCATGAGGAACTCCTTTTTCCTAAACAGCTGTTGAGCTATTCGCATTTGAGGTTAGCAAGATATATATTCTCGATACATTTAGAAATAAATGTCTACTCTATTGTTCTTTGTATTTAGCAATGATTGAAATTTTAAAGAAATTTAGAAGTTTTATTATGCTGGAAAACAATGGCGGCTTTCGTACTATGTCCATCTAAATCTGAGGAATTATTTAATTCCGAATTTCTATCGTTGCTGAATGTTTGTAGAAGAAATATAAAATTATATAAAACAAACTTTATTAAGCGCGTTCTAGACAACGGTGGTAGCCTACAGCTGAAGAAGTAACGAAAAGCTAAGGCAACTCCATCAAGGAACCGCAGTGTCCAAATTTAAGATGTCAGCGCGCCACATTTATAGAAAGCAAGACGAAAAGCAAGACGAACAAGTTAAGACAAACGTTGGAGAAGATCGACACATTGGAGAAAATGGGACGAAACGGGAAAAGCGGAGTGTACTTCTCAAAGTATGGTTCAAAGCCAGTGTCCAGGAAACGTTTAAATTGCTTTATTTAAAATATGACATCAATTAATCTCTAAAGAGTAAAATTTAATTTTGCAAGTGAGCATGATTGTTTGCATAGCCATAACACATGATGGAATAGTTTCTAGCTTATTTTATGAGACAATCTGGCACTCATTCCGTCTACGATAAGTTGCATCCTATGTAAATTATGAAATAACTGAGCGCAATCCACTGATGAATTTTACATGGAAGTTGGTACTCTGTAAGGATATACGATGCGTTGATTGTAAGAATTCAGCGCGTTTACCAAGGTAGTGTTAATAACAGTAGCCCTATATGGTGATACAGATATCACATATTATGTTATATTCTCCTTCTGAAATTAGAACATGAAAACATAAATATAACTTCAAGCCAAGGTTTCACTTACAGCACGTATATACGTGTCTAACACACGTCACTGCACAACTACAGATCACATGGAATGATAAAAGAACAAGAGAACTTAACATATGTTTATTCAAATTAGGTAATTCTCACGACAGGCAGTTGTATACTACACGATTTTATTTATTGAATACAATCTTTAGTCTGCATCACAACTACGATATCAATTATATAAAAGGTAAATAATATATAATTAAACGTTAAGCTTAAGCAGTATTCACGCATATTTTGTTATTAAAAGCCTCTTATGATACAGTATAATTTTCACGTCTGCGATATTGCTACCTAAGGCTTGAAGATTTGGATTGATGAATAGTTTATTTCACATTTGTTTAAATTACCTATGAAATATTGTATATAAATATGCTAAAACGAAGCACTAAATATTCAGCTTTGATGAAATCTACACTACTACTTTATACTTTGAATAATGAAAGTTGATATCACCTAATAAATTTATAATTGCGCCGTGCAAAATGCAAATACACTTCAAATTCTAGATTTTGTTTCACATGAACTATTTCTTTTTTATTGTTATTGTGTGAACGACCGAATAAGTTTCTATTACATTGAGCCACTTTGCTTAGAGCCAATTACTAAAATCGAATATAACAACCAATAGAAGTTAAGCAACAAGTATAAGCATAAATAAATTACCAATACACTGATTTTCATAAGAATGTGAAACCTTATCTTTGCATCCACTGTATGCAATAACAATATCTAATGGCATCACAATTATGCGTGTGTAAACATTTTTAACTATCCAGATATAAGATATAAATGAGAGCGATTAAACAACAGTCTGCCTAGATATTGCTATTGTAGCCGTAATGTTGCTGATGCCTTTTTGAACTAGTTATTCATGGTAGTGTTTAGTGTTTAATAAATCATTGTATTTAAACATAATCCCAGATTTAATACCAAATTTGAGTAAGAAACTGTAGGTGAACTCAAAGTCATTTTATACTTTCGAAATGAGACTGTATATACACTACCACGCAGAGAAACACGAGACCTATCAGTAAATTACGTATGCAAATCGAAATTATAGTTGGTATTACTACATCATAATGGCTGTAACGAAATATCGAAGTAATCTTTATATATATATTATTAATAATTTGGCCGCATACATCAAGAACTTTATTGATTAATACAAGTTAATGTTAGTGATTTCTATTGAATACATGTACTACCTTTAACATGATATTGAGGCGCATGTAATGCTCCGATTTCATAGCTTTCTATTTGAACTTTAAATTAAAACCTTCCACAAAAATAAATACAGTTTCGCCTTAAACTTACCACTTTGTTTTATCTGTATTATTTTCCCACCATCCATTGCTTTCAAAAGTTTTGTCTTTAACTATGTAATACAATTCTATTCCGTAATTTAGTTTCCTTATGTAACTCCAGAACTTTGAACATTTTTCATTGTTGTTGCGCCTTATTGATGTACCATTGGCTTTTAGGTATTGATTTATTCTTGTATAACGTATTACGATGTACATATGTCCTATTAGCTACTTAATTTACCTTACTACTCTCGCTGAACTAATAAGGTATTACTTTTTCGTAATATCAATTATAAGAGTCATATAATTAAATATACCCCCCTGCTAACTTATTATCGGTTTAATAGAGAGGTTTCAGTTTTGGGTTATTAATATGAAATATTATATACTACATTCCTGAATTAAAATATCTATCTAGCTTCAAAGATTGACGACAGGAGCGATATGGTATCAAAATTTTAAATGGAATGGGGGGTCGAGTTACACCTCACACTAAAGGCCTCACTGAGTATGGTATCAGGCAAAAATTTCATAAAAATGTATCCACTCATATGAGCATGGTATTAGAACAAAATTTTATTTCATTATACATGTGTTTGCAGTTATGTATCTGGTCAACATAAATTTAAAAGTCTTAGGTGGCTACGAATTGTAAAACGTGTGTCATCTTTTAAGCCTATACTACCTTATGAATGTCATAAAATAGAATTTTAGCGATATAAGTGCCATAATCTGCAATAATTCGGTTTACTTGCTCGAATATAATACTAAACTTTTGCAAAATTCCGTCAACAAAAAGAAACTTACAACAGAGCTTATATTTTCCTATTTTTCATACAAATAGATGCTCTAAATGAGTTAGATAAATTGTTTGGCACAAAAATATCTTATTTAGCGTTTCGACCCGCACTTTTTTAAAGACCTGAACGTCAATATTTCTGCAACGATGTCCTACTTTTAAACGTAACTTATAACAACTTTATCAGCTTTTAAAAATTTAAAAATGAAAATTGAATCACCCAAACCTCAGCGGGTTACGAGGCTTAAAAAAAACAGGGCGCCAATATGCAAATTTTTAAATAGGGGTGCATATTCCCCGATAGAAACATGAGCTCTCAAGCTAGGTGCGTGTAGTGAGAATAAATAAAGGAAACACTAACTAACTAATAACAATGTTTATTACAAACTATTTAAAAGAAAATTAGAACATTAACAATTTATTATAATTTTTAAAAAACTGAAATTTTACAATCAATAAACAGTTTAAATTTTAAACATTTAAGAAAGCTTTTTTAAAAAAAAATTACAAGAATTATTTAAACTAATTAAATAAAATACTATGATAAAACATTCTGAATATATGTATATACTATTAAAGCAATAGCAGATAAACTTATACTTATAAATAAAAAAAATTATATTTGTGAGTACAGTGCAAAAGACACAAAAAAAAACATGAGAAAAACCTAAAATTTTTAACTTGACGTGATTCTAAACCAGCTGGTATTTATACAATTATTTTATCTTTACGCTTTTTAAAACGAAAACCCAAGTAGCACAATTTATGCAAGATTTGATTTTACATATATTTTAATCGAAATAAAAAAATAAAAAACCAATTTAAAACGCCTAACCTTGTGTTACTTCTTAACCGAAAAAACCCTGCGACGCAGGATACGTGCTTAGCCTCTCTCTCTAGTTCTTTCTCCCACACTGTCTTTCTCCCGGGAAATGTTATAATGTTCTGGACTCTTTGGAAGGTATGGAACTCTCATTGACCGACCTCGTGGAAAATTTAACCTACAAACACGACAAACGAAAACCAGAAAATGTTTCGTACGAGAAAAAACGGTTAAATTTATTTCTACCAAAACCTCCAAGAAATGATCTACCAGATAATATCCTATTTCCAAAACATGTAAAATGTATATACTCTTAGTTAAAGTTAACAAAGCTAATTAAGAATAGGAAATTATAAAAGATACTAACCGAATCGAAGACTGATGAACTCGTCCGGAAGAGACAGTGGAGCTTGCAGCGCCAAGAGAGAGAAGAAGGAATTCATTTGACTTAACTTACCAAGTCAACTCGGATATTTATCGCGCAAGTGCAAAAATTATTGCAATGAAATACAACACGGTTCAAAAGTAACGGTATAACCGTTACACTCTACCTCTCCCCGGTAGAAAAAATTTTCGCAGGAAAATTTTTTTCTCGTTGAAGAAAAACAAAAAACAAGGCTAGTTTTGAAACTAAAAGCTATCTCAATTCAACCCTGAGTACGCATCACTCAGTATATACAAGGAAGGAACTTGGTGTGATCAAATAACCAAACTAAACAATAACGTTTTTCGAAAAGAACTAAATTGGAACCTTGCTCCAGGAAAATAATGTTTATCAGTGATTCTCAAAAATCATAAAATAATCCCTATAATCAGGAAAACTCAAAGATTCCATAAAGAAAGAAAACTTTCCAAACTCAAACTTATAAACTTATTCATAACCAAACTAAAATGTTCTACCAAAACAAATTTACACAAACCAACAGGGTTGAGAGAATTCCAAAAATCTTAAACTTGCTAATGCAAGGGGTTGCAAATATTTAAGTTAATAAAAGTATAAAGGGAGTCGTAGCGTAACGAATTACGTACTAAAAGAATTTAATTAGATAGGTACGAAGCAGGGAAAAGTTGATACTAATAACTGCGGTCTTACAATAACAATGCCCTCGGTATATTAGATCATAGAACAACACACAACGAAGAAACGAATATTGGTACCTAAGCTAACTAAAATTCGAAAACAAAAAAAGTAAACAAACAGAGACAAATCCCTAGTCCGAAACAAAGAAACAAAAAGGAATTGAACGTTCGCCTTCCACGACGCTCGGACAAACGCATCCTACCAACAGAGCATGGAACACAACACGAAGGTCAATGTTGGTCCATATACACCTTTGGCATCATACAGGCGGTCAAATATAGAATCATCAAACTCGAACCTAATGCCTGGCAAACACTTGTTCATTGATGAACGGGTGGCATAGGTTGTAAAAATTAAAATAAAAATATTTTTCAAACTTTGTCAAAATCAGGTATGTCAAAATCGGTAGAAATTCGTAAAGAACGGTAGATATATGTTAAAATCGATAGATACTTATTCGAGCTATACTCGAAAAAAAAACCTTGACTCTGATCAGTCAAAACTTCAAACTTGGAAAATAAATGCTTCACATGAGCACAGACTCGTAACATCATGCGGAAACGATAAGAAAAGATAAATCGGTTCGAACTCTTTTCGAAACCAGATACAACACTGCTTCAAAAAGCAAACACCTCGAACTGTCGAGGCAAGAATCGGCACACGCCAAGATACATTCTATTCATTAATAGAATCACAGATAAAAATTCACGAAAGGTAAAATCCACTAATTTCGAATGTGAAATTGAAACATATGCTCATATAAATATAAGAGCTTGATTATACATTCTAAGAAATTAGACAGTCAGGGATATAACAACCCAAAGAAAAACAGCAGGTAAATAAAACCGCACTAATTAATTGCTAATCCTAACTTTGGATTTAAAAATCTAAACAAGTCATAATCGATAAAGTCATAATCGGTATTTTAAAAGATATGTAAATGTCATTTTGAACGATATACCACGGACCCAGCTTCAGTGACAGAACATGTACAGACATTGTTTTCGTATTCGGTAATTTTGCGATATTAGATAAATTAATTTAAATTGTCGTATTTATGTCACCAGAAAGAAATATACAAGAGTTATAAATAAGTAAGATCGTGATCTTAGGTATAGAGACGTGTAGTAAGACGGTAGCGTTTGTGTTAGAAAATAACAGATATTAAAAATACTTTATTAACCAATACAGATGTCAATTCATTAAAAATACACAAAAATATTCAGTATACGTAAATTCCTCAGTTTTTTACGAAAATAAACTTTTTTCATATTGGTCGACGAAATTAAAACACAATCAAGGCAATTGAAACCCTCACTTCAAAACTCACTCATCAGGGATTGAACCTACCCAGATGAGTATATTTTTTCTAAAGGTCTTTTTACACGGAGGGAAAATGGGCATATGAGAGGACTATGTACTTAACATAGACAACCATATTTACATTTCTAACATGAAAAATGACAGGGTTATAAGGAATAATTTAGGAAAGGAAAATTACTACACGGAGACTCACAATTTATTTGTTAAAATGTTGACATTAACAAAGATAACCATTTTTGATGGATTTAACATGAGAGAAATTTCAGAGATCTACAGAAAAAAATGGAAGGGCTAAAAACATGAGTTTGTAGGGAAACATGTGAACAACTTAGCTGGCTCTTACAGCACGCGCGTTCTTACGTTAGGAGTATTCTAACTGCCCCCACCTACAGGGCTAAAAACATGAATTTCTAAAAGATATTTAAAAAGATAAAGGAAACATGCGTTTCCAGGGAAACATTTGAACAACTTAGCTGGCTCGTACAGCACGCGCGTTCTTACGTTAGGAGTATTCTAACTGCCCCCACCTACAGGGCTAAAAACATGAATTTCTGAGGAAACATGTGAACATCTTAGCTGGCTCGTACAGCACGCGGTTCTTACGTTAGGGGTATTCTAACTGCCCCCGCCTACAGAGCTAAAAACATGAATTTCTGAGGAAACAAGTGAACATCTTAGCTGGCTCGTACAGCACGCGGTTCTTACGTTAGGGGTATTCTAACTGCCCCCGCCTACAGAGCTAAAAACATGAATTTCTGAGGAAACATGTGAACATCTTAGCTGGCTCGTACAGCACGCGGTTCTTACGTTAGGGGTATTCTAACTGCCCCCGCCTACAGAGCTAAAACATGATGAAAGATATATAAGAGACAACAATATACGTAACTAACCCTAGCAACCTGGATGAAACAAGGGAAGGAAAAAAGGTTAGACAAATTTCACGTTGCGGGGCTCATCGCAACGACTTACACACAACACTGAGCCTCGGGAAAAAAAAAGGAAACACAATAGGGGAGGAAATCTTAGGCACGATAGCTACCCTACTCTATTCTTTCTTTTAGATCTTTTACATGCCAACTTCCAATATCGTGGCCATCCTCATCTAACAAACTGTAAACCAAGGGAGATATTACTTTATGAACAGTAGCCGGAATATATTTGGGAGCGAGTTTTGCAGCGAAGGAATCCGCCGCACTTGACAACACATAATTTGCTTTCCAAACTTTCTCTCCCACCTTGAAACGAGACTCACGTCTTCTGAGATTATAAGACTTAGCATTCTTAACATAGGCATCGTGTATTTTATTTCTAACATCATTAAAAAGTTCAGGTAAATTTTGTATGTCGTCAATTCTTGAATTCTTATCGGAAATGGAAATTATATTGTGAGCATTGTCCGAAATACTACCATAGTAATCACCACTAACAGGGATATTCCTAGCGAAAGTTAAGAAAGCTGGAGAATAATGAGTAACATCATGTTTCGCAAGTCTAAGGGCTTGTGCAACTTTGTGGATTGATTTGTCCCAAGTTCGGTGATTCTGTCCAACATATGATCGAATAGCTGTTACAATAACACGGTTTTGTCTTTCTGTTGCATTAATTTGGGGATGATAGCGCGCATTATACCAAATTTTCTGTACCTTATATTCTTTCATAAGATTCTGAAACTCCGAACTGCGAAATTGGGATCCATTATCACACACGAAGATCTGAGGGACACCATAGACCAGGAAAACTTGATTTTCTAAAAATTTAATGATAGCTTTTGAAGTGGCCTTTGCCAGAGGATGAACTACGCAATATTTCGTAAACCAATCTACCACTACTAAAAGATATTGATTTCCATTTTGCGAACGTGGATAAGGTCCAAGTAAATCGGCTGATATTAGTTGGAATGGGAAGTTGATATTTTTATAAGAACCCATTAAACCTGCTTTTGGTAAATTCGATGACTTACAGGAAGCACAAATTTTACACTTTTTAATATAGTTACAAACGTCATGCCGCATACGTGGCCAATAATACAACTCGAAAATCCTATAGAATGTTTTAGATACACCCAAATGAGCAGCTGTCTCTGCATCGTGATACATATGAAGAATCTCTTGACGATGAGGAGTCGGCACAACAATTTTCCAGTCAGAAAGGTTACTACTTACAGGGTTTCGACTTAAAATATGTTTATAAAGGTAGTCGTTTTCAACCCGAAACGAAGGAAATTTCTCAGGATTTTCCCGCACCTTAGCTATCATGTCTCTATACCATTGATCAGTTTTCAACTTTGAGAAATCAAGGACCGCTACTTCGTTATTTGTTCGTGACAAAGCGTCCGCGACTACATTAAGAGAACCTTTTCGATGTTGAATGGCAAAGTCGAATTGGGAGAGACGAATAGCCCAACGAGCTAATCTACCGGTGGGGTTAGAAAGATTATGAAGCCAAACAAGAGATGCATGATCTGTTATCACAGTAAACCGTGTACCTTCCACATAGCTACGAAATTTCTCCACAGCAAATATCACTGCTAAAAGTTCCTTTTCAGTTGTAGAATATTTACGCTGAGCGGCGTTTAGATTCTTACTAGCGTAAGCAACGGGATGTTCAATACCATCTGCAGCTTGATAAAGAACCGCACCCACACCAGTGTCGGAAGCATCGCAGTTAATAATGAATGGTTGAGAAAAATCGGGGCTAGCCAAAACAGGGGCAGTTGTAAGTGCCGTTTTAATCTCGTGAAAAGCTTTGTCAGCTTCAGGAGTCCAAATTATGGGCTGACCTTTCTTTCTACCACGTAGCAAGTCGGTAATAGGGCTAGAAAGTGCAGAGAAATTCTTTAGAAACCGTCTATAGTAACCTACAAGACCTATGAGTCTTTTAATCTGAGTTGTTGTTTTTGGTATTGGATAGTCGACAATGGCAGAAACTTTTTCAGGATCAGTCCGTAGACCTTCCTGATCGACAATGAAACCTAAGACTTTTAATGACGGACGACAAAAATGACACTTTTCATAATTTACAGTTAACTTAGCATATTGTAACCGCTCGAAAACCTTTCTCAAAACAATTAAATGTGTCTCGAAATCCGGTGTACAGATAATTATATCGTCAAGATAATAAAATACATAAGGCTCCAATGAGGGACCTATTACCTTGTCCATTAAACGACACATTGTTTGGGGACTACATGACAACCCAAACGGCATTCGGCAAAATTCAAAGAGACCTCTCCCTTGAATAGCAAAAGCAGTTTTCGGTCGAGATTCTTGATCGAGGGGAATTTGGAAAAAGGCTTGTTGTAGGTCTATGGAAGATAAGTAGCGTGCATCACGGATCTTGGTAATAATAGAATCTATTAATGGCATTGGGTAGGCATCGGAAACGGTGACAGAATTCAACTTACGACCATCAAAGCAAACACGGTATTTTCCATTTGGTTTTTTCACTAACCAAAGGGGACTACACCACGGAGATTTTGAAGGTTGAATAATTCCCAAACGCAACATTTCATCGATTTCTTTATTTAAATGTTCCCTCATAGCTGGTGATAGGGGATATTGACGCTGTTTGATCGGAGCTGCGTTACCCGTATCAATGTGATGGGAAATTAAATCAGTTTTACCTAAAGAATTTTCCGGACCTATCTCTTTAAATGAACGTGCTACTATCTCCAAGTCTGCCTTTTCTGTGTCGGAAAGTTCCTGATAGGAACAAATAGTATTTACTGCACACAACGGAGGGAAATAAGATAAATTTGAAAAGTAAACAGTAAATCCAAAAGACTCTAAAAAATCTACACCCAATATTAATTGATGTGCAATGGAAGGAATAACTAGAATTTTTATCTCTTTTACAACATTATTTACCCTAATTGGTAAATCCAAATACCCTATACATGTCTGCACTGAGCCATCTGCTGTACTTACTTGCAAATTGCTATCAGTTTTCAAAGGTACATTCCAATTATCTAAAAAACGTAACCCAGCTGAGCCTAAGATACTGGAACAACTTCCACTATCTATTAAAGCAAGGAAATTTTGACCCAAGATACTCACACTAAGATACGGACGGTTATCGTTTGGTTTTTGGGTAAACATCGGACAAGACGAAGGTACCAACGAATCATTTGATCGTCTAAATAACGGGGTAAAGCGCGGAAAGAAATTTGTTCGAGGTTTAGATAAGGTAGGTGCAGTCGAAATCGGTTTGGAACTATGGTGGTCGATAAAGCCGGTCTTATAAAATCGTTCGACGGACTGAAGCCAGTTTTCCCAGTTTATTGGCTTCCTTTGGACTTGCCCTTGATTTGGGAGGCGTTTGTGGCTTTTTTGAACTGGAATGGGGCTGGATCTTTTGAAGTTGAAGCGGCAGGGTCCAGCGACTTGCCGCCGGAAGAGGAGTTTTTTGAACACTTTTGACATTTAGACTTAATAGTGTTTTGAGCTCCACAACCGTAACAGAACGTCTGCCGAGGAAAACGACAACCTTGATAATTATGGCCGGATTTATGACAATTCCAACAACTTGTGGTGATAGTACTAATATTTCTGGAGACTGGCTTGGACGAAGTATTTGGATAAAAGCTAAGATCAGGTTCTAGTAATTGACTTTTACGTGATGAAGGAGGTTTATAGCGTGTTGACCAAGAGTTTGACTCTTCTAGTTTTTTTGTTAATTCAGTTAGTTGAGAAATGGTGGTAATTTCATGCAAAGCTAACTGCGAGACGTACTGCGGCAATAGATTCCGCCGAATTCTATTTACTATGGTTTGTTCGTCTGGTTTTCTTGACAAGCGATTGTAAAGACCTTCCATCGCGCAAATGAACAATGTAGACTTTTCGTCTTGACACTGAGTTCTATGATTAATTTCCTCCAATAGATCGTCGTCGTAATTATATGGTAGAAAATCTTGACGAAGTTTCTGAACCAAATCGTCCCAATCCGAAAACCTACTTCTATTGGTATTGTACCAAGTCCAAGCTTGGGCTTTAAAGAGATCTCCCGCCGAAATAAAAAGATCATGTTTCGAGACTCCCCGAGATACCCTTAAAGACTCAATTTTTTCCAAGAAAGAAATCACCGATTCTTGGGAACTTAAACCCGTAAAAGAAAGACCCCACTTGTATGGTAAGACGGGCTTGACAGAAGAGGTAGATTGATGTGTCAAAATGGGGGAAAGTTGAGGACCTCCCATGCCAAACTGAAAAGCTTCTGCGTCGCGAAGAGTAGAAGATGGTGGTTTGACTTTCTCCGCGAAATCGGCTTCCAACATGAGAAGTTCACCGAGAAGAGCGGTAACGATACCTCGCTGATCGACATTTTCCGCATTCATGCGATGAATACGCCCAGCTAAATGAGTTAACCGTGAAGAAATTCGTTGACGGGCGCTAGTCTCAACCGGAACAACGACCTCGATAATTGCTTGTTTAACATCAGCTAAACTTTCCCTAACCTGTTTCTCATCTTCGGTAAAAATAAATGGATTTGAAATCGTGAAAAAGCTACGGTTTTCGCGTTCTTGATTTAATAGAGCCCTTAAAATTTTACGTTTATGATCGAGAACACCCATTGGTTCTACCCCACGAATCTTAATTTCATATTCCACCTCTGTGGATTTCAAACAATTCACGTCCATGGTCAAAACTTTGAATTCACAAAAATCAAACAATTATAGAAAAAATCAGTGAAGCTGCTTGCACTGTACTTTCCTTTATTTATTTCACCCTGCACACACTAGCATCCCAAGGTAACTAGAGGCCCCAAACGTTGGGTTCGCCACTTTAGTATAACAACTTTATCAGCTTTTAAAAATTTAAAAATGAAAATTGAATCACCCAAACCTCAGCGGGTTACGAGGCTTAAAAAAAACAGGGCGCCAATATGCAAATTTTTAAATAGGGGTGCATATTCCCCGATAGAAACATGAGCTCTCAAGCTAGGTGCGTGTAGTGAGAATAAATAAAGGAAACACTAACTAACTAATAACAATGTTTATTACAAACTATTTAAAAGAAAATTAGAACATTAACAATTTATTATAATTTTTAAAAAACTGAAATTTTACAATCAATAAACAGTTTAAATTTTAAACATTTAAGAAAGCTTTTTTAAAAAAAAATTACAAGAATTATTTAAACTAATTAAATAAAATACTATGATAAAACATTCTGAATATATGTATATACTATTAAAGCAATAGCAGATAAACTTATACTTATAAATAAAAAAAATTATATTTGTGAGTACAGTGCAAAAGACACAAAAAAAAACATGAGAAAAACCTAAAATTTTTAACTTGACGTGATTCTAAACCAGCTGGTATTTATACAATTATTTTATCTTTACGCTTTTTAAAACGAAAACCCAAGTAGCACAATTTATGCAAGATTTGATTTTACATATATTTTAATCGAAATAAAAAAATAAAAAACCAATTTAAAACGCCTAACCTTGTGTTACTTCTTAACCGAAAAAACCCTGCGACGCAGGATACGTGCTTAGCCTCTCTCTCTAGTTCTTTCTCCCACACTGTCTTTCTCCCGGGAAATGTTATAATGTTCTGGACTCTTTGGAAGGTATGGAACTCTCATTGACCGACCTCGTGGAAAATTTAACCTACAAACACGACAAACGAAAACCAGAAAATGTTTCGTACGAGAAAAAACGGTTAAATTTATTTCTACCAAAACCTCCAAGAAATGATCTACCAGATAATATCCTATTTCCAAAACATGTAAAATGTATATACTCTTAGTTAAAGTTAACAAAGATAATTAAGAATAGGAAATTATAAAAGATACTAACCGAATCGAAGACTGATGAACTCGTCCGGAAGAGACAGTGGAGCTTGCAGCGCCAAGAGAGAGAAGAAGGAATTCATTTGACTTAACTTACCAAGTCAACTCGGATATTTATCGCGCAAGTGCAAAAATTATTGCAATGAAATACAACACGGTTCAAAAGTAACGGTATAACCGTTACAAACTCTTGCAGAGAATGAATTTCGATTTCACAGACTTGGCTCTTAAAGTGACAGCAAACACGTATTTAGATAATGTAAGTGTCAAATGTTTCTAACATGAATTCAAGGAGTCATTATGTCCCAGGCAGCCCTGGGCCCTAAACCTAAAATTAATGTAACGTCATTCAAAGTAGCAAAGAAAATTGACATTTATTATTGCTGATTGGCACTTGCGTCAATAAAATTCTATTTTATTACATTCATAAGGCATTGTAGGTTTAATAACAGACACACGTTCATATCTACCTAAGATTTTATAATTTATATTGAGCAGAAAACTGCAAACACAAAATATATAATGAATAAAATTTTCTTTTATTACTATGTTCATATGAGTGGAAAAAATTTGACGAAATTTTAACCTGATACCATACACAGTGAACCTTTTAAAAGGAGGAGTCCCCCAACCCCAATTGTGTAAATACATTTTTTATACTACAATATTTTTATATTACCTATTACATGTAAAAAATAAATTTCTTTTGAAGTAGGATATTTAACCACCGCTTCTAATTTTGCTATCAAGTATGACTAAGATATAATTTTTGGGCCACTAGACACAGTCGGCAATTTAAAAAGTATTTCTAAAATAATTGTTGTAACAAGCGTACCTAATATTATTTACTTGGTAAAATAACTTTGACCAATAGTTTAATTCTCGAAATAGTTCCAACAACAGTGGTTGAAACGTAAAATAACTTTCACATTTAGCATGATCAAGTAAGTATTCATCTAAACGTCCCAAATATGCTTCGATAATGCGTTGTAATAACACCAATAAGTGATTACTCGTAACAAAAACGCTAATATTTACGACTCCATTAAACATTAAAATAGGTTTACTAACAAACTTCGTAAGTAAACACAGTGAACAAAGAAAGACATGATTACATGTTAAAAAACCCTTTTTCCACTCCCCTTATAGTAAGCATACCATTAATAAATTGTTTCAATGGACGTAAGTTGATTTTTTTACTGAAATGACTGTAATTGTTATGACAACGGGGCGTAAGTAATTTACTTACGTCCGCGTCCCCTAGGGAAAAAGTGCATCAAAACACGTGTGTTTATAAACAATTGTGTGTAGTAACGTTTCAGATGTGTCTAATTTATTAAATTCCGTTCACCGTTACTGTTTATCATGATTACATTTAATTTTTGAGGATTTTGTTGTCTGAGGAGTGGGAAAAATGTTATAAGCAATTCGGGAGGTAACATTAGTAGTCTCGAACTCTATTGCAAGTCCTCGGGCAAGCCCTCGGACGCAAACTAGTCCTCGACTAGTAAATGTTACTTACCTCCCTTATTACTTAAATAACTATTCTTAAATTAGATGATGCAAGGTTCAAAATAAGAATTTTTATAGGACTTACTACTAATCTTGTTAACGTACGTCTTTAAGAATATGATGAGTTTTCTAGGAAACAGGCCCTCTAGAGGTGTTTAAGAAGGTTTTTCATTAATTTTGCAAGCAAACGTTCATTGAACTAGATATAAATCTTAAAATTTTGCATCTTCGCCTGAATTTATTTCTTTCACGATTAAAGGATATTTGACCATGCCGAAACGATATGAAATTTATTTGACTTATCATTCAAAATAAAACTATAGATGCTTAACACAGAAAAGACGAAATACAAAGCAAATATAAATAATATAAAATTTGTTGCTTAATGTAATTTAATATTTAAAGAAACTACGAACCGTTTGCAAAATAAATGATTACCATGATGATGAGTGGAAAGAAGTACATTAGTAATTAATTTCGTCGCATCTGTTATAAATAAATCCTTTTCTCTTCCTGTATATGCTATTGAGCTTAAGCTATTTATAGAAAACAGATTATCGGGGAATCCAACAAACAAAATTTCTTCTTACTTGGAATTATCTATTTTTAGCAAATATTTTGCAAAGCTAATGCTTCATCAGGAGACAAAACCAAACACCGTGAGAGACAATCGTTAACAGCATACAGAACGTTTAATTAATGGATGGCTTTGATAAATGTAGTTACATATTAAAACTGAAGTAAAATTTTAAAATTCATAAAAAATTGAATTGAGCTAGTGAAAAGTAGGTGAGTGTAACATAAAATTAAATAAACTTGTTGGAAAGTCATTTTATAACAAACGCGTAACAGCTTTCTGCTGAAGATATTACTTAGGCGGCATAAAACAGTATATTTCAATCGTATTGGACTTCATTTGTATTACTACATTTTGTATACTTAAACATAATATTTCTAGAAATTTTTCTCTGGATTTATTAATATAAAATCTTTTGATAATTAATTTTATTCTAGTTACAATTAAATTACAATAACTTCACTTAGGATTCACAAAAATTATCTATGAAATATATGTTATTAATATCCTATATACTAAAAGTAGAAACGAAATATATATATATATATATATATATAATGTAAAATTACTGCAACTAGTGCAGAATATGGGTTCCTTCTTTTAATTTAAATGAAAAACAGTAGTTTCCTACGTGACGTTTCGGATTAATTTAATCCTTCTTCAAACCTGTATATAAATATATAATAAAACTTAACTATTTTTAAACCAAGAAACAATAACTTACAACAAGGATAATCGTTTTTCTAAATACAAGGTTCTAAAAATGTGAAACACTAGTTGCAGTAATTTCACATTTTATAGTCTACTGTCAGTGTCAGAACTGATAAAATTGTTAAACTTTATATATATATATATATGTAGAACATACTTAATGTAGAACGAAACTTTACACTACCACCATAATAACCCTACATAATCTGTAACATTATGCTTTAAGTTCTCCAGGTAATGTTCACCTTAACTGTTTTAATAATTTTGGACTAAGAGCAAGATCTTGTAACCTATTATCTTCAACATTTACTGAAACAATAGAATAAGCTAAAACAGACGTCCCGAGGGCTACAATAATAATTACGTAATAACGTTTCTGTATGCGATTCCCGCAGGAAATAATACAATATGTGTATTCAATGCAGGTCAATAGATAAACAAAGACAAAACTAGTTTAATGAGAGTAGAGCATAAAGCAAACTAAGTTGGTTTGTTTCAGGTCCATGTGACTTCTGAGTTTACTTCGAAGCAACCGAAATGCGGGCAGCGAGAAAGGTTATAGAGTGCTACTGCTTGATTTTCCTGCTGGGTGCGTTCCCACATCAATTCCATGCGTTTGATATCCGTAAGTTAACCAACTTGTGTTTACGTATTGCCTCAGTTTGCCAGTGCAGTTTCTGTCTGAATAATCATGATTAATGTTGAAATTTGAACGGAATATTAATTACATACATATGTACTTTATTCCAGATGTATTTCCGTCACATATTTGAATTCCTTACCTTGACTATAACCCAGTTATATTAAGATCATTTTTAGCAATTAAATGAAGTTGAATACCTTCTAATTTCATTTCTACTTGACACTGAATTGTGCTGCTGTTTTTCTTTTACTGATATTTAATTTCCTAAAACAGAAAGTTCTTGTTAGAGTTTAGTTACTCTAATTAATAAACTGTTAACTATTGCTAAATTTGGCTTTGTGTAATTGGTAGAAATTAAAGTTAACACCTAACATAAAAGTCGTTTCTAAAATAATTTTATTTTCATGAAAACAAAGCAGTATTGTATTTAATCAAACTATGTATCTAGCAATTGTACATATATTATATACCCCGTATATTGCGATATACTGCAATATATGTAATTGTAACTGCAAATTCTCTCTTGACGTTTAATTTAACTGCAATTAGTTAGTTGTCAACAAATAATAATCCATCAGAAATTGCCACATCACCACAAGCATACTGCGAAAGCTGTACAATTGTGTAATGCATACATACTGAAAAATAGGTTTTTAGAGGTAATGAAAAATTATTAATACCTATTTAAACGGAAACTCTTTCATTTTATACAGTAATAGATCAATTCTCCTATATTTAGTGAGGTAGGTATTTGCATTTATAATAAAATAAATTGATATTGATCGTCAAACCATATATGTATAATATACTACTAATTAACTATTAATTTTAATGTTTATTTTTGGTTTTAATGAAAAAAAAAAGCACATGTACGAATATGTATAGTATTCTAAGCAACATATGGACAATCTAGTAAAACCTAAAAATTGATTGGGTAAGAGAGTTAAACTTCACGGAAACCAAGAGAGAAAATTTGGTGAATACCATTATAATTATATTATGTTTGACTTATATACAAGCTAGAAAAGGTAATGGATACTTGTTGAAAAGGTAAGTATAAATGTATCTACGTAACATACAATTATATTGCCATGTTTACCGTAATTATAAAGAAGTTTCCAATATTGCTAACAAGGGTTCTGAAATATAAGCAGCTATCTACTGTTAATTGTAGGTACTCCATTTCTGATTGGTAACACGTTAAAGATATCAATAGCATTCCTCATATATTTTTTTCTATCTGGTATGTAGCATCTAACCCACGATACAGATATTTTTGTTTACTAGCCTGAATACCTGTCAATCTAATTGCGTGACAAAATTATATTACACCGTTAATAATAAATAGATGTGTTGTCTATGAGCTGTCATTGCTATAAATCGTATAAGCTGCAGAATTTCTCTATGTATCACAAATAATACGGACATAAACCTTATAATTACAAATTTAAAAAACACCCAATTTCAAGATTTATTTAGCATTTACACTGCTGAACAGAATCCACGGACACCGGGTACACTTTAACGGCGCGGAAATACAATCTTAGGTGTATCAAGTAAAAGAGACGGTATCAAAGTTGTGAAGGTAGCGTGTTCTTAAAACTAGCCGCTTCACTAGAAGTAGTTAGTACTCTTTCACAAAGTAGAGCCTGTACCGACTGCGTGCCCAATAGACGGTCAATAGCACTACCTGGTTGAGTTTAAGAGAGACTAAAGGTGCGACTTAACGGATTTGCCCAGCTCGTTCAACTCAGCTCTCAGCACTAATTTTTCGTATATCGTCTTAGCGAAGATGCACCATAGCGCTACGCTACGCCGAACACGTGATTATTATGAGTGGTTTTGAGCGTTTCAATACAAACAACAACATAACCTATGAAATTGAAAACGAAATATCTTTTTGAAGTAGTCACGAGATAATCATGAATCCACAACGAAGGAAGGTGTCGTATATATTTCCCTCAACTAAGTTGATTAATTTTCAATTCCATCAATTTTAGCGAAATCAAAACAGTGACATACATACTTAGTTACGACGCTTGATATTTACGGTTTTGCTGTGTACGGTGTTTTGGCTTTGACCAACTTTTGTAGTCAGGCTACGCTACGCTGAATACATGATTATTTGACGTGCTGTGATTGGCTTCTCGTTCATTTCGTAGCTGAGCTAATCTAAACGAGCTGTGTGAAAAAGTTCGCTAAAGCACAGGTTAAAATATTGGGATACGTCTAGTAGGTTTGTTCTTCCTCAATATTGCGTGGCGTATATAGCGATCACTAAGCAATGGGCATGGCGAGAGTAGAATGTTGAAATAACGTAGCACCTCCAACGTAATCACAAATGATATATAAAAATGTCAAAAAATGGTTAACCATCATTTCAAAGTGAACCATAGCATTCTAAGTAGTTGTATACGTTCAAGAGATTATAAAAGCCCAATATTTATAAGTAGAGAAAAAATCAAATAGATTACGTTGCGAAAGGCACTCTTACAATACTCGCAATTATTTCCAGGTTCTACTTTGGTTAATTTCTTTTTAAGGCTAGAGAATGCATGTGTAGTACATAAGTAAATATGTATGCACATAGTTTATCCAAAAATCGATTTTTGGCGAGCGAACTGTTTATAAGCACGGTTGATCGTATGTTCTCTCGTGACATCATACACACGAGAGAACGCCAAAAGGCAGTGTTCGGCGTGTTCGGTATGATATGGCATTTGTTGTGTAAACATCACCCATTCTAACCTAAATTTTACTTTGGTCTTAATAGGTATCCGATGTGTCGTGCGTTTATGTGGCTAGCTAATTCTTACAATAACTGCATATACTACGACATATACATACGTTTTAAACTACTTTTTTAATTATGTATTTTTAAGTTATTATGTTTTGTGGAATAATTCAAGAAACATATAAGACGACACAAAATGATATACATATGTTAGACAAGAAAGAAATGATTCGTTTCACATTTTAAATTTATATGATCTACTGTGTATTTTGTGTCCATACCTTCCATTTAATATTAAATAAAAAGTAAATACAAAAGGATAAAGCACTACAGTAGGTTATAAATAATGGCGGTAATGAAACGTAAACAAACCATAAACACCAAACATATCGCCGAGCGGTTTGCTTATTTGACCAACCAGTTTGCTTCTATGACGTCATAAATGAGTGAACAGTTCGGAGTTTGAGACCGCCAAAATAGAACCGGTTGTTGCTTTACCAAACAGTTCGCTCGCCAAAAATCGATTAAAGTTTACTTGGACGTCACATTCGTACCACAACAAATTTAATCAAATAGATAGTTCTTTAAGGCTAATTTAGTGATTTTTAATGCCTCTAGGTTATTTAATTAAGCGTTGCTGCCAACGTGTTTTCGATTACAGTCAATTGTCATCGGTCATTATCAGTCAATTTGACATTTTGTTGTAGCGTATTTTTCTTTGTATTTTTGTTATTTCTTTCCATTACCGCATCTAAATATTATTCTTTTTAGAACAAATATTTGACTATATTAGCATTTATAATGTGTAAAAATATTGTGTGGTTTGGAGCAAGAGACAACAGAAGACCGGAGCTACTGTACAAACCACGTGGAAAAAGATATTGATATATCTGTCAAAATTATGCAAATCAACAACTATTACGCTAATTACCATTACTTATATTAGTAAAGATTAGTATTTTAAAGATATTTGGCATTAAAATGAATAAATAGTGGCAACCAAATATTGATAAATAAAGGTAATTTTTTCAGTCCCCCGTTTTATAAATGGCAAATTTCAGTTTACTTTTTAAGTGTATAATGTACATAACCTAACTGTGCCTAACTGTCAAAATAAGTATACATAACCAATATTTATATCAAAACACATTTGGCATTGGTACCGGAACATGACGTTGCTCGTATTAATGACGAAAGTCCAGAGTCCAAACTTTGGATGAACTATACGAGTAGATTCATATGTATGAACTAGGCGAGTGAGATCACAAACATATGATATAAAGCTATATCTACTGCTTGTCTTAGCTGCAGCTCAACGCCAGTTTTCTTGTATATATACATTTTTTTGGAAAACTGTGCAACGTTCTTGTTATCCAAGCTTACTAAACTCTGAAGAGATTTAAACATACACAGATAGATCATTTAAATCTTGTGGTAAATAAATTTTTTTAAAGTTATTCCGAATTTTTTTATAGTTTACAGAAATAATAAAATTAACGGGTCGATGGCCGCAGTGGGTAGGCGGCTGACTGTTGTTGTGAGAGGACGATAGGCGCCGGGGTTCAATTCTCTGGAGCGACGGTGACTTCAATCAATCAAAAGTTAAATTGTGTTGCATGTTTAAAAGAACGCGACAAATAATACAATTGTGATAAACTATTGCCGAATACAACAGTACGAGTATAATGATAATTAACAAACAGCGACGTTTTTCCTAATATGTAATAACAGATGAGTTAGTTAAATAATATAAAACAATACTACTTTTAACGGGTCGATGGCCGCAGTAGTTAGGCGGCTGACTATTGTTGTGAGAGGACGATAGGTGCCGGAGTTCAATTCTCTGGAGGGACGGTGACATTTTTTCAGAGAGTTTAATCCCGGATCGACTTGCCATTCGCTGTTGGGAGCAAAGTGATTAACAGCGCGGCATCATAAAAGGCGATATGATGCTGTCACAAAGCCAATTGAACACAACATACACACACAAAAACTACACCGCGAGAGTTGCAGTGATAGCCAGACAAGCGATACAGTTTACGGAGTCACTGCAACTAAGCACCCACCACATAAAAAAAAAAACTTAGAATTAGCTAAATTCATCCACCTTATTTAAGAAGTGTGTGTGTACCTATCTGAAGCTTCAGTCTTTGCTATAGCTTATACCGGTTTCGTTGCTCGTCCTCCCTGGAGGATTTTTCTCTAGGCGGTTGCAACAATGGTAGGTGTTCTCAAGTTGCTGAGTGGTCCAACGCGAGGCCTCAATGCTGTTATTTGAAGTTGAAAACGTTCTTCTTACAGTACCATACGCTATAGACGAGTTGTTGTTTAAGACGACCGTTTTTTCTTACTCGCTCAATTTGTACATCTTATAATAGTCAATTGTCTGCTAATCGTCCAAAATACTTTGCAGAGATTTTTTCGTTAATAACCGTTCTCATAAATTTATACAGGTCCTTACAAAATTCACTACATACAGTGATGTTCCGTAGTCGATATCCATACGAACATCTATGTTTTTCGACTTAAAGCTCTCCTAATTGTATTTGCTTCTTCGTGGTAGGGGCTTATATAATTATGTAAATTTTCCAAAGTGTGGATGTAAAATTAGTTTGATTTTGTTACATAAAATCAATTAAATAACTTAAATACATACATTTACAGTAAGCCCAGTATTTTGGAATCTTTTTGAGCTTGTCAGTGGCTGGAGATAGTTTTAGACTACAACCGACCTGCATCTCTCTTCTACATCTCACAAACTACTGACACAAAAACCCACCCGTCCTATGATCGCATATGTGACTGTTAGCGCCTTTAGCGAAATAGCCTGTTACAGTTCATATTTCAGTTACCAGAGTAAGATATTAATGAAATTTAACTAAGTGTCAGTCACATCTGGACGATTTCAGTGTCTTTGCTTTAATATACTTATTTCGATTATGAATCAAATTCGTCGGCACGTACTAAACTCATAACATTGCACTAATTTAGGATTGTTTTCATGTACAGTTATGCAATTTTAATCGAACTGCGACAAAAATGGACGTTCTACATAAACAAGATGAAATTTCATGTATTCCAAGAGGTAGAAAAGGTGTAATAATACTACAATGCATTAATTCGCTGAAAGTTTTAATACTACATTTCCAATGCAGTCAGCATTGATATTCACACACAAAAATCCTGTAAGAATTTCAAGGCAGTAACCACCCTATTTCCATTTGTTTTTTTCGCGGTAACACCTCTACTTAATTTTAGTAGTTCATTTATCATATTCTGCTTCCGTTGAATGCAGTCACTCGTTGGGCATTCTGTTTCCCCCAAATTCAACACCATAATTATTAATACCGTATATTAATCTAACGAATAGTTAATTGAACTCGTCCTGCTCTATATAAAGTGGCAGATAATGTATAAGCTGATGTAGCTAATCTAAAATCGTTATACCTTAAAATTTATAATAGAGAAATAAATCAGAATTGATTGAGCGCACGAGTGTATACGCACAGGTGTATTGTTCGTCTTTACTTAAGAAGCATCCTTTAATAATAAATTGCAGATTCCAGGAAGACATCAATCATTCCGATATATCTGATTCTCTAGGATAAAACATCACAATTACTTAAATGCGCTCTCTCCACTTGCTATTCATGCCAAGTCTTCAAAGCAATGCTTTAGATATTGGATGCGTAAACAGAAAACCGAAATCCATAAATCACAACCCTCCAGAGGATACATATGCCTTTTAGATATATCGGTGGTTTTATGTCACAAACCACAAAAGAATCTGTTTTATAGTGAAAACAGTGATTTGTATCCATACAGCAGTAGTAACAGCACCACGCAGCAATACCTATTTCGACGGAATGTATAGCAATTTTAATTTTTTATGTGTTCTATTATCGCTCGAAAACGCAATGCAATACTGCCTAGGTGGAGTTGTTCGCCGAACTGATTTATTAGCGCAACGGTTCGTTTTTTGTACCGTAGGTCCCGTGTTCTCATTGAAATTTATTATGTCTCGCTTTTACAGTCTTAAGATCTGCTTCGTTTCCAACTCAAAATTGGTTTTAAATTTTAATGTAATTTGAATCTCTCTCACCTATAAACGTCACACTAATGTCAAGATTTCATTTCGCGTTACTTTATAATTTAATACCCCCCGATGAAACCGTCCGTTGCCGTTTACCATACGTTCAAGAGCTTTACAAATGAAATTATACTTATTTTTTGTATTTACATTCTGCATATTAAACTACCGTTTCTATAGGAGCCTATTTAGTGCCAGTCAGGAACAAATGAATGTAATATATAGGTCATTTTATAAAATTGTAACTAAATAGCAAGAATACTCTGAATGGACAAAGGCTTAATCATGCAGTTAGGGATACTCGGGACTCGGACTTATAACAGCTTTAGTATTTTATAAAAACTTAGATACGAAAGTCATAAACAATATCAAAAGTAAACGTATTTCTCTACTAGGTGTGAAACATCAGTAACAATGAGGATTAGATACTCGTTACTCTCAAGTAATGAGAAAACCAGGACAATTCAAAGACTAGTTACATTGAGTTCAGAATATAATGCTAGTTCATTCACATACAACTCACATTCAAGTCAACGTGGTAGTTGCTTCAATCAACTTCTACGGAATGTTAATTATAAAAAAATATGCAAAATTAATTGAGCACACTGAAATTGCTGCCACAATATTTGGAAGCCATCCCTTACTAGGAAACAGAACAACTTAGTGATACAATGTATAAACCGTTGACTAGATGTAGATAGTAACAATTGTTCATACGATGACATATGCAACAAAACTTTTAGGCAAAAATTAAGATCCTACTATTTGTTCAATTTTTTAATTAATGTTTAATTAATTTTAGGAGTTAACATAATTTCTAAACAATAGGAATAAATTATAATGCAGCAATTGTCTTCACGCAAGTCGCAGTTTCGTTAAGTGATTGGATGGTGACAACATTCAGATTTCCAGACTCCTTTGGTAAATTCTTGTTCTTGTTCTTCTCTCATCAATGTTTTTGCCTATTAAGCCCCGATAGTTTCCCCGGCATAGTGGCAAGAATCTGAATTAAACCGGAACATGATTTCATCATTGTTGTGACGTTCACCTATAAATCGTAAGGGTTTAGGCAAATATTTTTGTATATAAAGAGTGACGGCTTCTCATATAACATGTCCTGCTTGTACTTGCATTGCACCTAGCGGAAGAATGACACACCACACCATAATTTTACCTTTAATTTAGATTTTGGTTTATATTTCACATAAAATTCATCATTACTCTTTGTTTCAGAGATAAATAACGTAAAATATTTTTCATTGTCCAAAATGATGACGATTGTTGAGTTTTAAACTGTTGGCATATCCTTCCTTTTCTTAACAACAAGTGAGCATCATCAACAGATGCGCCATTTTGTACACTACATCAAGGCACTTTATACTAGAAAATATTCATATTGAGTATCTTGAGACTCTTGAGTGTAAAATTTGAAAGAAAAGCGAGTAAAACAATACTGTGGACACTTGTACATCTCTTCTAAGCTGTATAATTACTTTTCCTTACTCATCCTTCAAGATATTTATCACCGATTCACTTCACAAATTTATTTCGTTGCAACTTTCGTTATGTTCCGAGAAACGAACGAACGATTCATTTCTGAATACCCTTTAAGCACTTTGGTGTAAAATAAACTGTATACGGTAGACATTTCCTCATAAAATGTCCTACGAATGAAGATCGTTGAATAGATACAAAACCTACCAAATTCTTTGTAAAATGTAGTTTAAAAAGTGACAATTTGCTGACCTAAATGTGTGAGGCCAGTGTTATACAATTTTTTTGCGGTATTACATTGTTCTGTGATGATGTAGGAGAAACTTGGAAAAGGCATGCATTAAAGTTCAACCAGTAAAAAACCTTCGCTTTTGATAAAAATTTTAGATCTTTTTTTTATTTATAGGTATCTATCTTCAGATTTACCACAATTCCCGAAATGCACAAATTATACCAATTCATGCAATTGCAGTGCCTTAACTATAATAGATGATAAACGGTTTCACATCAAATTGTATGACAGTTAGACTAAGATTAACCAATGCAACTTTATTATAAAAGACTCACAAATTGTAAGTCGCGCTCATCGCCGAAACATCGAAGACAAATCTACTTAAAAATTCTCAAGTACATATTTGATTATCAAATGCAATTATCAAGAGCTCCCGGTCTGTTTTCAGTTAATGTAGAAGTACTCTGCATTGGTCCAGATAGAATCAAGGATGTCTTAAATCGATATTTTGGAAATCGTAATATAGCAAAAGAAGTTTGAAGTGGAAATTGAAAAGAAACGATATTTCTCGATAGTGGAAAAGCAAGTATTTAATTTATCAGACTAGCAATGTAGCTTAAGAAGCCGTGCAAGTAGCACCCATCACAGATGAAAAAAGTACGAAGTGCAAAGTTAGCTTACCAAATAGAAAACTTGTTTTAAAAAGCGCCGCTACGCGCAGTACTTAGACTGCTGCCAAGTGTTGCGAGAGAATACCAGAAGCCGCAATTTTTCAAGAGGACGGTGACATTGTTCTCGGGGAATTGTGTACAGATCGATCTACCATTCGGTGTTGGCAACAAAGGGATTAACAGCACAGCATTAGAAATAGCAGAATGGTGATGCAGCAAGGTCATAACCTGATTAACAGCGCAGCATTATAAATGGAAAAATAGTGCTGTAAGAAGGCAGTTGAAAACATTTAACAAATACAATTTTCCAGGAAAGGGTTACAGCGGTAGTCAGGTAAGCAACACAGCTTCAGAAGCCATGCAATTAGCACTCACCACAGTAGAAAAATAATAATAAAATAAACAGCAGTCAACTCCCATTGCTGCCGCAGTAGAACGGTTTGATTTACTTACCGAGCGAAATCAATATAAAGTAGAAGCTGTTCTTATAGTTCAAGCAAAAACGTGCTACTTCCGTATGACGTTTAATATCTACTTATATAGGTTTTGTCTCACTCTGGCAGATGTTTTGTTCAGAATGTTTGAGACTTGAAGATAAACTGAACGAACAAAAAGATGCTTCTAAAAAATGGAAACTGTTAACCGAATTCGAGTAGACAAACTTAGAACGAAACTTCTTTTTTCGGTATTAAAAGAGAAAAAAGACGACTTACTAATCACAAGTTTTGATTGTCAGAAAAATCTCACTCTGCCAAAAATTCCCGAACGAGATGTCCATTATACTAGGCAACTATACAACCATAACTTTACAGCAGTAACAAAGAATTCTGTAAATTTTTCCGTGGATGGAAGATAAATATTCCAAAGTACCAACAATAGCAATTTCCATGGTAATACAGTAAGAGTAGACTTATGGCAGAAGGCTGCCGCATCCAGGATAAGAATATCACAATGATAGCAATGCGATTAAAATGGTTAAGTACTTACTTACATCAGTTCAAGAAATGGGATTGGTCTCCCCGGTTGTTGGCCATTCATATATTCATCCAGGCCGAGTATTTCCTTCCATTGAGAAATTGATAAGACAAAAGGAGGAAATAGTAGTAGTAGTAAATGAATCCCTTGGAATATTTAATCAACATGGAAGCGTAGTTAATCTAGGCAAAGATGTGCCTACTATGGAATGGAAATCTGCCACTTTAGAAATTTTAAAACCACTGGTAAATTGGCATTTTAAATTTTATATATTGATAAAATATATTTTGAATCATGGAAGGAAAATGACCTAGAGACATCCAGACGTTAACGGAAAAATTGTTTTAATCCTCTAGATACACTTTCACTAAGGTGTGACATCGCTTCTAAGACAGCATGGTACCGAATAAGCTAAAATTTAATTATTACAAGTTCAACAAAGAAGATGAGAAAATGGAATTTAATGATTTATAAGAAATAGTAGAAAATAATTTAATAAGAGATTGCTTGATAAAAGTTTAGTGTTTCTTTCTTGATGCCTTCTTTTTAATTTTTCCTGAACATGTCATTAAAATGGATTGAGGTTTTGATACTAGACAATGCATCTTTTTTTCTTTTTATGGTGGACGTAGCCGGCTTAATAGTTCATAGCCGGTCAAGTGGTCCCCTTGAACCGCCCTTTTCAGAACACCCTAGGCACCGTCGTTCACGACATTTCTTCTCGGGTGTTGGGCTTTTTTCCCATCGTTTCCCTACGTCTCCCCTCCCTCACGGTGGTCGAGGATTAGGAGTTCGGGTCGTTGGGGCTCATCTCGTTCCATCTTTTACTAGACTTGTCTCTCTCTTTCGTGTGCCTCTTTCGCTTTAAGGATATTCCTCACCATTTTCCCCACGGTTTCCCAGTTATTCTGGCTTTCAAGCATAACAAACTGTTGTTATGTTATCCGGTGTGAGTACACCTACCCTACGTTCTGTTTGTGTTCGTTGCTCGTTCCAATTAGGACACTCGAAGAAAGTGTGCTCAGCCGTGTCACACTTTCCGCAGTACACGCAGTTGTCAGTTTCGCTTAGATGGAAGCGCCGTAGGTACGAGCGAAAACAGCCATGCCCAGTGAGCAATTGCGTCACATAATAGTCTAACTGACCGTGCTTCCTGTCGATCCACGGCTTTAACTCTTTTATCAGCCTCCTTGTCCATAGTGCCTTTTCTTCCTCCCTTTGCATCTATTTTTATTTATTTTATTATTATTGACCGATACGTTTAAGATACTAATTTAATTTTAATTGCAACGTAGAAATTTGCATACTAGTTTAAGTGGAGTTATTGCCAATCCAACAAAAAATACACTTTCAACTGGATTATCCATTTTAGTAGATAAGAAACTTAATAATAGGTCGCTATATAATAATATAATCTCCGCTAATGTGCTGAGAAAGATGAGTTACAATACATCAAAATTATAATTTCCGTGAAACTAATTAGAATAAAGCCGTAATGCTACTTGCTAGAATTACTATACCACTGTATTCAAACCACGAAGCTGTTACCTTGAATGTCAGTCGATCGATATTTGCGGGCTAATTAAATTTAAGCTACATCCTGCTGTAGTCGACATAAGATACTAAAAATGGTGATGGCTGATAATCATAATTTAGGACTATAAAATGTATTTTTAAATTGATGTTCAGTTTATCATTGTATTATATGTGGGTTAAGTTAGGTTCTTAAATTTCTAAGATTTCTAACGCGTTTAAATACAACAAGCAGTTACTGCAATAAATACTGGTATTATATTAGCTGTAATACATATATAATACACACTTTCCTCGTCAAATTATTCCGTACAGTATTCGTAACCTCACTGTTGACAGGGTAGTTTGTGACTGACTGTTCGCGGCGGTCGATTCTCTCACTTATATCCCTAAAGTATCCGGTTTCGTTTGTTTGACTAGGGACGTATGCCGCTAGTTACATTGTCCCGTTCTTAAGGCTGATAGTCCTAATTAGCTTCGTTATGATTCTGTTAGCTCATCAGTCGGAGAACATGTATAAGTTTCATTACGGACTCCGTTGGATTCAGTACGCAACGTCGTCCCTACATCCTTTGTAGCTTTAAACTATTCCCGTATAGACGAATTAAATTATGTAAACAGACTTTGTGGTTACCGCGGAAACCGACACTGTTAGAACAAAAGTCATATTGAGTTTATAAATGGTCACAGTCCACTCGTATCTTGACCAATAATTATCAACGCTTTATATAAAAGAAAAATGTGGAAACTTACGGTACATCTATAAGATGTCAACTAAGTGTAGTGATAATATATTAATTTCTATTTCTAAAGATGGTTCCATAATTTAATTAAATTAATAAATTAATCTATTCATGTTATTTTATTCACCGACGTAACTTTATGGCAAAACAATGTTACATAAAATTTATATGTAGTTACAAAATGTTTGCAGTTGTTTTTGGTAAGATTATGGGTAGTAGCAAAGGCTTCCGTGGCTCAAGTTTTTACTATGAGTGTTTCTAGCTTTTATATATACGGGGTGGTTGACCGGGAAATGAATTGATCGATTTCGAAAAATCTGCAGCTAGGAATAATCTGAAATTTTGGTACTATACTAAAGTCGATAGCTTTGTAAACACTGTCATGGCTAACTAGTGAAAAGAGAACTAATAGAAATCACTATATATTGTACAAGATAAAAATACTTGCCAATATTTCGAAAACTATGCATTTTTATATTAGACATCTTATAGAAAGCGATCATTACTTTTAATGCTAAATTACATAAACTATAAAAGTTGCCAGTAAATATATTTAGAATTTCACATAGAATCTAAAAACGTAAGTATATACAGAGTATTCTATTTAAAATTAGAGTGTTAGTGCCCACTTTCGGTATGCGCCGGAGTGCCTCCATCTTGAAAGTATTTTAGGCGAACGGCCCCCATCGACTTTAGTATAGTATCAAATTTCAGATCATTCCTAACTATAGTTTTCTGTAATCGATCGATAAAATTCCCGGTGCACCATCCTGTATAGTATAGGCAAAAAATCCTTCTGACTCAGATTTGTATTTCCTGCCACTATTCGGCATTCATATTCATATCCATTTTTCGAGCAGTTTCGCTATGGGAATGCCAACCAAGTTCCTAGTCATGTTTCTGATGTTATAATCTCTAAAATCTTTCGTCTTGCGTTCTATATGGCGACATTCATGGCGAAATGGTGGAAATAATTAGAATATATACATACTCTCAATACATATCGTCACACGCATATGTTACTCTTTTCTATTGTTTTATTTTTTCATATTTTAGAAGTGTTTTTATCAATATTGTGTTTTCTCTTATATCAGAACAAATTGATTCCAGTTCCATGTATATTACGTGTTTCATTGACGTAAGAATCTTAGCAAGAAGTAAGTCACTTAAAGATCGTCAGATATGTACATATATACAGCAGCAATACATCGTTTTGGGACAAATTAGATAGCGCACGCTATTATATAAGTTGCTATTAATTTATTATTGTCGAATAGGTAACTTCGAAATATCTTTAGAGATAGCGTTTCCTACAATTGCGCATGTGATTATTTCTTGATCTTCTGATTTCCTAAATTATATCTATTCGGTTTCTTCTATATATTGCTAAATGAATTTCATTTAATTTTATCTGAAACCAACAAGCCGGTGGCACAATAAGCCTGAAAGCTGCGGCGCCTTATCGGTGAACATTAAAAAAATCAAGTCGGCATAGCGGCAAATTAATTGATTGACTGAATCTTATACCTGACTCATGAATAATATAATTATTAATTGATGTGCTGACACTGACCGAATCAATTGCATTTTTTGTAGTAGGTATATGTGTGTTGTATGAAGTACATGTTTCAAAAGGAAATATATGCTATCATTACAGTTTCAGGTCCAGTGAAACGTTCTGGTAAGAAAAAGTACTTCTTATGTCAGTATCTTGTGTATATACTATTGCGTATTCAGCAATTAAACACCGAATCTTTTAAGTGAAGTAAAAGTTACTCATTAGATTGCTGCTGTGCTTTGTTACTTTTTTTTCTTAATTTTGGTGGCCTGTTACGCTAATACCTATAGAATAGTCTCATAAGCAACCACACATACGTATTGTTTGTTACCACTCCTATTAATTAAGCTTATATTAATTTGATGTGTATACATAAGTACGTAATAGAGTTTACCACACATTGCGATCATTGTGAAACTGTTCTAATAATGAGTTTCGTTGTATTATAGTTACGTTCTAATGAATATACATAATTCATAAATGTTTACAATATGACATGTAAAATTAAAAATAAGATTAAAGAAATATCCCGTATAATAAATAACCATGGTACATTATTTACCGTGCTTAACAAAATAAAAATTTAATTGTTTGAAATAATTACATTTAGCTCTTGAATTCGCTGAATTTATAAAGATACCTTTTACATTTTATTTAATCCCTCAAATACATGCGATATACTATTAATCGTTCGATTAAATTTTAAAAAATCGCAGGTATAAACGCATTAAACATATGAGTCGCAAAGCGTGCTGGCACAGCTGCATTTATAGCTAAAAAAATCAACCGATTCGCAGGATTTATCAAAACTAGAGGCAATAAACCGTCACATTTATGAACTTTACATTTTTGTAGTTTATGAACAATATCGTTTACAATATCGCTTGATACTAAATTGTTCAATATAAAATTTTATTGCCTTCATTCTCCTTTAATGTAATAGATTTCAGCACGCACGCTTATTCTATAACCCGGATGTTTCGGGCGTATTTTTAGTTGAATATAAATTTCCTTGTTAATTTGTTACTGTTTTGAAAATGGTGGAAGGAACATAGAATACATAAATAATATAAATCTTGACTTAATTAATAGTTCGCTATAAAATTTTTACTAGTAAAATGCAAATACGGTTAAATGGTAGGGGTTGCACAAAGATTATTTATAGATTACTATTTTGATTTTCGTGAGTTTACGTCGTAATACGGTTCAGAAACGATATTGTCTAATTTAATTTAAATACTGCATGCATAATGCGGGCCAGTAATGGAAGCGCTCTAACTAAAATATGCATATTTCCGAAATTTTCTAAGAGCTAAACACATTTGTGCTATTTAAACTAGTAATTGATATGCTTTCGGTAGGAAGATATAGTATGAGTAAATTTCTTATAACTGTTGAAGAAGTTTAGCTTTTGTAAAATTCAAATATTTTGCAAAAAAAAATATAGCACAGGAGAATTGCTTGTTTTGTTTTGTATTAAATTGTAGATTGCAAATACGTAAAATCACATTTTGGTTGTATGTCTATCGTACGTTTTCCTACAAATTGGTCTCATTTGTTATACATAAAACTGCAAGAAAAGTATAAGGCTTTACATGATGACTTTTATTAATAGTGTTTATTTTGGACTTACAGCTGTTGTTTCTGAGTAAACTGATCGAAGCACTTTTCAAAGTGCTTACGATTTAGTTTCATTCATTTATATAATAAAACAGTATATAAATTTAAAGCTTTGTGACATTTATAATCAAAAATATGCAATTTAGTATCTTTTATAGACTCTACAACGCCCTTCTGTCATTTTGATATGTAAAAACTGTTCGGTGATTTTAGCTAAAACTTCTTCTTCTTTAGCATAATAATTAGCAAAGCAAGAGGAGTTATTTACATACACATACACATATATGCGTCTTCATTTATTTTATACTTCAGTATTCTAAAACGATTTTTAAATCAGAATAAAACAAAAAACAGCGCGAATGCTGGTGGAAACCGTTTTTGCAAAGCAAGTTATATTATATCTTACGAATGAAGTTGCAGCTGCGTTTTTCTTCAACCTCTCTGATACAAATAACCTCATGATACTTAAAAAATAAAACCCTACATATCCATCCACTTATCCCTCCATCCACTTATCTCTACATTGTCTCATTCGCGTGAGCTCGTGATTAAAAAGAATCTTCACAAAATGCAATAATAAATACATGAAATAAATGAATTCATTTAATAACGTGATTGTCATATGAAAGCGATAGATTACGTAGATTAACAAGAAACCACTGCTTTTTCTAAACCCGTTTAACGCTGACTTTTGATTCACTTGATTGTTTAGGTGATTAATCAGCTTCTGCTCTCAGATATTCTACATCATCTATAATTTTGTCACAATATGATTTCGTTATAAGCTAAACAATTAGCGGAGTACAAGAAGAATTAAAAATTGATGAATGTTAGAAGATCAACAGAACTCTTATTCTAGTAGAAAAGAGAAACTTCTGTATTACCCAGGCATTATATGTTCATGTTCTTTTCTGTTATCGTATAAATCCCATTAGATAGGAAACAGGAAATTTGATAAAACCATATTGGAGATCGAGGATGCAGAAGCCTTTCAAATCGCCACACACCGTCCAACCATGAATAGATTGGATTTATAGCAAGGTATTTATAGTTTTCGTTTATTTGCATGGAATAGTGATACATACAAAGTGTTACCATTCTCTAATAGGGCTGCTTTTAAATTAGTTTTAGCTAAATCCGTAAACAGCAATAGTGTATTAAATTGTCTCCCACATAAAAGTCTCTCTTCTACTATTACTTATTCATACTGGCTAGAAATTCTGAGAACTGTTCATAGTTAGAAATAGCTAGAAGTTCTTTTCTGCGATTTTGGAGCCAAACAGCTCAAAGTTTCTCTTTTCCTAAACCCAAATCCACCCCAACCAAACTATTTAACGCAGCTTAAGTAGCTAACATCAGTTCTTCATATGCAGCAGCTTCATATATATTACTAGACCTAGGTATCCGGGATCACATTATTCAAAATTTCTAGTGATTTAGGAAGAAGCAGAACTGTACCATAACCTACTATCTGAAGCGCACAAACATTTAGGGTTCCTTATTACTGCTTCTTAGAATTAGAAAATAATCGCATCAGCAATAATTAAAACGGTTTCTTGGCATCCTTTGTTTCATTGATTTTTTGTTTTATTAATAATTTTCAATGTATATTTCCAAAGTATGAGATATCTATTTTTCAGCGAACTCTGCAATGTTCTGTTAGTGGCCTTTGTACACAACTATTACAACAAATGCTGCCAAGAAGGTTTTTAGGTTTTCGTTGTTGAATGTGTTATTGCTTCTTGGGCAAATTAGAAATTCGATGCTGTTGGCATATAAATCTATTCCGTATTATATAATGATTATCTCCCAAGTAAGTTAACTTAGAATATTATTATTCTGCCAGATATAGAGATTATAAATGTGTTCAATATATTATCGATAGCAAAACGCTTCATGTCTGTATTATTTCGGTAAATATATCAAAGTATTCGCTGTTGGAAACAAAATGATTAACAGCAGAGCTTTGTAAACAGCTAAATAGTGCTTTAACAGTGCCATTTAACACATGTAACACTCAGTTTTCACAGCAAGAGCTGCAGCGGTAGTCGGACAAGTAAGACAGCTTACGAAGCAGCTGCAACTAGCAGCCACTGCAGTTAAAGTATATATGTATACTTGTATTACATGGTATACATTTCGAAGTAATTCCCAGCTCGTAATTTCTTTCCATCTTACGTAATTTAATAGACCGGCGCGGCACCTCCACCAAAATTGTATCAAGGTATTAAAACTACTAAGAAGTACATTTGGAGCAAATAATCGATATCACCGTCTAAAGCTAGTAATGCGTTGTCGATTTCGGCAATATTTTACTAAAATGGCGGTTCATCAACTATGAAAAAAGACAAAAATTATCAGGTAGGTTGTAATATCTTAGAATTACTCAAGTAGTCAAATCAGAAAGTCTGTAGATGCCAATTTTATTATTTCAACATATTGAAGTAACGTATGACTAGTTTAATGAATATCGATGAACGGAATAAAATGTAAACGTTGTTTAAAAATGACTAACACAGATACTAGTAAAGTACACAAGCAATTGAAGAAACAACAGTAGAGTAATATTACAGTCATTTATGTATTTAATTCTTCCGCACTAGTTTGCCTGTTTTTTGATTTCTCATGATGAACTTAACTGCATTCTTTTAACTTATGTAGTTTTTTTTTAATTTAATGTGTGGTGGGTGCCTAGTTGCAGTGACTCCGTAAGCTGTATTACTTGTCTGGCTATCACTGCAACTCTTGCGGTGTAGTTTAGTGTGTGTAAGTTGTGTTTAAATGGCTTTGTGACAGCATCATATCGCCTTTTATGATGCCGCGCTGTTAATCACTTTGCTCCCAACAGCGAATGGCAAGTCGATCCGGGATTAAACTCTCTGAAAAAATGTCACCGTCCCTCCAGAGAATTGAACTCCGGCACCTATCGTCCTCTCACAACAATAGTCAGCCGCCTAACTACTGCGGCCATCGACCCGTTAAAAGTAGTATTGTTTTATATTATTTAACTAACTCATCTGTTATTACATATTAGGAAAAACGTCGCTGTTTGTTAATTATCATTATACTCGTACTGTTGTATTCGGCAATAGTTTATCACAATTGTATTATTTGTCGCGTTCTTTTAAACATGCAACACAATTTAACTTTTGATTGATTGCTTCCATTCAACTTCTGTACTGAAACAACTCTGGGCATGAAACGGTTTGATATTTTATTGAACAGAAAATTTGTAGAAACACTGCATTTATTAACGCAACTTTAAGATATTGTTACACAAAACAAGGAAGGGAAAAACAAGCACACTCGGAAAAATATATCCGATACGTCGAAATGTTATGCTAACGTGTTTTTGTTAGCCAAAAGTCTAAGTCTCGCTTCCAGTTCAATAAATACGATCGTATAATAGGATAGACAGTGCTTCCAAGGGCGATGCCCCAATGTACACAATCGAATGTTTCTAAACGACTTGTTATCTAAATTTTCGCTTACAAAAACGTTTGACAAAAGTCGTGGTTATAATCTATTCAAAAAGTTTTTGTGGATTATTGATTTATCATATCTCTGGAGTTACCAAACACTGTATACGTAACCTTGCGTGATTATGAAAGCATATCTTGCCAAGGCAATGCAAAATAAGGAATTCGAGACTTTTATTAACACTAAAAGTCTATATAACAATACATGTATTGTAAATTTTATGTTTTTAATTCGTTGCATACTTGTATGAGATTTTCTTCGGTATAACCGTATTCAAGAAAAGTGTAACAATTGATTCCACATTCAAAACAGAGAAACAAAAAGTCGCAATATTAGTCAATCAATATTTTTTTTAATGCGTGGTGAGTACGAGTTGCTACTAAACTGTATCGCTTGTACTACTACCACAGCAACTTTTGCTGTGTAGTTTGTGTGTGAATACTTGTGTTCAAATGATTTTATGACTGCATTATAGCGTTATTTATAATGCCGCGCTGTTAATCACTTTACTAACCGCAAATGGTAAATCGATCGAAACCCAGTTTTTCTAGAAAAATGTTGCCGTCCTCTAGAAGAATTGAACGACCGCTCCTAAGTACTTTGTCAACAATTAATGTTTAATTAATATGTAGTATAATATTCGAATTTTTTTCTGATATAGTTAGAACTACTGATCTGATGTTTTAACACGATGACTTATAGTTTAACAGTTTAACTCATTCTCAAATTTGTCTTAATATTGTTAATACTGTGATAACAGTTCATATTTATATCTAAAATAATTCAATCGCTATATATGTATTTTTAAAGAAACAACTTTGGAATTACGGGCAACGATATATTTTCATTATGAGTAATGTATTTTCACTTGGCTTGTCTACCAGAAACTAGTTAAGAACGTTTCCTCTTCTATACTTCCGTACCCGTCCTATTATTTCGTTCGCCTTTCGCAATTAATTATATATGGCTTTGATGTTTACATCCCCCGTTGACGTTCGTTTTGTTTACCTCAGTTCAAGTGAACTAAATCGATGCAACACTGTTATCTCATTGCTTCCAAATTCTGTCTGGTGAGAAATCTATCATTGTTACTATAATAATGCTTAATACAATTAATCAACTTACTTCGTGTCTTATCTTGTACCAACAAAATACTTTCATCTTACAGTATTGTAATTTACTGCCATACGCAGCATAACGGAACTAGTGTATATACAGCGTCTTGCAATTATATCAAATTTGATTTTGAATAGATTTACCTATTGATAAACAAAAATTGTGTTTGTAAGTTGGAAGCGTTTCGTTGATAAATTATAATCTTGGCAGTTTAATTTTTAATACTGACATGTATTGTATGAAAATAATTCTCGTTTTATAAACTGAGTGAACAAATGCTAAGCAAATTATTATGTACTATTATTATATTCAATATATTACATATATATAGAAAAATATGTGATTCAGGTAATATCTTTTTCTCCTGAATTCAAATATATTATCAACTTTTCCGTATAAGATAGGCATTTATGCAGTCAAACATTTTAACACTTTCTAGATTCTTAAATATACAATAGTCAAACATCCCTTTTAATGGTCTACAAAAATACTCCCACAATATATTACAATTTCATTTACTTTGATGTCCCTTTGGCATAGCTAAAACCTCCCAAATGAGAGAATTCTCCGTGCTCATCGCTCAGAAGAAATGTATGTGTGAATACAGGACGAGTATTTTTAAGGACATGTTACAACCCAAACTTTTATAAGATGTTATAAAATCGTTGACAATATCACGATAATTTTCCGCCTTTCGACATTGCAAAGAACTGTGAATAACATTGTTAAATGCGTGCCAAACTGCTTTCTCCAGTAGATTCAATAGGTCCTCAAACTTCTCTTGATTAATTAATAATCATACTTGTGGACACACAAATATTCCGTCCTTTATTTTGGCATCACCAATTTTAGTCTAGTCCGCTATTTTCTAATGTGGTTTTTATCTGTCTTTACTACGACATTCGCATGAAACAGGAGTATTATTGAAGTTCTGTTATTCAGCTTTAATTACTTCCAAGTCGCAGACACAAATGGCATATATGTCACTTTTCCATACAGTGAACATCAGTATACCATCACAAAAAACAGATATGTGGAGCTCAGCCCTTTGTTTGACCCCTCCCCATTTTACACTTAAAATAAAGATCATAACACTTTTTCGCTAATAAATATTTTTTTACTGGCTCACTGTAATTTTATAATTGTCATAGATCTTGTAAAAATATGCTTAACTAGTAACTCTAGCTCATTTGATTCTATCATATTTATAATTCCCTGTGAGCTTCTATCTGAAAAGAAACAAATGGACAAGAAATTGTCTTAATATTACAATCAAATATTAAAATAAAAAAACGGTGAGTGATAGAGAATTCCCGAATACATATTTGAACACACAATAAAAAACTATCTACAATATTGACCACAGTCATTAGAAAAAACAGAAGCCAAAAACGCCTAGCAGTGGCAAAACTATAATATATAATATACCTACTATATACATACATAGCTAATGTTATAATTAGAAAGATTCAACTGTAGAATACTATATTTCCCACACAAGTTTGCGACTAGACCTCACAAAATGTGAGATAAACTGTGACAATGTAAACTGACACTTAGAAAATTGGAAGGAGTATCCACACTAACCCACTATAATAACTCAGTTAACTAAATATAGGTGTAGAAAAAGAGCGTGGTATTCATTTGATCAGAGTACCACATTATTACTGCAAAAGTGCTGGAAAATTTGCTATTGAATTGGCCCGAATAAAGAAGGAAGAGTACCTATCATAAGTAGAAACTGAAATTTAAAAAACATTGTAGTTTACACTATTCATGAAAAAGAGCAATAACTAGGAATTGGTGCGGCAAATATATTCACTTGCACAGGAGTGATACAATATTTTCAATGTATGATAATGTTGCTTTCGCTATTATTTTTGCATCATGTATGATATTTAATTTTACCAGTAATTACTCTTTGATAAATACTTCACTATTCAGTGTTATAGGTTCGTTGTCTTTGTCGTAGTCAGTTAGATGTTAATTACACTCTTCAATAATCATCATCAGTTAGATGTTTAAATCAATGTCTTTTAGCGACTCGCCGATTTACCTTATCGAAAGAAAACATTCAATTTACAAAAACTCATTAAGAGAAAATGTATAAATCTAAGTAATTGCTTACCACTTCGTTGAATATTTCCAACGCTTAATTTGCATTAGAAGTAATTAATTAAAAAGTGAGCAAAAGATTTTAATTCACCAGAGTGTTTTTAAGTAAAAAACTCCGTTCGGCTGTAATCATAATTATCTTAAGTTTCCTATCTCCGAAATATTACCAATCAACCAGAAATATTGAAAGCCTCATTCCCGTAAAGATGTCGCACGATCCACCGGTACATTTTCTTTATTAGCTACAGATGCATGGGCGCTGGAGTAAATCTGAAAAAGTCAATATAAAAGCAACATTCATTTAATTTCTCTGGAATTAGGAACGTTGTTCAGTACCTAAACGAAAATAAAACAATGGGCATGGTAAAACAAAACAGTATTGCCGTTGTTTATATCGCTGAAAGAAATTGAAAAAATGTGTTGACGGATATGACGAACAATGCCAAGTTTACGTTAAAAAATTAGTAAACGACAATTTAGTCATTAATCCTAGATTAGAAGTTTAGGAAAAGTGTGTGATAATATCTCCTGTTTACTTGATTATTTTTCCTACTGGTAAAACACTTAGACATTATCAAGTGAAAATTAAGTTTACCTATTAAAATATTCCCGAAAAAAAAAGTAATACACATACTCACCTTCCCATTTCAACCCCAAAATGAAAGACGAGTGTCTTGCATCTTTCGCAACAGCAACACTGTAGCCGAGATCGTTTATACACGTCGCTTTCTTCTATCAACAATGATTGCACGTCCTCGTCTCAAAAGAATATAATTTAAAAGATAATTGTCTGTCATGAAATTATATCCATCATTTCGATCGTTTTGAAGCAAGTGAAGATCGGCGCTTTCCGATAAACTACCTTATTTCAATAAATCTTCGAAACTGATGGGATGCCACACATTAATATCAATCAATCATGCAATGCGATGGTGCTACCGTAATCTCTGTTTATGCATTCATAAATATTTTAAACGTATTGTAATTATGGAATAATAGCAATATACTGTTACGGTTTACAATGTATAAAACGCTCAAATACCAAAAATATTTAACACAAATAAAATAGTTTCATTTACAATAGGTGCTCCGAAACTAAATGCTAGAATAAGGTTGTATTTTTTAACACCTTCTGTATTGCAATGCTGATTAATTTTATACCATGCACTATGACTCTGTGGGTGACAATTTTGGAATAACTAAAATTTTTCGCCAATAATATGGTTATTTAAGTAGGTTTTTCTGCACTGTAGCAACTAAATAACTAAAAATGATTAATTAGAATAGATTTCGAATCGATATCAACCATTTGTAATGAATGTAATTTGATCGTATACTGGGGAAGAAAAGGAAAATTCTTAAAAGATTCCTCCGAGTATGTGGAGAGTAGGAAGAAAAGGAGTATGTAGAATATTTCAACAGAATATTGTTTTTGTTTTGTCATCTAGTAGATTTGCATAGTTTTTAAAGTGTTAGATTATGGTTGATTTATATGTATCTACTGCATCTCTAACTGGTAGCTTAATTAGCTATTGCACAACGGAAATCCAAAGTGATAAAGAACCGTATAATTAACGAGACCAGCAACTTATCCATTGATATACTGTTTAGTAACGGCTACATGTTCTGTCAGAAAGACGCTAAGACAAAGCAACAGGAGGCTATATCAGGAGAAAAATATTAGTAACAAATATCAGACAAGATACACACGTTACAAGTATATGGCCCATAAAAGCTATGCTAAAAGATCTTTTCAATGAACTAAGATAGACAGCTGTCCTGTTAAAAAATTCTTTTTCATTTTAATATCTCGCGTTCAGTCACTTTGTTGTTACTACTGTGCAACAGACTACAAACGTAAACAATATTAGTAGCGATAAATGTTACTCATTTATTCCCAAATAGTGACCCATAGACCAGTAATGTATAGTATCAAATTAAAAACGGCTCGATAGCCGTAGTAGTTAGGCGACTATCCAGTGTTGTGACAGAACATTGGGAACTGTGACTTAGAAATCCAAGGCAAAGGTGACATTTGAGTATTTATTTTCGATCGATCTCAGATTTGCTGTTGGAAGCAAAATAATTAACTGCGCAGCATAATAAACGCCAAAATAGTGTTGTTACAGGGCAGTTGAATACATTCAACACACACAATTTACCTGGCTAGGGTTGCAGCGATAGTCAAACAAGCAATACAGCTCAAATAGCCGCTGCAACTAGTACCTACCACAGATAAAACAAATTACAATGCAACCTAGTTCAGGAGAATAATATATAAGCGATTCCATTTAAGAAATACAACTTATTTTGGACATTTATAAACAAAACTATTTTTATAACTTATTACTAATATGTCTAACTAATATCCCATAGTCACATTATCCAATAATCAACGGATAGGAGGCTAATCTTTCGTTTACGCATCGTTGTCGGACGGAAAATGCTTACAAATACTTACCTATCCTGATCTTACTTTGCTATTGTAGTCAGTAATATTTATTTTAGTATAACACAATAAATTTTGCTGACAATTAGAGTTGTATAATGTAAATTTATTTTGTATAACTGCCTTTCAACAACAAAAAATGTGTAATTGTAAGTGATATCTCGCTGATACAGTACAAAGTAATATATAAACTTCACCCATCTTCCTTCTTTAGATTAAAACAACTACTCTATAAAACCATAAATTGTCTAAATAATCGTAAAAACAGAACACAAAAATTATAAAGTACATAAACAAACTTGATGTCGTCGTAAAAAGTAGATGAGTTTTCAATAATAAAACTTGCTCAATGATAACTAGCCATATGCAATCCGAGAATAACAGAACTATTACATATACGTATTTAAGAGACGTGCGAAGTTAGTATTAATATTTAATCAAGGAATCTTGCACTCTTAAGCAGCGCATGAAAATTTGCTAGTATTTGATTTCACAGTACCAAAGTGGTCCTGTCAAATCCACCGGTTCTCCTGATAAAGAATACATTTGAAAGTAGTTTGTCGTTAGTAAATTGATACATTGACAGCAGAACAATAAAAACTGGCTATTGAAATAGCTAGCATTTTGGACAGATTCAGTGAAAATCCAAGATTGATGCGCTAATGACCAAGAATATAATTATTTTAAATGCAGATTTCTACTTTGTTATGTCGGAAATATGTATATCGAGATAGGTGTAGTAACGTTATCTTTAATTTTATTTGGAGAGTGAGACTGACTTGGTACAACTTAGCTGCCTACAGCTTTTCCTTGATGTTGCTTGCAACTACTATTTTCTTATTTTTAGTCAGCATTCTTCATCAATAATGAAGTAATAGAAGACAATACTCTGGCTACAAAATATTTTCATAAAATAACCGAAATGGAACGGTTTATTTTTCCTAGATAGTACGTATCATAATTGGTTTGGTGACTTAGCTGTTAAATTATCTTTCAAATAACAAACTATGATTTCTTTATATAGTTTGATTTGCATCCCCTATAATTCTCGGACTGAACCGACCCATACTCTTAATTCTTGTTAATTGTCAGGTTGTAATATACATGTATTTACAACACATAACCAGATGCTTATCAGAGATCTATGCTAAATTCAGCCTACAACATATGGATAGGCTAGTTTAATAAAAAGAAACTGATCCAAAATACGATATTCTACGATATTTGGATTTAAAGGGGTTACTGATCTATTTACTGTTTTTTTAATCGAATGGGGTTCATTCGAATGAAATACTGTCCGTGGCTAGGTTGAGAAATCTACATTACTCTGCTTATCAAGAGTTACAGAAATGAACAACAGAAACCGTAATTATGAACTTGCAAGAGATTGTAATTTATACATATAAGTTGGACATACTTAATTGTAACAGCATAACAAATCCTTCTGATTTAGAAAAATGTCTAGCCTTCTTCATCTTCGAATTACTGAAAGTATCTTTCGCCATAATATAACTACTGCCTCAATAGATGTTTGAAAGAACGGGAAAACTTTTGGGAGCACTCGGATTTACACATTTAATTATATCTTCAGAAACGTTTGCATCTTACATAGAAGCTCTCAACAGAAATATTTTTTTGTTCATCCTAACATTTTCTTAGAAAACTTTTTCCGAAGATATTTTTTCCGATCTAAATTTAGCTGCACTTCCTGCGATAACCAGTTTCAACTTGTATAATTCAGTAACATTAGCACAAACTGAAGCAATTAACATATTTATTGCTCGTATTGTATCCAGATTTGATTTTTGTGAAAAAATTTATTCTTTCACCGCTAAAGGGTTTCTAGTTCTTCTTTTTGTGTTAGAGTTTTGTATCTTTCTGACAATAGATACGTCTATAAGTAAACGTTTTTTTAACGTTTCTGCATGAAGATATGGTTAACCAATCACGTACTGTTTCTATTAGATATCTATGTAACCATTATATGTATAACGGAGATTTTGGAAACGATTTTTCTTTAGCGAAACTCGTCTTTTCCTTTCTCTTTCTAAATTGGGCCAAATAGTGGTTATCTTTAATTATGTAGTTAATATTTTCGTGCAATACGTAAGTCAACGCGATTTTCTTTGTAGTAAATTCAATGGCCATTTTACGTACCTTTTTCATACTTTCACTTTCTTGTAATCTCTTTATTACTTCAGTTACAGTACAGTTGCATCAAAACATACATATTTCCTTCTGCTTATGAGCTAGTTCTACATACAGTGATGACATGAAGAATAAATAATGAATAGGCGAAGTACTGCCCAAATCTGGAGATAGGAACTACAACTGACGGATATAACAAGATACCACTACAGGCTTTCTACAGACTGTACCGTGCTTTTCCACCGATCTTGTAATTGTGGTGAATGCCAGCAGCCAAAACGTCACAGAGGCATGCTAATAAGCTTTCATTATTAGTGATGATTAATTATTTATGGAAGAGATGCATGAAGTTACATTTCAATAGGTTTTTGTTGTCTTCCCGTTCATATGAAAAGAACGGAGATATAATAGAATGATCTTTATTTAAGTGTATTACGATTAAAACAGTAGAATACAAACATAAATGTGATTATAAAAAATGTCTAGTATTAATTTTCAGAAATTAAGGTTGACAAACAAGCTGAAAATTTAAGTAAGCATAAATAGCAGACTTTAAAATTTGTACCGTGCAAATGAGTAGAATTTGTAGCAATACAACGAGCTAAAGCGTAGCGTATTAAAATGTCTACTACACAACATTCTAAAACAATAACTTCACATATAGGATGGAAACAAATAGAATTTAGGAAAAACGTAGACTGTTAAAAACAAGGAAATATTTGACGTACAAACAATGTAACCACAGAAAGCAAACGCAGGAAAGTAATAAGTGACTACGTAGACGGTAGTTTGCAATGACAGTACAGTAGTAATTGTATACTAGTACGCTAAATTTCCTTCAAACTCTTAGGTATGCAGAAGGTAACTTTTTCTTTAGCAACTATACGTATTACTTATACAGCAAAATTCACACAACGGGAAACATTCACAGAACGGATATTTGTCTTACACTAGAATACATTACCGAATGTTATATGTAGACTAATTTGTTTCATTTGAACAAATACTTTCTTGTATATATAATGTAATTTCCTGAACACCAATTCATTAAACATATGTTTACTTAAAAATATGTCCTCCGGAGGTGGAGTCGAACCACCAAGTATGGCTATTGCGGCCTACCCACAACACCGTTAAAAATACTTAAAAATACTTCGGTGTCAAAATATTTTCTTGAATGTACACAAAAAGTGATTTTGAAACAATCAATTTTGTGGGTAATATCTTCAAACAAACTAGAAACGATATAGAAACAGCGTCTATTTTTAGCGCCTTATTTGAAATTTTAGAAGTTATTGATATCATTGTGTAGACCAAAACATTGTTTCTCGACACTAGAAATCCCTACCTGGTTTAATATAAGTAAAGTCGTTGTGACAAAACTGAAAATAGAGGTAAGTTACAATTCCAATAGGAAGACTATTTCTAAATAGATGGCGCATCCATTGTCCAACAGCTGACAGTTACTAATAACAACGTTTGTTGTCATTTCAGTAGCTTGCTATTAAAAAAATATTATAATTTTCTCCAAAGTCTATCAAAAGCGTTAATAACTCCAAAAATATTACAGATACATATAGAAGATGCTAATACAGCTCAGTGGAGAATTTAATTCTGCTGGATAATATTGAAAACGATGGATCATTGTAAATAAAAAAATCGAGCTGTAAATGTTTGGAGTTGTCCTGTTCTAGTAAAGGTCCCTCTAAAGTGAGGCTTATATTGCGAAAATGCAAAAAGAAACTATACTATTCTAATCTTGGATTGAGTCGGTCTTTACTTGATGTAAATCCATTTTTAATGTGAAATAAAACAAACAAATGTTTCAGATTTACACTGTATTTAATAACAACGACAGCTGTTTCGCTAGACTGTAACTTCTATATTGTAGCTTGTATATTTCAACCTGAAGAAGCTACAGTGTAGCGAAACAGCTGTCGTTATTATTAAATACAGTGTAAATCTGAAACATTTGTTTGTTTTATTTCACATTATACTATTCTATTTAAAACAAGAAAGTAGATATTAAGTTGCGGTACTTGGGGAAATGCGATCATCTTAAAATAATTTTGTTTTAGTGAATAGATTCAATTACCTGCATATGCGACTTTGCAATAATTTATTATGATTAGGAGATCCAATCCGCTTTAGTGGCCGGTCTCAATCAATCAGTCTGTATATTGTACTTTTTTTAGAATATGGAAATTAACCTAATTTATTAATAAATTTTTAAATAAATTTCTGTATCTTACAAGGCACAACATGAATAAAGACAGTATACAGAAGACAGACATTAAATAATAAATCAGAAAAAAGTTCCAACGACTATTGTTCTAATACCTACTCACATGAAACAGTATTCAACTGCATTCCATCATTTACTCGGCATTCTGAAATCCTCTATTGCTTTAACGCTAATGAAATGAATACGGGCATACATTCTGTTACATAAAGAGTAATAGAACAGTAAAGCGATACAACGCTGTCCATTTATAATCTTTTCGTTCTGTTAGGCCAGTTCTATAGCTGATCATTTTTCCACGTACTAGTTTTCACAGATATATTCATCAGAACACCCTTTGTTAAAACCTAGTGGAACTCAGTTATATACAGCCCTGATATTTCTAACACATCTCAAACAATAATCGATTCTGTGTGAACTCGCTAAGCGATATAGAGCCACAATGAGAATTTTTCAAAATTTATACCTGCAAACTGCAATACATTGTCGCATATTCTGCTCTCATAACGTTATTTCGCATGAGTATGAATAGCCTACATCATAATGTGCTGAATTCAATTTGGCACGTAATAAAATACAAATTTACACATTTTGTATTCTAATCTAAAAATCCGTTACACTACTACATTTGTCATTATTACTACTACAAAATTAGTGGTTCAGGAGTTTCGATGCGATTCATTTAAATAATCACTCAGAAATCAAAATTCCTGAAGATTTGTTTGGGAATCAGTTTGACATACATAGACATTGCCTACATATCAAAGAAATTATTACATATTTATATAAGTAATTTTACTTTATATTGGACAATTCCCCGAATTTCCACGGTGTTAAAGGAATCATTTGAACGAATGAACTTCATCGACATGTAAACAGATCAACGTTTGGTAAGTTATTGCGTTGTGATTTTATGCTACTTTCAGCCATTCCAAGGTTTCCAATCGATAGTCTCCAATTGACACTAACCTTAAACACTACATAAAAACTTAGAAAGCATGAATATAATGGGAATTATCGTTCCAATTATGTTATCATTCTTTGCAAATACAGAACTGAATACGAAATTTATTTAATAAAAATACACATAGATGTGTCAGTGTGAAACTTACACTCACAATGTTTACAATTTGCGACGTAGAGCGAACAAGCTGAACATAATCAGCTCGATTTCTCAATAAAAAAATTTAGTAACAGAGACAATACTGAACACCATAAAGTTATACAAAGTTATACAAACAAAGGAAATATAGAAATAAAAGAACTTCTTTTATTGTATTTTAACTTTCAATTCCTGAAATATTTCCACTTGTAGGTCAACAATTAATTAAATACCAATTTATTCCAGAACATATAACATTATGTTTCCGTTAAAAAGACTTCTTCAGAGGAAGAAATTGACATCTAATGTGTCAAATTACTAATAATATAAATATATCAATTTTTTTGGTTGTATTAAATCAATATATCATAAAATTCGATATATCAATGAATTCTTTGTTTTTTTAGATATTTTTGTCAATAGGCATAGCCATTTATATTTATATTATTAGTAATTTGACACATTTTAAATGTCAATTTCTTCCACTGAAGAAGCCTTTTTAATGAAAACATAATATTATAAATGTTCTGGAATAAATTGTTATTTTAATTGTTGTTTTATTGACCTACAAGTGGAAATATTTCAGGAATTGAAAGATAAGTACATAAAGGTAGGAAAATAGATATGTTAATTGTATCTTAAGAAACAGGTTTCAGTAAGACAGTATTTTATAGCGCAAACTCAAATTTAAATGACGAACTACTTAGTGGCGAGTTTTTTAATGAACGAGTGCAACAAATAGCCCTATGAAGCGAATTGTTTCTAGTATTTTTTTTACTTTCTACAATTTTGTTTTTATATATGTATACATAGTTGTTGGCCACATTGACATTCGACAATTGAAATTTCAAGTAAAGGTATCCGCTAATTAAATAAATTAGGTGTATTTACTTCTGAAAACATCGAGATATGCCAGAACATACAAACAAAAAAATGCCTATAATAGGCGTTCATAATAATTCCAGCAATATACCATGAGCGCCTATTATAGGCATTTTTTTTTGGTTCGTATTTACTTTCTTAAAAGTAATACAAAGTAGTGATGTACTGACAAATATATATTGCACTCCACCTTACATGGAGTAAGAAAACTATCAGGAATTTGTTATCCGAAATATCAAGTGAATCATATGGAAAACGATATTCTAAATTTCAGCTCCTGTAAAATAACATATTTATAACATCACAAAATAGTTAATTACAGTTTAAACTAGAAAGTAAAATTTAAAAGTCATCTACTCTCTGATTGATATAGTCCATACGATATGATGTCTCTTTATCTACAAAAAACATAGGCATGTATGTACTAAAATGTATTACACGGTTTATTCAAAATACTAGATGGTCGACAGCAGCCCACCGACCAAATAACCCACCGATCAGTTAGTCCACCGACCAGCTAGCCCATCGACCAGCAGGCACACCGACCAGCATTTTTGCTAATATAAACCTTCTCGAAAACCTATGTGTTCAACATTACTCGGGCTATTCTGGCGTTATGCACTGTAAAACTGTTGCACAGTTAGAGCTTAAAGATTTTCGAACCGTTACTGTAAATCTCTAGTATTGTGTTCGAAACGTTCTAGATATCTTAGCACGCGCTTTTATAGATCTGTTTTAATAAGTAGATATTTTGCAAAATGGACACATATAATCATATTGTAGCTAGAAAGTAAATTTAAAAGTCGTCTACTCTCTGATTGATGTGATCCATATGATATGATGTCTTCTTATCTAGAAAAAACAGACATGTATAATGCATTCATTGCACGATTTTTTCAAAATATTCGCATAAATTAAATTACAAAGTAGTAGATACATGAAAGTTATTTACTACGATATAAAATGTAGTCATATAAAAGTAGATTACTTTAAAAGCTTTCTCAAACATATTTTCTTAGCATAAATTTTGCAATAAAGCTGTTTATTTTTGGTTGGGTATATTCTATAGTGCGATCTAATCAAGTACCTACAGATTCTAAACTTTCCTAAGACAGTTAATTGAACAAATCGTTTTGGTATTTGTTAACGTAAGGATAAATATTACCGTACATATTCGAGAGTTGAACTTACTTTTATGATAGTACCTAAAACAAAAAATAATCTTCTGAGTTGTGGCAATTATCTACTAATAATATACGGATTAATGTAATATAATTAATATTGTATCAATGTATCGCGACGAAAAATATTTCTCACGAATAATTTCTTGCCACACAGCATGATTACTGCACATCATCACAAGCATTAAACAAATCTTCGAAAATTGTGTAAGAAAATAATGGCTAGGCCTTATTGATGCTCAAGATACACTTAAATTAATACATTAGATTTGTTAATATTATTTTATATACTTAACCTTTGGTTGTCTAGCATTTCTACTAGGAGTATTAAATAGTAGCTAAGGTTAGATGACTTATTCAATTCAATAGATACTGTCAACTTAAAGAAATGAATAAAGTACGATAAAAATAGATTTATTTTCAAAACATTAAAGTGCGGCTTCATTACCAACCAAAATAGAAGAAGAATGTTTACGTGTGAATATGTAATAAACAGAAAGCAAAAGAAACTAATATTTAAGAATAATAATAACATTTACATTTCATATGAGAGCATGCTTTGCAAAATCCTATCTTCATTCACGATTCTTCTAAATCACATTTTCATTACACCTGTTCATATTAGCCATATTTATAAGCCTAATAGGACAAGAATATCACAAGATTTACATAAAATAAATTTACAGTTTAGTATATCTTCAACCAGTAAGGTAGGTAGGTAAATAGAAAAATATTACGATAGCTGATGATTAAGCTAGCCTTTTAAAAGTCAATGGTTGGAAAACAGTGGATAAGAAGAATCGGTAACAAAATCTAAGAGACACCAACGGCGGAAAATAGAGAAAGAACTAGTGTTAGGCACACACACAGCTATTGATTTTAAAATTAAAATTTAGGATAAATTTATGATATCGAAGGTTTCCACAGTCCGAGTTTCTATGGTGCAGGCTTCCAAATTTTATATACAGACCTCAGAAGGTTTTCTCCTCTATACGTCGTGTCATCGCGACTTTCTGGTATCCTCTACCCAATTTTTGCTCATGAAGAACCTTTTTACATCGACAGAACATTAATTGATAGATCTTTTTATGCTTTTATTTTACTTTATTTAATATTTCGTTTATTTTTATACTGTATTCTGCGGTCACAACCCGAAAGTCCTCATAACATTAATAAGCTTGTATCTTATTCTTATGACTGAGATATATCCTAGGGCAGGCCACTTACATCTAGAGTTCCAAATTTGTCTTAATTTTTGGTCTGAGAGCCCTCTATTATTAACTAAATTTGATTTCATTGCCTTATAAAGTTATCTAACGATAAAACTACATTCGTCAATTGATGTAAGCGCTCAGATTGATGCCTTTTATTGCTCAGGCTCTATAACAAAGACTTTATTTCGCATGCTGCAGTTTAAGAAAACTGTCTACACCCATAAAAATAAATACAACTGATGATATTTTAACAATCCATGTAAGTATCTATAGTTTTCAGTAACATATGCGAATAGGTGTACGTGGATATACATATGTACATTGTGCATATATGTATGTATGTATGTATGTATGACTCACTGGATGCTTCTAGAATGTGGCGGCGTATAAACGCTAGCAAATGGGGTATAACTGGCATTGGCTCTGGCTACGCTAGCACACTGCATCTAATGTAAAATGCATGCAGAACGTGCATGAAAGAATTCACTGCGCCCTACGGCACGTTTGTATGCATTTGCGCTAAAATTTTACCAAAAAGGAGACAAATACTATTCTACCATTTTATATTGCTACATTTAAGAAACAAACAGGGAAATAATACGTTCAATTTTATGTTGATACTCGATTGTTAGAGGTATATGCCAAACGGTTGGAATAGCGTGTTTGAAACTTCGTAGATGTAGTATTTATTTGATATACCTATTTCATGTAGAAAACAATTTATAGAGACATTCAATATATAACAGTAATTAAGCATAAGTTTTCAAACCCAATTCATCAGAATGAAGCCAATCAATCCATCAATCTGTTGGTTATAACAACAAGATTAATCACTATTTAATTTCGTGGTATTTTTCATCGATTACTGAAAAAAATAGATTGTACCAAAAAATCTGATTCATTTAACAACAACACCCATAATTTCTGACCGCTAATGCTATATTGATTTGTTAATTTTTTCTCCTGATTTTTCTTCACAGATGAAATAATGCCCCATAATTATATTATATAATACTTTCATAACGATTTCATACCGAGTTCCCACTCAACTTTAGTTTATCTGTGTAACTACATCTTGTTCAATTTCAATATAAATTGAGATGGAACTATATCAAAGACATAGTATCTTATTTTATTATTTAGTTGTCAAAATAACATTCTTTAATATGAAATGAATTGTTCCACTTTTTTGCAACTGTGAATATAAGTAATGAATTATAAGAGTTATTATAGTTTTTTAACAAACAAGTGTACAAAAGCGTCAGTATGGTAATAATAGATGTAGTTTTATGAAAATATGAAGTTATATTAGCGAAGTTGTAGCTTTAGAAATCTAAAAAAGTTCACTTGATAGTAGTCAGTATTTTAGATATTTTATTATTCAAACCACTATTACATCTTGGCTTATAAAATTAATTTTTAAAACCTTCTCTCGTGTATGGAAAACAATCGTTACAAAAGTTTAGAAACTATATGAAAAACTGTATTATAAAAATTAGTATACGGAGAAAGATGTTCGTTGTTTTACACATACGGCCTTGTGTCTCTACATAACATGAAGGATAAACATAAACATTATATACCTCGTCATAAATTAACTGTGTTCGCAAAGAGTGTTCTTTACTGTTGTGTGAACCTTTACAATAGCTTGTGGAACAATGTAAAACAATTTGCAAGCCTTTCAACTGCGACGCGTAAAATTTTGACTGCAGTATGTTAAAGGGAATCATATTCTATAGATGAAATTGTAATGGCATTTTCACACGCTCAAAATCTGGTATATGCAGCTATCCAATAAAATCCCTATGGATATCATATATGTATGTATACCTACAGTATGCTAATTTTACACGGTCGAGCAATTCTTTCGAATTACTGTGGTATTAAACCAAGCATTTAAGACTGTAGAAATAAGTCAATGTGATATGCAATGCATTACAAAACACGGCATCCTTATTTCAGTTAATTTCAACCAGAGGTAATACTGTGGAGTAAAGTAATAGGTACACCACACAGCAAACAACGAGGCACATGTTATAGTTAGTGATGCTTATATTGTCAAAGAAATCATAAGAGCAGAGAATTCAAGCAATAACAAATATTTATTTCTCAATATAGCAACCTTTCTTATCGATGTAGGTATTCAATAGGTACACTGTTTTAACGCACCAGATAACAGGTCGAGTCTTTGAGAATTGGCAATATAATTTGTCTTCAGCTTGTTTCTACTTTCGTTTCTTTAAGAAAGACATATTGAATAACAGCGTATCGGTAAATTGTATTTAATCGGGTTTCAAGATGAAGGACGAACTGAATTTTGATCTGAGAAAGATTCACTGTTGTTTCCATGTGTGGTTCAAGAGGTGGAGCAGTCGTGTGATCACTCACTCGGCTGATCTTGAGCATATTAGCTCAAATTTGTACCTACATGTATTTCTTCAGTTTTGATGTCTATATATTTTTGTACCTTTATATTTATATACATACCTATCTGTATTTTTTTTGTTGGGCTAATAAAACACTATTATTATTACTATTATTATTTAAGTTTTTTATGATATGTATACGCCTCGACTATACCGAGACAAAGGATGAGGGAGCGAAGCAAATTGAAGAAACTAGCTGCCATAAGAGATTATATCTGAAAGATTTAATGAGGTATCAAAACATTATAGTGCGGGTGAATATGTCACACTGGATGAACTGCTATTAGCATTTCCCGACAGTGTGGCTTTAGGGTCTACACTCTAAATAGGCCAAACAAATACGATGGCTGTTTTCTTCAGCGAATGCAAGCATCCTCCACATATTCCATTTTAAGATTTATGCTACTATTCTACGACCCTATTCTATAGCAATTGTCATTGTGGAAATGACGTACCATATTTCTAGAATGACGATATGCCATATATATAGACGATAACGATAAAATAGCTGAAAATTCTCTTGAAAATAAAAAAAAGGCGAGACATGATAACATTTTATAATGCCGCAAGGAATGGCTCTGAAATAGTAGACATGATGAGTACTTTTTGTAATGTTGCTCCAAATACAAGGCGCTGTGCTGGTTTTCTTCAGCATACTGAATGTCGGAGCAATCAGCGCATAACAAGTAGGAGTAACAATCAAGATAAAGAATTTTTGAAAAGCAGGCGGCTGTTATTACAGAACTTAGGCATGAAATTAGTGCTAGAGAACGAGTAAATATGAGCAAACATGCGGAACATTCAACGAAAATGAGAGATAAAAGCAACTTAGCTCTCAGGATTCCCACGACCAAAAGAACTCGAGACGTTTTGGACTACGACAAAAAGAGGCAAGTGCTGTTAGAACTCAAAATCATGTCATATTTGCAAATATTGAGGTCCCTTGTGTTATTGACTCGAGCATACAAAACCATACTGCATCCAGAATGGGAAAAAAAAGGAATAAAGATATTTATTTGTTTGATTTTGTAAGTATTATACCTACCGATTTTTTTTTGTGTAAAAAAAATATTTTGCATACTTTTTAGTGATTGTCCAATATATGTATTATACTGATATGCTCTACCAAAGCCAATTTTTCAAATATTTCGGTTTTTTATTTTTACAGGGAATTGAGTTCGTTGTTTGTTTCGTATAGAAATAAAAACACTTTCTTTAGAATAACATGTATTTATTTAATTATGTATAATAAATGATTTGATTTATAAATTGATTTAACAAAACAAAAAAAATATTAAAAAATAAACTTATTCTACCGACCTCTGTCGTGCTATCGCAAAATTAAAATAACAGCGATCGTTATTATCATTATAGAATTCTATATATTTTTCTTACCATTAAAATATTATACTAGGTTAGGTTATTTTTATGTACACAGGTTACACTAAGCTTTAACGGGTGAACGGGTGCTATTTAGTATGAATTGTATGAATCTGATCTGACCTGGTGGATGCAGAGTAACCTTGAATTGAGGACGGTCTCGATTCGGGACGGGTCTCTTAGGTTGTAGGTCTTTGGAACTTGGGTAAGCTGGGAAACGAATTCAAATAGGATAATTAATGGTTATTGAAATTTATAGGTTAAAGGTACAAATGTTTTCCTTAAAATTTTTAGGATGAAAAATACGAGCTGTCGTTTTGCAAATTTTTTTAGCGAATCCTGGAAGTATTTTTGGCGTCATTGACTCTTATTGGGTGTGGTAAATTATCTTAAACAAAAGGGAATCGTTTGCGAAATGAAATTTTGGAAAACTTAATTTAATTTATTTTAGAATTTTGGAAATAACTACGTAATCGGACTCAGAGTGCCTCAAATAGGGTTATTACAAAATTCTGTAAATTAACTCTGTTGTTTGACAATTGTGTTTGACACTTGGGAATGGTGCCGATGTGAAACTGTAGAATTGGACAATTTTTGTAAGGAACTATTGAAATAGTGATGTTTCCTGAAGCTGGTGTTAAATATGATGTCCCTTATTCTTTGCTTTCTTGGTATCTACATTGTTTTTTTTATAGTGTGATTGGAAGCATTATTCTTTCATGGCAAAATATCATCTCTATTCTTAATGATTTCTTTTATAAATTTCATTATTGTTTTACCTAGATTCAATTAGTTTATATATTTTTTTATGAATCGTTATTTTAATTTTGATATTAATATACAGGGTGCTGTTCTTGTGCAATATACCTGGTGTCTCCAAAATGGCGTGTTTTTATTACTGGGGTTTTATAATTTAATTTTGATGTTCACAAGGTAGCTTTCGACGTCAGACATCCGCACGGTGGATTGAATTGTCATCCCAACACGCCAATCACGGAATATCTGCTGGTCTAATTGCTCCCTTGCTCACTAAGCCAACCATTACAGTATATACATACTTACCATTTGTTTCTGAAGACTTTTGTTCGTTTTGTATCAAATGGTGACTCTCAAGTTATTGTTATTTCTTTACAAGTATTAGTATTAACTAAGTACAAGTTGGAATAAGTAAGTAGAATTGAAAAAGAAAACAACATATTAGTATGTTAAATTGTCGCGGTAGATTCTGTGTGAGTTAATGATGAATGAGTACGTATCATTGGTAATTATCTCATAATAATTGGACCTTTTACTTTTTACCTAGGGAACAATTCATATTGATGTGTTATAAAGGAGAGCTAAACGTCAGGATTGCTATAAGAGAGTTTGTTTTGAAATTATTGAAATTCATCACATATAATTTGATGGTGCACGGCGTATATTTGTACAATAAACGTGTTGACCAGTTATTGAATGATCACAGGTGAAAATGGGAAATGTGGGCACTAAGTACATGAAAGAAAGTGGCTATTTACTACGAAACTAACAGATTGTACTAAAATAGATGGCTAGATATACCTTTATATATAGTTCTACCTGGTGGAATGTTATTTTAAAACGAACGGTGCGTACTTTACTATGAAAGGAAACATTGACCAGTATTAACTAAAGGTATTATATGTAGGTATATGCAGTAGTAATCTAAAAAACGGGAAAAAAATTGCGCAGAATGGTGGAACAAAGTAAATATAAATTATTAGTTGCATTAAATTACATAATAATAACAAATTGATTGTATTGAATTAAATTCAATTATCAAGACTATTAATTCACATCAGTTTGCCATAAAACTTCAAAGAAGGTAAATGACATTTCAGAGTTAAGTTCACAATTTTATTACATTATTATTTTAATAAATAAAGGTAAGAACAGGAAAATACAATAGTTTAATCTACTGCTGGCTTTCGCATAATGTTCCAATTTTTTATTATTTCTTTTACCTTCTGAAGTTAGTGATCAGCATATGTATTAAGTGAAAGAAGGTATAATAAATAAAATATTGTAATTTATTTATTTGATATATACGGCCTCCATTTACTAGTGGAACCAGCTCAGTTGTTTCGAAAGATTTCTATTCTAGATAATGAGAGCGAGAATGCGATTACATTTAAAGAATCCCAAACAGGAGTCGCTGGAATATCCTCACCTACGCTCAAATCCGGAAGGAAAAACTGGTGAACTCTCCACTAGTACACTCTGTACAATTTATATTAAATGAAACAAAATTGAAACTGTATTGAATATTAAGATCATTAGAAAAAATGGAAATAATAGCAATTACTTGCAAAGTTTGTACGCCACATTAATTATAAAACAAGAACGTTATCTAGCAGAAGCGATATAGGTACCTAAAACTTTACTTGATCCTATGAATTATAATATAAGAGGAAAACACAAGAAATACTAAATTATTATTATTTCACACGTGTACCAAGGCGATTACAAAAAAACGTAAAGTACTAACGTAACTATTGGTACTTCACTCTATTTGATCGCTGCGAATTCCAATTCAGTTCAAGTTTCTTATAAATCCCCCATGGGCGTTATTTCCATTCTCAATCACAGCAATTGCATACCCGGAATTGAGTATAACTCTATATGCGTACCCACATCTGGACCCAGCTTGATTATACAATTAGTTTTAGATATAATGAAATAACGTTGATCAACTACAGAGTACGATGTTGATCTCATGGCCGCCAAGATCTAAACCTTTCCAAGACTGAGCGATGTAGCTTTATCTGGCTACGCAATAGTGTGAAGGAAATGTAATAAACTAAGACGCAGGTGAAGCGGAGAATGAAGGGCTATCCGTGGATGTTTTGGCGAAGCAACAGCTGTGCCCTTCTAATATTAACCATGGAAGGTGGTCAATCTGATTTTAACCCAGTGATCTCGACCACGACGGGGCTTTCCGTCTGTTTATTAGTTGAAGCGTTTGATACAACCAATGTAAGCTGTTGAAATTGTGGTTATTCTAAGATTGCTGCGCAAACTGATGCTTCGTACAAACTGGAAGGCGCTGTGATGCGCCTTAGAATTTTATTTTGTTGAAGACTCGAGCCTAAAGAGATACAATTTTGCGACAGACACTCCATATGTATGAATGTGTAGTAGAAACGCTATATACAGTCAGACTTTGATTTTTAATGATAAACGTTTAAAAGGTGACTTTGATCATATGTTGACGCTAATGTCAGCATCCTTTAAACCATGGACGGGCTCCAGAGGAGTTCATGATCAAACATTAAAACTGTACTGGGTACTTTTCCTTGTTAATGTTAAACTGTCATCGGTTTTTTCCACTGGGAGAGTTAATTAACACACTTTTGAAGTCATCGGCAAACAAGAGCCTCTTTGCTTGACAGTATACAGATAGTCGTATCGTCTGCGTAGATAACCAGTTAAACGCCTTAATACAAATCAGAAACGGAGCAGTAGCAAAAATCGAATCTTGTGTCACCTCTGTAGAAACCTCCTTAATAAAGGAAATATTCTCAAGTTTCACTGTGAAACCTTGATGATTTGTGTATAAATACAGCAACAATTATCTGAGAGATTATACGACAATGCCAAACCGTGTCAGACACGCGTTGGATGCCCACAAGAACCACGTCCGGCGTATGTTTCGACACAATGTCCTTTAACTTTGAAACCAAAATAGTTAATAATATTAAAAATTAAAGCGAACAATGAAAAAGAAAATTACTACCACAGTTACTCGGTATGCACTAATCTTCGGGGAATCAACAACTCACGTATCAAATGCCAAGAACATTTACATTTACATCTTTAGAGTAGCGACGAAATACTTAACTGTTTGTGAACTTAATGTACAAAGTTTACTTTATATCTCGCTGCTTGATTATTCTCCTTTGTAGGATTACCTTTGATACTAACAGCAGTCCGTGTTTAATAAAGTATGTTTCATATATTCATACCTTCGTGTATCCTACATTACAATTCAATTTATCTACCAAACAATTTTGCATATAAGAAACAGTTGCACAAAGGGCAAAGTTAATAATAACGGTAAAGAATTATTGAAACAAGAAACGAGAGAGATGAATAAAAGAACAAAATAATTAATGATTCCACTGACGGTATCCTTATGGCAGCCATTGATTTATTGTAATGTACAATCCTTACCGCTCCTTACACAGTACCATTCTATTTGGGAAGCGTCATGCCTCTTTGATACATAACTGACAACCTCTACGTTCATCACCAGTTCGATGCTTGGAATGTGTTCCCTAATGACATTGAATAGAAGAAGAAAAAGAAAAATGTAATTAGTTTTTCAGTAACTGCCTTTTTTTGCTATGTATGTGATCCTACGCCTTAGCATTATGACTGCATCATGTGTGTGTACCTCTTCTGATATTTTAGTAGATGATGTAGTTTTTCAAGCATGAACACATTTGTTTGCTTTCAATATTCACTATATTTTGAACTGTTTGCCTAACTAAACACATTTCCTACTGGTTTTCACTCATATATTTCATAGCTAATGACACCCTTCCGTCTATCGTTTAAAATCAAAGCACATTTACATTAACTCAAAGAAAATATTTGTCTATAAAAAATACTATATGATTTTGTGTTTCAACATCCTCTAATTGCTATTCACATTCTATTTTACACTTCTTTTTTCGACTACTCTTCCACAACTGAGATAATCTTTGTGAACTGCATAAGTGACTACCGTCAATACTCATCCCAACGTTTGCTTCGTTTTTAACGGTTAAAAGTTACTGAGTACTTGATAGAGAGACCTCCAAAAACTCATAGCTGATATAAAAAGAATATTGATATTGTTTTTTGACTGTTTTTTTTTAATAAAAAGCTTGTATGGCTATCAATTCAAGGAATACTGGAGTCACGGAGTCACTGCAACTACGCACCCACCACACATAAAAAGAAAACAATCACAGCCACCTACTTGCATATCAATAACTGTCCGAAAACATGAAAAAATAAGATCAGAGTTTTTAACTGTCACCAATTATGTTGCACTAAGTTTGACACATTTATCTGCTAATTCTTGTAACATAACATCATTTCATTTGCATCTTTAAAATACACAGACGATTTTCACCTAACCTTTGTATGCATTATTTAAATATAGAGGATAATTATTTTCTTAAGATAAGTACAATAAAAGCTACAGCCGAAAGATTTTTCTTTTCGAAAATAATATCAGCATGTAGAAATATCTTCACATACATTTATCCGCGAAAATATAAATAAACCACAATAATGTTATAACTTATGATGGCGCATTCTAATCTATTATGACGCCCCGCCTCTGTATCCATAAGAATTTCTACTAGGCTTTCTCTAGCAAAGCCTTTCCTGCTTTTTGAGTCTCGTCGCTGAATGCGACACCACGAAAAAACAAATAGAGGGAGAAAACGAATACATTTTACCATAGTGTGTACAACATAAATGTGCATAGCACTATCGCAAGTACAATAAATGCAAAATAAACTTTAATAAATTACAGGTTGGCTTTAGTTTTGTATTTGAATATACTGAAAAACTGATGATAAAAGACCTTGGCATATATATTATATTATAACTTTCTGTATTATTTTTTCTGTCTCACATTGAATCAAAGAGTCATTGATCACTAAATAATGATAATCAATTTGTTTAAAACAAGTAAATTGTTAGTTTGTTATCAATGCATGCGACTGAAGCTTATACACTTAATAACTTTCAGCAAAATGGACAATATAGTAATGAATACAAGATATTCTTAATTTACTCATTATGCATGGAAAGTGTGACGTCATATTGTGAATTTATATGATATTTAACAACGGGTACTTGTTTGTTTGTTTTAACACTGGGCACGAGTCGGGTTTTTTCATTATCTCCTTAACACTGCGACCTATGGCCTATTGTATTATTCCGTGCCCAGTGAATTTCTTTATAAAAGCAAGTTATGCCTAGTTAACTAGGTTTAGTAGCCTACCTATGTGATAAATTCTTATCTGACAGTCCTGTCACAGCGTACAAATCAAGATAATCTTCAAAGATGCCACTTCTGTGTATGTATTTCCTTAGACAGCCGTGTCCTGTTAACCGACTCATCACTAAGTTGTAGTCAATTCAGAACTAGTACATCTGCTGCTAATTGCCTTGACGGCTGTGCCATCATCCGTCTGCTGTGTATCTGCCCCTCAACGTTGTTCCAATGAAACTTGTGTGCTTTTGTATTTCACTCAGCCACTGTACCCCGTACTGCAGTCTTGGTTATCGCCAAATCGCCAATGAATTTTGTTTCTTGCCAGCTTGTTTGCTATTTCGTCGGTATGTCCTTATGCCCTGGTACCCACACCAAAGTGACTTCGTTGTGTATGGCCAGAGTTCTTAGGTTTTCCAGGCAATCCTAAGTAAGTTTCGATGTTATCTAATAGGATGCTAATGTCTTTAAGGCCACCTGGATATCCGACAGGAGATGAATCAGCGGACTGTTAGGTTGTTTTCTCAGTGCTCTTTGGGCGCAAGCTGCTATTGCTAGTATTTTCGTCTGGCCTACGGTAGTATATTGCCCGAATACCATATATTCTTCATGATTTGGGGTTTCACTATATATACTACCAACACAACCTGTAATTCTTTCGACGCATATGCATGTTAAATTTGGTTTCGAATCCCTGGTTTCTATTTAACTTTGCACTCATCCCAATCGAGGACGACCTTGAAAGGTTTGTCGAAGGAAGGTTTGGGAATCATCGTATCACAGCACATTTCAAAGGTAGGGTTTGTGATTTCGGTCTCTATTCTTGCATGTCCCGAATACGGGTATTTGCATTCACAACAAATGACAAAACGTAAATTTTGGAAAGAAAAGTTGCTGAACTTTAGAAAAATAGGTAATGTAAAAATCTATAAATATAGGTAACGTAAAAATGACATGTGGCAAAATAAGTATATAAAAGAAACCAGCTAAGCACCCCTGCCCCCGTAAATTGATCAAAATATGTAAGATAACAGATGCCTTTCTATAAAAAAAACTGCTTTCGGCAGATTGAACTTATTCGCAAACAACTAGTCTTCAAACACTCTGTATATTATTACTGAGAAGATCGGCCAACCTTATGTAATTACACTATAACAACTATGTATATCAAAAATTTCTTTTATCTCTTGTTCTCGTATATGATATGTAATATTATTATAAAATTATTTCGGTATCTATCATTTTTTTCTTTATTTGCGAATAACTCAGAAATAATACTATACTGCCGCGTTTACACTACTTAAGTGAATTGATCAAGTCAGTTGAATTCAAGTGACTTGAAAGCGAATTGAGGAGTTTAGATATTCAATTCGCTTGATCAAGTCAGTTGAGACTTGATCAATTCACTTGAATAGTGTAAACGCGGCATACTATAGTACACTATTACTAAAGCATATATAAAATATATGCCAACTTCTGGTCAACCTGAAGTTATATTTATTTCAAAATATTTTCAAGTGGTGGTTGATATTCAGTCATATCCAAACACCAATTTCTGTTTTAAAATTCTCTTCTGTTTCTATAACACTTCTAATCGGTTATTCTCACCAGTCACACTGTATAAGAAGTAGCCACCAACGAATGAAAATATGCAAGGATTTAATCGTGTGTCACGAAAATTCGGCAATCGACCGCTAGAAGCCAATCATTAATCGAGATTGTGTTTGCAGCGTGTGCCACCCATTATATTGCAACTATAGCATCCAAATAATTACATAAACAATCGCAATTTGAAACTTTAAACTAAGACAAGTAACTAGAGCTCCCAAAATAAAACAAGAGGGACCAGAGAATTAGTAAAAGTAAAACTAAAGAGAATAATATTACTCACCAAATTTTGGAAAGAAAATAAACAGCACATGGTGCCAAGACCGAAAATTCAAAATAATTCTTCGTAAAACTCAAAACATAACCACATCGCTTGACGGTAATCGATAATAAACGATAAATATAATTATTGCTCTGGGAAAAAGAACCATCTAGGGATTAATCTTGCTTATTAAACAAATTCATCATTAGCGAGATAACTACTATGTATGAGTCACAATTATTTGAAAACGAATGAAACAATCACGCTCCTTTAAAGTAAATTAAGATCAGTTGACGAGAACGTTCTTACTGGGAATCGTTTAGACTAAATTTAGTCGTGGAGTTTCGGGAAGAAACGAAGGACCACATCGAACGACGAAATCGATCATTGAAGGAAACGGATGATGGCCTAAGTCGAAACTAAAACAAACAGGGCGTAACAAAATAAAAACAGATACTGTAAATAAAAGACGCAGGGTCATAACGAAGAGGACAAAGATAAGAATTAAGATAAGATTAAGTAATTAGAAGGTTCAGCGCCATAATAAAAGTAAACAATACATTACGAGTAATAATATATCATATGACAACAATGAATTTCATTATCACAAATCAGACTATGAACTCATTGATATATATTTATACACCTCCAGCCCCTTTTAATGCTATAGAAAAAAAAAAAAACGAATTCTTTAGTTAAACCCATTTTCCTTAATGTAGCCCTCCACTGCTTTATTCAAAAATTCCGTTCTGATAATCTTTATAGTCTCATTAACTTTTATATTATTTATGGTATTCCTAACCATTTTGCTACATTTAGCAAAATCACATGACCACTCTGATACATAACCTTTAACTTTGCTTAAATTTTTTTTTTTTAATTCAGGGTGAGCTAATTTAATAGCCTGATCTACTAAACTGTTAATTACGCTTTTTTTTTTAATTTACCGGTGTTCGAAAAATAGTGTAAATACAGTGTAACCTCTACTTAACGGACACCCGTGGGGAAGTAAAAAGTGTCCGCTATTTGGCGGTGTCCCTTAAGTAGAGGACCTCTATTTAACGGACGCCAGGAAGTAAAAAGTGTCCGCTATTTAGAGGTATCCGTTAAATAATTTTGGTAACATCCTTAGATTCATACCTACATGATTGGCAAATCGAAAGTGGTATGTATTTAACTGTTTTAAGATATGTGGTACATTGCATTACAATTTTTGTTATTTCTAATTGTGAGTGTATTGACTTAAATTTCAAATAAAGAAGTAAAACTATTAAGATAAAGAAAGAATTTATTTTTAAATGGTACAATTTACATATAAAAAAAAACATTGGCTCTACAAATAATCCGTAATTTTACTTTGTTTAGAAGCAAATTTTATATTCAGTATTTTACTTTCAATTTTAGTGATTAATTGAGAAATAGATTGAACCTCATTTAGATCCTCTTTTACGGTAAGAAAGTTCTCTAAATCTTTTAATTTGGTAACTGCTTCTTTGTAGCTTTTAATTGTAGTTACACACTGTGCCTCTTCCTCTTCTTGTTTGTCGCTTTTTTCGTTGGTTGAAAAAATGTTATTGAAGCAATCACTAATGCTTAATTCAGTATCACCTTCAGTTAATAAGACGTCGTCAATTGTATCAAAAACATCTTTATCAACTAATGATCTATCAGAGATTAATTGCATAAGCGGTATATCGTCATCATCAACATCTTCCAGTTCCTCTACTCCTTGACAAAAGCCTGATTTTAGAAAACAGTTTCTAATTGTTATTGGGGTCACTTTATTCCATGCTGCCACGATCCAGATTAATGCATTAACAAGGGAAATATTTTTTTCTAAGTCTGCCACCGACTCACAATCTTCCATGCATGATAACAATCTTTTTACCAAAAAACTACGATAATAGTGCTTAAAATTTTTAATAATACCTTGATCTAGCGGTTGTGATTCACTCGTGGTATTAGGTGGCAAAAATACTAATTTTATGTTTTCCAACTGTACGGCCTCGTGTGAAGTAGCGATATCCAAAACTAATAAGATCGGTTTTGGATAGCCATTTTCCTGTCGAATTTCTGAAGCCATTCGTTCATTATTTGTCTAGTCATCCACGCTTTTCTGTTATGTGTCCAAGTTAGTGGAAGCTTCTCAATATTGGTATCCTTAAAGCATCGCGGTTTTTTATATTTTCCGATTACTAATGGCGGCTCTTTCTCCCCTTCCATGTTTGTGCATAACATTACTGTTAAGCGTTCTTTCGCGGCTTTTCCACCGCTACATTTATCACCTTTCAGTGAAAAAGTTTTTGTTGGTGGCGCTCTAAAAAATAAACCGGTTTCATCTAAATTATAAATGTTTCTAGGGCCATAATTTGCCAATATATCTGGCAATCTATTTTTCCAATTAGCTACCAACTCACCATCTACCTTTGCGCTTTCGCCACATATGTTCCTGAACGTAATATTATGTCTCTTAAGAAATTTTTCAAGCCAGCCATTTGATGCTTTGAATTGCTTAATATTCAGCAAAGTAGCAGCCTCCAAAGCTTTTTCTTTTATAACAGGTCCACTTACTGGGATGCCTAGAGTTAAATAAATCAAAAGTTTAGAAGTTATTAAAAATAGATACAGAAAACGTATTTAAATAAGTTGTTTAAAAAATAATACATTATTAAACACGTAGATAGGTACAGTAAATACATACCTTTATTCCGCACATTACAAAGCCAGTGATAAACAACTTCATTAATGGATTCGTTTCCAGTTTTTAATTTTTGTTCTTCATTTTAATATTATTACCGATCTCTAATTCTCTTAATAAATTCTCTTTGTTTTTCAATAAATCTGCAATCTGAGATTTACCAATCGCAAATACATCAGCTAATAATAATCTAACCGAAAGTTTGGATCTTTCGGCATACTTTATAATTTCAATTTTTTTTTCTAATGTTAAACGTTTGCGTTTACAAGACATTATTTTTAACAGCGATCACAATGAACTTCACAGGACAGCAAACAAATTTAAACTATCATAAAATATTGTATTGAAGTACAAAACCTGACTATTCATAAATCAAGACCGAGAGACGCTTTTGTCGCCTAATACAAAGGGACTATTTTATGGTTTTCTTAAATGGGATCATGTCTATATTCTGTTTACCAGATGTTTTTTCAGTATTTGAATTATGTATACATACATATGTAAAAATACTGTCCAGTAATTAGAGGTACATTCTTATGCATTTTTGTTATTCGTAACACAATATGCTGTCCGCGTCCATTATTTAGAGTGTCCGCTAAATAGAGGTAACTGTTATATATAAGGTTAATGTAACACATTCGGGGAATTCACAAGTATCTGCTAAATAGAGGTGTCCGTTAAGTGGAAGTGTCCGATGTTGGAGGTTGCACTGCATCTACTACTACTAGTCTCTTTAATTAATATATGTATTTTTTGACCTTTATGTACTTATCTTTTATTTCCTGATTTATTTCCACTTAGAGGTCAATAAAACAATAAATAATTAAATACCAATTTATTCCATAACATATAATAATATGTTTTCGTTAAATAACTTCTTCGGTGGAAGAAATTGACATTTAATATGTGTCAAATTACTAATAATATAAATATAAATTGCCATGCCTATCAACAAAATTAATTAAAACAAAGAATTCATTGATATATCGAATTTTAATTATATTCACAAGTAATAATGAAGGAATAATAATTTAATACAACATTAGAAATTGAAATGATTTGAATTATTCGTATATCAATCTATTTTTTGTCAAGCTCTAACAATTCTGTTCAAGGACTAGGGAAAAACATGGCAAAAAACCTAGTCAAGAGCTTAAAATTAATAAAATTCATGCGTGAATTAAATTATTGTAAATAACGCTTAAATTATCAATATCCGTTCTAAAATTTACCGCGTTTTCATCTTTCTTAATGTATATCATTTCGTAAATTAATCTTTTTTTATAATTATTTTCCTTTTTTAAAATTTTAGTGTTTTGAAAATCAAAATTATGTCGTCTATCTTTAGAGTGCTTAGATAAAGCAGTTTCAGCGGTGACGTTATGTGTAACAGTGTATTGATGGTTATAAATTCGTTTCTTTAAATATTGTTTGGTTTGTCCGATATAACATTTATTACAATCTTTGCAATCTAATTTATAAACGACATTACTTTGATTATCATGTTTAATGGGTGTTTTTAAATTTGTGAATAAATGTCTATTGTTGGTAGGTATGAAAGTTATGTGAATGTCTGATTTTTTTAATTCGTGTTTTATTGTGTCGCTTAAATTGTTTATATATGGTATAGTGTGGTATATGTTATTATTTGATTTTGTACCTGTGTTATATATTTTATTTATTCTTTTTGTGATTAATTTATTGTAAAACTCTTTAGGATAACTATTTTTTTCTAGTATTGTTTTTACTTTGCTTAAATTTTCTTTTTTAAAATCAGGGTGAGCTAATTTAATAGCCTGATCTACTAAACTGTTAATTACGCTTTTTTTAAAATTTACCGAAGTGTTTGAAAAATAGTTTAAATGCCTACTACTACTAGTGTCTTTAATGTACCAGTTTGTTTTTATTTGTGTGTTATCATGTAGTATCTTTACATTTAAAAAGTTTATAGAATTTTGATTTTCTCTTTCAAAAGTAAATTTTAACCTATCATGATATGTGTTAAATGTGTGTAGAACATGTTCAATTTTATCATTTGGTATGCAGCATATACAATCATCTACATACCGCTTATAAAATTGCACATGACAGTTTAGTTTGTCAAGTGAGACCTGCTCTAAGTCCTCCATTACTAAATTTGCTATAACAGCAGATAATGGAGAACCCATTGCTGTACCGAATATTTGTTTATATATTGTGTCATTGTACTGAAAATATGTAGAATTTAAGCAAAGTTTTGCAGCCAACATGAATTCATTTTTTGGTAAATTTGTATAATTTTGAATTAAATTCCATTTTTTGTTTATAATGTTTAATGCCAAATCTGTAGGAACATTTGTGAATAAAGATACAACGTCTAAACTGATAATTTCATGATTACACGGTACGGATTTTTTGTTAATGAAATTAACAAATTCCCACGAATTTTTTACATGATACTCTGTATTTCCTACAACATTACTGAGAATTTTGGATAAAAATTTTGATAAATTGTATGTTGGTGATTGTATACAATTTACAATCGGCCTTAAAGGAATATCAGTTTTATGAATTTTAGGGACGCCATAAATTCGCGGAGTTATCGAATTATATATTTTTAAATGTTTAGCTACGGATTCGTCTATATAATTGCTATTTAACCAACTAGTGATTAATTGGTTATTTTCACTTTGAATTTTGTTAGTCGGGTCTTTTGTAATGTAATGTAAGTGTTTTGATCGTTTAATAATGAATGCATTTTGGCTGCGTAATCTTTTTTGTACATTATTATACTTTTTCTCCTTTGTCTGCTTTAGTTATTATAATATCTCGGTTATTACTTAAAAACTTTTTTGTTTCCTTTAACATACGATTTAAATCAGTATCTTTGTGTTTGTTATTACGTCTGTTTTTGTAATTAGTTATGATGTTTACTAATTTGTTACGTAATGTGTTTTGCTTGTTCGGTACTACAGAATTTTGAATAATGTATTCTATATTACAAATTAAATCATCTAAAGGTATGTGGTTAACATCTACTGAGAATTTAGGGCCTAAACTAATAATTAACTTTACATTTTCCGGAATTATTATATCTGTTAAATTTATTATCCAATCTTCTTGTAAAATTGGATAATAATTCTTGTTATTTTCTTTTAAAAGATTTTCTATCTTTTTAATATTACTATTTTTTATTTTATTAAAATTTCTTTGAAAATCTAAATTTACTTTTTCAAAAAACTCACCGTAATCATGAGATGACATTTTACTACGGATGTCAATTTCCGTAGTTGAAATGTCATTTCTAATTCTTTCAAGTGTAATGTAAGTGTCCCGAATACATAAATTCAGTGTTTTTTGAAATATAGTGTCTCTTATTTTACTAAACTTACTAACTATAGTGTCATTTGTAATCGTTATGTTAAAGGATTTTTTTATAAAATTCGGAATTACCTTTTCACGCCTGCATTTTATTAAAAAATTTTTCCTATTAATTTGTCGTGCTAATTTTAATTTCAAACTATGGAACTTCTTCTGAACCACCAAACTTTCTTGAATATTCATACTTCAAAAATGCAAAAACCAAACTCTAAATACTCCTTGTCTAGTGGAAGCTAAGGAGAAATACAATTAATATATGTATTTTTTGACCTTTATGTACTTATCTTTTATTTCCTGATTTATTTCCACTTAGAGGTCAATAAAACAATAAATAATTAAATACCAATTTATTCCATAACATATAATAATATGTTTTCGTTAAATAACTTCTTCGGTGGAAGAAATTGACATTTAATATGTGTCAAATTACTAATAATATAAATATAAATTGCCATGCCTATCAACAAAATTAATTAAAACAAAGAATTCATTGATATATCGAATTTTAATTATATTCACAAGTAATAATGAAGGAATAATAATTTAATACAACATTAGAAATTGAAATGATTTGTTATGGAATAAATTGGTATTTAATTATTTATTGTTTTATTGACCTCTAAGTGGAAATAAATCAGGAAATAAAAGATAAGTCTCTTTAATGTACCAGTTTGTTTTTATTTGTGTGCTATCATGTATTATCTTTACATTTAAAAATAGATTGATATACGAATAATTCAAATCATTTCAATTTTTATAGTTGTATTAAATCATTATATCCTTCATTATTACTTGTGAATATAATTCAAATTCGATATATCAATGAATTCTTTGTTTTTTAGATAATTTTGTTGATAGGCATAACAATTTATATTTATATTATTAGTAATTTGACACATATTAAATGTCAATTTCTTCCACTGAAGAAGTTATTTAACGAAAACATATTATTATATGTTATGGAATAAATTGGTATTTAATTATTTATTGTTTTATTGACCTACAAGTGGAAATAAATCAGGAATTAAAAAAAAAGGACAATGGTATATACATTAACCTTTTTACTGTAATAGTAAAAATTCAGTAACTGTCTGAGATTGAATATCAAACACTATCTACTAGTATTGTTAAAACCGAACAAAGTTACTCAATACTCAGTAATGCATTGTAAACATTGATATTAAAATGAAGCGATACACTATCAATGAACTTTTTTTAACACGTGATGGTTTTTTATCGTTTTGAAACGATTATCCTGGAAATATTATTGATGTGTTGAATATGGCTCTGTATCCAAATTGTTAAATTTTATATTTTATTGCAACTTTCAGCAATGCGTTGAAAAGCGCCTGTATATAAATGTTATTAAAAAAAAGCAAAATAGGCAGCCATGCATGAATGCTGTGCTATATTTGGAGAATAATCTGGAAATAAATATATCTAATATTTTGTCTCAAATTTGACTACAATCTAATATCTGTAACTATAAACTAAGAATAATCTATATGAAGCTGTATTTATATGATTAACTGATTTCTATGTGAATGAGCATGTAATGAATATACTTTACATGAATAGGTAACTAATTATTAGTTTCGGAACGTGTACAGGCTTTGAATCCGTTCTCTTTAACCCAGCCGAAGTTCAAAAGCTCTTTTATTAAACTTGCGGATTATACCATTACGTATTGAATAACATTTATGTTTATATTGGGTATAATAAAGTAGAACCGTAATGTGGGTAAAGGTTAATGCGGATAAAATGATCTGAGTTAATTGATGGTCCATCCTAGGACTACTTCGTACCGATGCCAATGCCACCACCACCAGCGCCATTGGCATGATTAGCGAATCTCTCAATTAGTGGTCGGTCGCAGGTGGCGAGAAACGGGACATTATCCAGTCGCCGCTTATAAACACTGTAAAGCCGTATTTTGTCGGTTGACTAGGACCGTGGTTGATCGCTTCCATTAGTTCGATGATCGGCCGCATTCTCTCTTTTTGACCTTCGCTTCACGCGCCATCAACCTTTCGCCGAGCTTACAACTCCGGCATTTACATTGACTTCAGCCGACATGTCACTGCACACTTCGTAGAATTATTGCCTTGTGAAAAGCTTACTTAGACATTCTTCTTGCGTGAAATTCTTCTACGTGACGCGGAAATTCACCAGGGTCGTCGTTTATTCCAACACATGCTCATACATAAAATCAGAAAAGTAAGTAATTGAAACAATATCATATCAAGCAAATCTAGAGATTGGAGTATAGATTGCTCTGTGATTATAAAAGATATAATTTCTAGATTAATTATTATTACTTCTTGTACAACTATTTAATAAAACTACCTCGAATAATAGTATATATTTATGTTGCGTATTGTTCTAGTATGGGCACGGCGTAACTGTAAAATATGTAGCTCCGACTTTTTTTTACACACTACTAATGCATTTGTCTAAAATATCAAAAGTGTTTTATCCCCTAGAGTAAGCTAAAATGATAACTTCATTTGAGCATAAACACAAGAGAGTTACCAACTTACTGAACTAAAGTCCGGTTTGAAAAAGACTTCCTTCTGAAGCA